>CM046062.1:4216111-4816111 GCA_025215515.1 Schistosoma japonicum | reverse complement strand
AATATGTAGTTTGATCAAATAATTATTGACATTGTAGATAAACTGATTTTCTAATCTGAAAATGGAGTTCTTTTCAGAGAAAAACGTTTTTTGATTATTATAGTTTATCATTAGGTGATCATGAATGTAAGCGGTTTGTACTGATAATAAAATGCCTTGTTCTATTCAATAAATAATATTAATCTTATTCTTATCAACGAAGTTGTTGTAAGTTATTACATATTTTTGTTGAAAAATTATTCCAGGAGAAGATTGGAGAATTCTACGTAAAATGAATAAATCACCAAATCATATATTGAAACCTCTGGGTTTGGATTGTACATTGAAACGATGTTTATTACGTAATGACGTCAATCTACCAAGGTAAATAATAATAGTAATAATAGTCTAAAATTATTTATTTGCATTTTCGTGTTGATTATAAATTCCATCCAGTTATGTAATGATGACGAAAAGTTACTAGTTAGATAGATACTTTTTATGTATTGCATTTTATGAGCTAAATGATTTAAATACAAAGCCTTCATTGTTATTCTGATTAACATCATCGGTGCCTACATCATGTATTGCAGCCTCAATCGGTGGTCTTCATGCCTGTACACTATTCCCATTTTTGTTTGATTTCATTATAAATTTACTACTGGAAATAACACTTCTCTTGTCTGAATTCTCATAAATTGTTTTCCTACCAAGAGGCACATCTATAGAATTATAATACACATATGATAATGTCCTGTTTATTGAAGGCGCCGGTAATGTACAGCTATTTGATCGTGTCGAGCAACAGTGCAAGTGTGTTTTAGATGTGTTGTTCCCCCTTCTAAACGCAAAATGTTGCTTCAGAACTGATTAGTCTACTGTAGTGCATGAACTAAAGATATGTAATCAAAGTGGTTGAGTGCATTAACAAATCCACTTCTTCTCAAACTATAATCAACCCTGATGGTTTACAATGATTTAGGAAGTTCGTTTGACTTCCGCCAACTGACGTCACCTACAGAGTAAGCGAGATGTCCGTTCGTCATTCAAAAAACAATATACAGGAAAATTGTTTTTTGTTCTTTCACCGATTTTACAGAATTATTGTTGATGGTTGTCTACCTGTGTTCAGTGTGGATTTATCAGATGGAGTTTTAAAATCATTATATGAATTAATTGTCAATGTTCCATTTCCTGAGACAGATAAAAGTCTTACGACACCTGCAAATCCTGATCAATTATTGAAGGTAAGTTTCCTATTAATATCTTTGAAAAAAATCGATTCAGGCCATCCTCGATTATTTTTAAATATTTTAAACGTTATATGTTCATTAGCGTTCCTAGTCATTTTCCTGCTCATTTAAGAGATAACTACCGGACCTTAGAATGTAATTTTCATCAGTTTTTATCTCAAACAGTCTGAGATAAAACTGAGAATGTAGTTTTGAAAATGTATATCGAAATAATAGAACTCGATTTATGAAGAAAGATAAATAGCGAATGTTTATTTTCCATTACGATCGATTCTAAATTATGTTACCCAGTAACTTTAGCCACTGATTAGGATTATCGCAGTGATCCTGAAAATGTGGTCTCCACCTATCAAAATGGAAGAAACCAGTCAATCCCTTTATGGATTGATGTCGTGACTCGGTTTGAATGCCTCTAGCTTACCTCTAGTCTGCTCTTACTGTAACCAAGATTGCATGCCAAGGTAATCCACAGTTAGACAATAGTAGCACAATCTTTAATACCTCCGTCATTGTTTGTAATGTGGTAATTGTAATGTAACTTTCTTATTATTTGTTTTCTACACCAGCCAACATCGTGCCACGAGGTAGGGACATACGTAGTACATGTACTAACCATATCGATCATCGAGAATTTTCTAACCTCATATACTAATTTTCCATCTTTTCCTATTACTATGCGCTTAACCTCATCATTGCTTGCTCGGTTATTCAATGATAGGTTTTTTCGGTGATACTTAGAAGGTGTGTCTGTTATCAAAGCTCGTTAGCCTACGTCTGTTCTCTATTTTCGTAACCCACGTTTAATTGAGATATTTTCAGCAAATCTAGAAATAATGTTGTTTTTTATTTTAACACAGGACGTTATAGTTTTACCAAGTTCCATAACACCTGGATCCGTATTAGCTACTAGGGATTTGCTCAGAGTTACACGTCAACTGAAATCGAAACTGACAGCGATTCAACATTGAGCAGTTGGACGTCAGATACCGTAGATGATTTACATGAGGAAAGTGAACATAATCAAACTGGTCAACAGTCAAAATTAGGTGATGGAGGCGAGAGTGATGGTGACGATAGTGGTAGTCATCCTGTCAATAAAAACAAACCTAACTTGTCTGCTAGTAATAGGGTAAGTAGTTGTTAGTTAATTCAGTAATCTCCTGTAGTACTTATATTCATTTTCATTCTTTAATTGGGACTCTAAGTTATCAGGCGAAATCTGAGGAAAAGAGGAAGATAATTGAGTTTCTCTTCTTATGACGTTGCAGCCTGTTCAGACCATCATTTTTACAAACGTGCATTTATTGTCATAGATTTTCTTATTTTATATTTACTTTAATTATGTATTTATACCTCCCAATCGTGTATAATTACTTTCTATCGTAAAATAGTTGAAAATTATCAAGAATCAAATTACTTAAAATCTCAATAAGTACATACTATTATGGTGGTTTGTAAGTCCACCGCCCCCCACTAAAATCCAAGGAGCCCTGGTTACTTTTCCCTTCCTCATGTTGGACTTCTCAATAGTGAGGTGATCATTTGTAGAGTATGCATTGTGCATTTACATTTAATAGTAAAGCTATCAGTTAATCATCAATAACTTTAGTCTTTCAATTTTTTTGATACTTATCAGTAAGTGCATGAACATTATTAAAGGCTCTGTCATTTGTTATTCAATAATTTATTGTCTTAATACAGTTAAGATACTACATAATTCCCTTTATTAGTTGATTGGCTTGATATTTGATATTTAATTAGACTCTGATAAATTTCTCTTAACAATTAGTGCTGTTATCACCAAGTGGTATTAATGTAGATTATAAGTGTTTTTTTTTAAAAAGCATCTAAAACATCTTTTATAACAATAATAGTGTAATCTTTTTTTTAAATCTTTTTTTTCCTTTATGCTTCATTTTAATTTTGGTTTTCCAAACAGGATACTATCCTTTTACTTGCATAAGACACTGACATCATCTGAACGAAGCCATTTCATCTACGGCGTTCTGGATAGTTGTTACGTCTTAATTTAGGATATATTAGGTGTATACGTCCCTTGTTTCACTGCGGGCTTAGTGCTTTCCAACTGTTGTGTTTACATTCACTTGGTTTATACTATAATACAACTTTTATCCAATGGTACATGTAGGTATTCGCTTCAGACAATTCAACTTTATACCATTAGAGTGTTTAAACATCTCATGAAATATGTTACTGGTGAGCGCCTCTGCAATAGTATTCATTTCTTAATTGGTTATCTTGATTCCCCAGCTTGTAAATTTGGAGTGTACCTGGCAAACGGCTTATTCATAAATGAAACAATATAATCATCGTATTATTCGCGCTTATTTGCCTTTATTCACTAAGGAACCTAATATCTGTGTGCTTTTCCTAAATATTCTGTGCATTAAAAAAAAAACAACAGCTTATTCAACAGACAGTCATCTATACTCATAACTAATAATACTTAATTTTTTTTCATTTACATTTTCACATTTTCTTATTGTAAAAACCAACTAGTCTTCACGTCAACGCGATCTATCCAATCTACGTCGAAAACGCGCACAGTTGATTGATTTAAAATTGGATTTTGTTATACGCAAAGTAGGTGTTTATACTTTGTACTCTACTAATTTAATCCATGAAAATTGATTTTGTTAATTTGATCTGTTTTTCGTATTAACTAGTTTATTTAAAAACATTTACTTTCTATTCTTATTTTTTTTCTTTTTGTCCTAGTTTTATACTAGTGATTTGATCATTTTTTTTTCATTTTCTTGATCAAAAGATCATTATCAAGATAAATTAATGTATTAGCACCATATATTCTAGAAAAGTATTTCTACAGTTACATATCAGTCCTGAAACTACGGACAGGGAAGTATATCTCAAACATTGTATTCTTTCTCGAAGAATTCAAAAGATTTTTCATTGTCTCAATATTTTTTTTTAGTGGAGGGAACTATCGACTCTACATTATAAGTTAATCAGTGAATCTCTAGATGACTGAAGTTATGCAAAGTAAAATGAAGATAGTGCATTGCTTTGGAAAGGATTTCTATTGTAAACGTTTAGAAAAATGAGGAAGATAGATAACTTGGGTAGTCAATTACTTTAGTTCGTATGAAGTATTACACTAAGAACCATCTACGTTATATTACTCAATGTTAAAGTAATCTTTACTACATATAACACTTATATCACTTAATAATTCGTTTTCATTAAACATGCACATATAAATGTATATCCATTCAATGAATCAAATTAACATTCATCAACGACTAACCAGTTAATTAATGTAGTGCACTCATATTGAACGGATATCAGAAGATGAAATAGCTGGTCATAGCAGAGCCATTATTGTCTCTAATAAAATGGAGCTTTTGTGTACAAAATTTTTGACAAAACAAACCTAAATGTTTATAGAAAATACATGTTTATGTCTATAATCATCTGACTTTTATCTGAGGCTAAAGAACAGAAAACTCGTGAAGATCTGGCTGTTTTTAACCTAGATGTGGATGCATGAATCAAATATTCATCCTTCGTCATTTTCTAGAAAAATAGACATTGTTACCAACAATAGGGATATTTCTTAACTTGAAAGTAACATTTGATTCTGTAGACTGATAGGTCTTGTGTCGGTGTTTGTTACTGAAAAGCATATCTCCAAAGTGTGTGAACATACGTGTACACTAATAACAGAGGCAGAGCTTATGACAAACTAGTCATCAAACTTAATCCTCCTCAAGTTACTGTCGTCAGGGCTTTTTTTTATCTTCCTTTTTATTTAATTTATTCATCTATATCCTCCTATAAATTATACACCCTCCATCTAATTTTCTCCCGAATGATCTCCTTACCATAATACTCACTTATCGACTTGAAATATGCAGAAGATGTAGTCACATAACCTTATTTGATGGAGACGTTCACAATATTCGAAGCCTACCTAAATGCCAGTAGCTAAAAATTTCACTCATCCCTGAAGTCTCATCAGTTCTGCCAGTTTGATTGTTGTCGTGTAAAGATGTTGGCACGTATTCAGAAAGCTTGTTCGGTTTTTTAGAACTGACTTCACTTGTGATATCGACAAGATAACTGTCTGTCAAATGTAGAACGAGTATACTACTTAGCGGTTCACCATGTATTTAACTATGGTTGTTAAACAGTAACGATGAAAATAGAAAACATTGTATAGATTGTAGTTCTTTGATCAGAAATACCTTCTAAGCATTACTCATGTATAGGCGAAACGATCGAGTAAGCAATATTGAGGACAAGCGTAATTAATTAGGCATAGCTAGTAAATCAGTTTATCAAGTTGTAGATCTGGATGGACTAAGGTGTTAGGATGTGGCGATGGTAACTTGCATGGAAGTAGGGTGGATATAAGTTGGGGGCTAACAAACCGAAGCCTGTTATCAATCAGTGAAGTCACTGACTGTTGACCTGAATGTAATAGTAGGTTTAGATCACTTGTTGGTGTCAGTGTGATAATCGTAATCAGTGTTCGGAGACTCGGTCATAGTGTCACATGTGCATTCACTGTTTATCTTGTTCTTGATGTTAAGTTCCACTATAATAATACATTCTAAAATTAGTTACAGAATACACACCAATTTACAGGCGTGTACAGGTTGTTAAGACAAGCGTACTGTTATATCTTACTATTGGATTTGCTAATACTGTGATCGATCTCAGCCTTTGGACGCCTTGAACCATCTTAGTCTCAAACCAGAAGACAGGTAAGAAGAAAATACTTAATCCAGTAAGTGATAAATATGATACGAAACACTCAAGTAATTATAGTTGTCGAAAAATCGAAATCATCATTAGATTCAGTGGTCTTCAGGTATTATCCAATCAGAGAGTTATACGTCCAGATTCTGTAAAGATATTTAGGACAGTGATTGAAAGGAATATCTTCGACTTTTTCAGAGCTTCTAAAACCTTCACCGAGTCTTCTGAAAGCCATCCCTACAGGTGCATTATTCAAAATGATGATTATCGTTAATTATCTTAATGGAAATTAATATTCAACTAAATTCAAAGTTGTTAGAAACTTCAAAGGATAAGATATTTACAAAATCCATCATTCTATGTGATAGAATAATAGCTACATAATTATGGCCATCGAAAATAATTTTATCGGTGCATAATTAATTTACAGTAGTTGAGCTTGACATATGTAGTGGCAGAGACATATCATTACTTCTGTTTTCGGGTGAACAATGTCTCATAGGAGGCAGCATATTTAATTGTCTAGGAAGCTAATATGTCATGATAACAAAAAAGAATAGTAAACAATGTAACACAGGTAGATTCCATTCTCATTTTATACATGGTCATCCACAAATCGAGAAGAGAAAATAGGACTCACAGAACAACGACAGAAACATCCTTAAGGTAATGAAGTGAGTTGAACTTTTTTCTATTATTAGTGTTGTTAGTATTGCTTTATTATGCGTGTTTTGTCGCATTGTGCTAACGCTCACAGTTGTCGTATACTCTGTTGTTCATGACTGAAATGTTTATACGTTACTGGTTTCATAGTACATCACACATCAATCAATGAGGCTTAAATCCTATTTCTTACCCTTGACACATAATAATTGTGCTGTACACTTCTTATATATATATACTACTTCTTATATGTTTCTTTTTGCAACAGATTGAAGTTCAAGTACTCGAACGTCAATCGGACTCGAATAGTAAAACTAATGAAGATCGTTTAATTATATCCTTCAATATTCATGAAGTTGGTACTAGTTTAATTAAACGTCGTTGGACACAAGAAATTCAGGTAGTTTTCTTTTGTCATTAGATACTTCATTTATGAAGAGGGCGTAGTTTATACTACTGTTAAAACTACTTTTCAGTTTGATCCTGTGTTAGTAAAGTGTTCCTTTTTAAAAACGTTGATGGAAGTACGAAAAGTTTTCAGTGTTGAAACTGTATAGACTATTTGATTCTTACGTACTGGTATATTCTAGTCTCAGTCTCATATTCAGCATATCATTAGATAACTAAAACTATAAAATGGAAATGGCTAATATTATTCGTAACTTTTTTAGTGTTCACTAAATGTGTTGTATCCAATATTTTCGCCTATTTTTTGTGCGTTTTGTGAGTGTTTTACTTTTCTTAGTATAATTTCTACCAAGGATTGCATTTCATGCTATAATTTTCACTGTCTATTTGTTTTTAATCCAACATTATCAGGCTAGTGATTGATGTAAACAACTACAGTTGCTGGAAGTGATAATTGCAATGCGATATTCAGGATTCAGTCACTAGATTAACGAGAAAATGACTATAAGTGCTGTATGTAATACAGTGAACAAAACAAACGTTGAGGAATACCTCAGTATTCTATTAGTTAATCAAAGTTTCTCCTTCTGTGGTAAATTTTTGGAATGATAATAAGAGTAATGTTTTTTTTACATCTTGAATGTAGTGAGAGCAATGTAATTTTTTCGGTATAGATTTATGCACCCTGAGTCGAGTCACATAGCTTGTTTAACAAAGGCTAATGTTACCCTTTTGTTTACTCAAACGAAAGTAGGTGAATGGGAGTTTTAACTTTTAATCATATTGTCTAAATCCCATTACTTTAACTAGTTAACCACTATCTAAAATATGCTATGCAGTTAACAATTACAATTACCCTATGTATAACAAAACACTTTGGTCTATGCTCCATCAAGATACCTGCGTTTACAGATTCTTGGATATTATTATTAAGTTTTAATTCATATATATATATATATATATATATATATATATATATATATATATATATATATATATATAGTTCAAGATGATTGTTAATCTTGATGACACAATTTCTATTTTACAGTAGGCATCATTCCCTTCAAGTTTAGACTAATATGATAACTAGCTGAAGTTGGTTTTTAAACTGACGTCTACTTGTAACCAATAACTTTCCCACCCTGAACAAAATTCGATCATCACTAAATAAGATTAGTTAGATATCACTATTATCACTACTCAATGATCAGTCAATATATCCTAGCACTAATACTTTAATTTTTTTAAAAATATATAACGATCAGATTACCTTGTCATTTGTTTGCATTCACTTAATGTCGTCATGATGTTAGCAATTATTTGTTTGATTTTGTTTAAAAAAAACTTCCAGGCTCATATCGGGACTTTATTGGTTGCTGTTCCTCAGTTTACGCATAGTGAAACATTTGAACCAGTGTACATAGCGCGTACAAGACGTCATCAAGATGGTCATCATTTATTATCAGTCCAGTTATTGATGGCAGAGAAAAATGCTCCTGACTTTGATACGCAATATCAGAATACTCGTCATCGTTTGCAGTGTGATTTCAAGGTGTTGGATGTAAGTAACCACATAATCTTTTTCGAAAATTTTCATTTCTATCCATTCATATATATATATATATATATATATATATATATATATATATATATACAGTTTGCATTCTGGCACATGTCTGATGGTTTAAGTGAATACGTTTGCTTAACTTTGGTCGATTCTAAGGCACGTCACTTAACGTCTCCAACCACTGATTGTGTCTGTTTCATAGACTCCAACCCGGTAGTTTGTACTTGCCTACATGGCTCAGACCAATAGTGTAGCTTTATGAACTAATGCCACG
Source organism: Schistosoma japonicum (assembly GCA_025215515.1). Lineage (NCBI taxonomy): Eukaryota > Metazoa > Platyhelminthes > Trematoda > Strigeidida > Schistosomatidae > Schistosoma > Schistosoma japonicum. The sequence goes on along the minus strand of CM046062.1, from coordinate 4,807,224 downwards.
TCTAGGTTTTTTCTTTCTTAGCTTCCTTCGGACTTAATTTAACTCCAAGCTAGCATTTTCATGGTTGCACAAACTTCTAGTATTTTGACAGTAAATGTGGCTCGTTTATGTGTACTTACTATAATATTAAGTTCCTTTAGGTCGCCGGTTCGATTGGTAATCTGATTAATTAAATTTTCTCAGAGATGAGGACTGTATCACACGACGTCGTTTGCTTTCTAACGCTCCTTGACTTTTGTTGGTGCCCAACCGATGTTAATGAATCTATTCAAATAAGTCTAAATCTGGAGGGTTATGGGGAATATTCATGTACTCATGATACTTCATTTAATTCAATTTGATGTTTCTATCCCATTTTTCATAAATCTTGTGTTCAGGTTTATATTCATCAAGAAGCCACTCTTTTGTTAATGAATTACTTCAACAATCTGCGTATATTATTGTCCAAAGATTTTCAAGAGCCTGAACATCCATCTGAAATTGAATGGGCTGCTAGAATTGGCGATACTGAAGGTTTAAAACAAGCGGAACTGCGTGTAGCTTTAGAAAATGAGATGAAGCAACAGTTACCGGGACGTTTAACCGCTGCAGATGCTGTTGAAGGTCATATTGCTCGTAAAAATGAACGTCGAAATATACGTATTGAAGCGGCGTCTTTGGCACAGAAAACAGGTAAATAATTCTTGTGCAAAATTCAGTTTTCCACATTTTGCTTTTTGGTTGAAGGAAAATAATTAGAATAAAGCTATTATTCTAATATCAGCTGCTTTTTAAAATGCCTTCAATTACTGTTATTTCATTCTTTACTACTAATTCTACCAATTTTTGAATGATTACTATATCATTACTGTTGATAGAATATCAGAGTCTGTGTTGTCCTTCCTGCCACTGCGTAAAGTAGTTAAATGATTAATATATCTGTTCATTGTATCTGTAACGCTTTATAATTGTTTGTTGCGACTGACGAACTGATTTACAAATATCTGAATCCACGACTTCACAAATATCGAACCCAGGACATGTATGTCTCTCGGTGAATACTATTACCTATTAGCATCACTAGACTGGCGTTTAATGGTGGGATTTCTACGTCAATTAGTTTGTGATAAAGCGTGACAATTATTGACGAATAGGAGCCAATCACCGCAAAACTAACTCAATTCAAATACATTAACTAAGCAGACCAAGGATTAAACTATCTTCTTAGTTACAATAACCTATATATGGTGCATTCAATAAGTACTCATATTGATCTCCTATGATTTATTTTTGGAAATGTTGGAAGAAATCGCCAGAAGAATTTCCGGCAATTCAGGCATTGTTAGTGGGAACGATATACTTCTTTCCAAGATGATCTCGCTTATCGCTGAGGTCCGTGAAAGTTGTTTAGATGCCTCACAGTCCGAATGACTAATAGCTTATTGTGTTGATGAGAATATTGAATCGATTGTCTCATATATTTCACGACCACTGATGATGACTTGAGTTTAGGGATAATCATTCGAGCTTATAATACTGTTTAAACAGTAAAACGGTACTAGACATATTATGAACTTGACTTTTAAGAATTCAAGCGATATTTTAAACAACGGTATCGGTCATTGAATGTCTATTGGCACAAATACGCAGTATAAATTTAATGAATCTTACATTTTAAAAAAGTTTGTATGATATGAGTTCAAGTAATCAAAAATGAATAGTTTACTTATGTGTATTATGTAGATTCTTTTTGATTAGTTGGTGAAGTCTTCTATGTGTAATATGCTTTATTCTTCATGTGGATTGACTACAACACGCTTTTATTGATTTTCTGTAATTCCAATGCATTGCTTCATAGAGTAACTAATTGAACTATTCATTCTAGTACTGTGGTCATTAGTAATATCGGTAAAAATGTTGATGAAGGTAACTACCTGTTTACAGTTATCAGATTTATTTTTGTGTGCTGCGTTGTTCTTATTGTCTGTAGTATACACGTTTTACGAGACGATGGAAACTTATAGTTCTGGTGGAGGCAGTCAATTTTAAACAATGCAGAACGTGACATTTATGTTCATTGGTCCAAGTTGCCACACCCCGTCAACACAAGCAAAATGAATACTAAAGTAATAATAGGTTGCAATGATAGGAGATAATTGGACATGGAGAATATGATTATTTAAGAACGAATTAATTTGGTTCAACCACCCCCCAGTTTTCTTTCATCCTATTTACTCTTGAGCCATCATCACACTTAAGCATGGGTTGTACACAGCTAGTGCATATCCCAACCACCTCAGTCGGTGAAGACCCATAACTTGGTCAGTTAGTATCCTATCATTCCTTAGTATCCAATATTTAACGTCACCATTGCTTACTCGACGGTCTCGAAAAATTCGGGCAATGTTTCGAAGACGTTTATGATCTAATAGTATCAGCTTACGTATGTTGTTTTCTGTCAAAACCCACGTTTCATATCCATGTAGTAAAACGTAGCTACTCAGTTTACTCTCTCTTGATTGACAAACAGACGTCTTGCCTGCGCCACAGATGATGTAGGTTGCCAAAAACCAAACAAGTATTCTCAATCAAGAGATTTTAAAGGTGTTTCATTTTATGGCTACAATGCGACCTTATTACTAGGATCCAATCGGTATTATTGATTAGACAAATGTGAAATTACTATTCAATGATCAATCATTGCGAACTTTCAAGCGTTTTCTGTTTTATTTTTTCTGTCATTACGCCTTGTTCTGGAATGAAGAATTTTTGAGGATAGGATTTTATTCATTATTTTATTTCTTAGGTAAAACTGTGCTCATCCGCGAGCTGAATATTACTCAGTGGATGGTGAATGCGACATTGGACAAAGTAAATATTACATTAGGTTCCAAGAAAAGGTGATCTATTCTCAACTACCGTTAACGGTCTTCGAATCGATGTTCGTACAACATATAATACTGTGGAGATCTCAGCAATTCTTTCTGAATTTGTTGTAATCGATCATATTTTGAATACGTCTTATCGGAAAGTAAGTAATCGTGTTTAAATATTAACCCGTGTCATGTCAGTCACTTATTTTGTATTTTATTATAGTTATTTTAATACACTAATAAATACTCACTCGAACAGATTAATATTTAAGGCCTTAGATTTCAGTATAACTCCATCAATTTTGGTTTGGGCACCCGGGTATTTTGATCAACCCTCAAATATAACTCAAAGCTCAGTACATGAGCCTGTATTCAGTAAGATTCGATATTCCGAAATTTATTGCGCATTCTATAGTCGATTGGATTTTGGAATGTTGAAAATACTGGAGAGATAAACAAAAATCTGAAGTTACTGTTACTTAATACATCGCATTAACTCTCATTAGTTATCACTATGATACTGTCACAACGATATTTCAGCAATATAGAAAAGTAACATCATGCAAGTATAGAGTAGCTTCTTTAATTGGTATAAAACACTAGTTGCACTTCAGATTAGTTACAATACTTCAAAGACGAATAGCAATATCAGATAAGCTATGAAAAAATACCTTAATACCTTCCTAAGTGGGAAATAAACCTGGTAGCTAACTCTCTGTTTCAGTGATTGCTTTAATTACCTAAAAATCCAGTATCCTACAATCATTTAAAAGTCGTAAACAACTTAGAACCTGGCATACGTGTGCTCGTTAGGTCATGCTGACATACCACAACGTGTTAAAATAAACGAGATTTATACTAGAATATAGTTCAAGAAATAGGAATTAGAACACGTGTGTTGGAACGAATAATAGAAATTTACATCGAGAAAAAGACAAACTGTGAATGCACCCACGTCACTATGAACGTTTCTCAATTATGAAATCACTCAGTGTTGCCAACCAGTGATCATGGCTATCGTCTTGACTACAGCCAGGTAGTCTGCACCTGCCAATACTAATCAGCTTCATTGATTGGTACCAACTTTTAGTTTATGCTGACTCCAGTTTTTTTCTTACCTGCTTCTACATCAGGAGCCAAGATTGTGTTTAGTGGTACGAATGGGTTGGTTGACCATTCGTTTTGCATGTCGATGAAAACATACTTCCTCACTAACCAATTTACCAACTTATATTTCGAAAAATCTTTAGTTCGTACCTTTTTTCATGTTCAATATTTTATGTGTTAACTAAAAATATAAATTTGTATTGTGTCTGGCAAGTAAAATCCAGGACTCGCGTTTCGTCCTATTTGGGACTCATCGGCTGGATGTACCTGCATCCCAATGTTGATGTTCACAATACAAATTAAAATAATACTTGTGAATAATCACTATATCGAGGCAATCCGCTCAGGATGCACATATAGCAACAGTGACTGACCAGCTTCAGTCTATAACAAATCAATGGGAATATACAAATTCATCCTACTAAAAATATAAACTTTATCAAATGAATATTTTTGCCTTCCGGTATCGGTTGATTTACTTTTTGCATAATTATGTTGTATCGTAGTGAAGATTATGTTCTTATCGTTCTTGAACAACTTTTTCATGATATATGTTTACTTTATTCTTTCCTATCTAGATTTTATGGGTTGATCCAACAGAAAATATTGCTTCATTACAAATCACACATTTTCAAGATAGTACACAATCTGTTGAAAATTCAATTGATCCAGATAAAGTAGACTTAGCTATTAGTCTTCAAATAGGCAAATTACATTTTATATTTTTATATCATTTTGTTGCGCGTGTGTTGGTAAGTTCACTTTACTTAATGTGACTTTTTCTGTCTAATTACTAACGACCAACTTAAGTTTGAATATATTGTGATCACTATGTGATATTGTGGTTTCTGCATTTTGTCCTACTCATGTTTGTTGAAGCGTATTGACGAGATCTCCCATATCAGGGCGAAACATCCTTGTCAATACTCCCTGATATACATCTCTTGCTCAACTGTTACCAACCGACTGTGCTTTTACCTTGACGTGGTGGTCAGGCTTGCCTATCATGATGACTCATTTGGGCTATACTGGCTGGAACAATCGTTACTCAAGGTCCTACCATATCAAGCAGGTCGGTTGAAGAGCGGTGAGGCTAAAAGCAACAAATATAAGGTCCGAGGACAAAATCGTACTGCTGGCTGTATAGAGGTGTGACGGCAGTAAGGTGTTTTCCTTAGACAACCAGCGTACGAGTGATGCTACCTTACCACAAAGGAAGGGTGAGGTTAGAAAAGGTTAACCGTAAAAATGCACACTTCACCTTACTCCACGGATTTCTGTCTCCAACAGTAAGACCTTAACAAATACGGAGCTACAACAACGAAAACCTCTCTCAAAAAGGCCGTTTGTGACTGGTCTTAAGCAGTCGTTTCTTGAGCACTACGGTTATTCTCCCAGGTCTTTCAGACCAACCCTAACCAAATTTATTTTTCATTTACATCAAGAACCCTTCCACAGTGTGGGCAACTGGGAAGAGGTAACTGCCCTTACACCTCTAACAACACACAAGATCACCGCCATTTTAATCAAACTCCTCCTATTTTTAATATTTATCCTGCCTTCAAGCCTAAATTCCTATCTTCAACTTCCTTCTGTGCCATCAGTGCCAACGATTCTGGCCCACGAAATAATGTCCTGAGTATACTAAGACCACGCTCCAAACTTCACATTGGTGCATTCAACGTACGAACTCTGTGTCAAATAGAGCAGCAAGCCTCCCTAGCTAAGACATTAGAATCCCGTGCCATTGGTGTATGTTGTGTTTCCTAAACACGCATACAGTATCCTAGCATGGTCATTCACTTGACCTCACCTAGTCAGTGTGAAGTACCTTCGCGATACACTTTTCGTTTTTCTGGCGACTCAACAGCGACTTCTCGTGGGCTAGCCGGTGTATGTATTGCGTTAAGTATGAGAGCAGAACAGGCACTTCTCGAATGGATTCCTTTCAACGGTCGCCTATGTACCGTCCCACTAAATGGTTCAGTAAGAACTCGAAAAGATAGGGACACACTGGTTTTTTTGTTTGTTATTTCTGCTTACGCTCCTACTGACTGCGGCCCGGATGAAGTGTAGGATGAATTTTACAGAAAAACTTTCAACCTTCTTCATAGTGCCATGCTCTATTACGAGCACACATTTGCTTGCATCTTACCGAGAGAAAAAAAACTACTACAGGAAAACCTATCAGAATTCACTTCAGCAACCAGGTAGCCAAGATTAAATTCCAGGAACAACTGAATAATCACTTAAACAATTAGAAAGATACGATCAAACTAGATACTGATTGGCAAGATGTCCAAACAGCTGTGGCATCTACAGTGACTTCTATCAAGGACTTAAACCAACATATCAAGAAAAATCGGTGGATCTCGATGACTTTTGTTGAATTGATGGACTTCCGAAAACTTATCCTATCAGGCTCCGAACACGATGAGGAGTGTAGAGTTATCAAGTACAAACTAACAAAATGTCCGCGAAACGACCATGAGCAGCTCTGGGTAACGTAAGCAAAGGAAGTGGAAAAGACAGTGGCGTTAAGTAACATTAGACAACTTTTGAAGTTGATAAAAGAAACTGGGTTTAAAAAATCAAGTGTTAGTGAGGCGATCTTCGAAAAAGATGGAGCGCTTATTATATCTCAGTCTAAAGGTTTAGAACGATGGGCTGAACATTTCAAGGAGCAGTTCAGTTAACCTTCAGCCGCTCTAGAACTTCCGACTATTTTAAGACAGCCAGAATAGAAAGTAGACTTTGGTCCCTCGACTCTTGTCGAAGTCAAAAAAGCTATGGATAATCTAAGGCGAGGTAGAGAAGCGGGTCCAGATGGATTACCTCCAAAGGTCTTTATGGATGGTGGTCTCACTTTGACGATTAGGCTAACTGATATTTTGATTAACGTTTGGGAACTTAACATAATTCCATTTGATTGGTGTCGATCGTTAATCGTCCCAGTATATAAGAAAGGGTCAAAATCGTCCTTTGATAACCATAGAGGAATTAGTTTGACCAATATAGTGTTTTAAATACTAGCTTCTATAATTATCAGACATATAACTACAATTCATGTTCTTCAAATACGAAAAAAACCAGGCTGGTTTCAGACCTGGTCGCGGTTGTATAGACTAGATATTCACCATTCATCAGGTTTTAGAACATAGACATACTTTTCAGTGCCCTATAATGAGGGTTCTTCTTGACTTGAAAGCGGTATTTAACTCTGTAGACCAAAAAGTTCTATGGCAATATCTTTTATTGAAAGGCGTACCGCAGAAGTACGTGAATTTCATTAAGGCTTTTTACTCAAACACTATTAGTCGTGCCAGAGCATATGGCGAACTGTCATCTGAACTTGTAACCTCAAGTGGTGTGCATCAAGGCTATCCACTGTCTCCGTTTTCATCTAATTTCATAATTCATTTGTTGTTGGAAATTACACTCTCATCATCTGACTTTTCAGGAATTCATCTCCCACCAGGAGATCCACTTATTGACTTAGAATATTCTGATGACATAGTCCTGTTTGGCGAAGACGCTGATAAGATGCAAAGCCTTTTAACAGCAATAAACTTCAATGCAGTTATGCTCACAGTATTCAGAACCTCTTGAACTTCATGAGTAGGAATGCGAGCATGTTTAGATACGTTTTTCTTCCTCTAAACGCAAAGCATTATTTCACGATTTTGTATACACTGTTGTCTAGGTAAAGTCGTTGAACACTTAACTTATTTTTGAAGTCTCATCGACCCTGGTGGTTTGGTTATTATCTGAAAACAAATGTTGGCACGTATTTCGAACACTTGTTTGGCTTTTGAGAACTGACTTTACTTGTGGCACAGACGGGATATTTATCTGTCAGACATAGAGCGATTGTACATATCAACCGTCCACTCAGTATTTATCTGCGGCTATAAAACTTAGACCATTTGCTTAGATATCCACAATCTGGTTGATATCCACCTGATAATCACTATCACTCCAGTCAGATCATAAAGATACCCACTTATATGCAACTGAATAGCTACTAAATTATTAAAAGTGATGACGAGAAACGTTATTTCAACGAGATGTTTTATTTTGTGATAAATCATGTGTGTGACCACTTATTATTCTTTGTACTAGTTTTTTTTCGAACTCAACTCTTCAAAATCGAAGTAGCAAGTCAAAAGATAAGGAAAAAAGCAACGTTTACTCTCCAAAAGTGTTAAGTACATTCTTGTGCATTTATTGTTTTGATGTGGTTAAAAATCGTCATCATAAGAGGTTCAGATAAATTTTTTCACCACATTTGAAGCGTCATGATTTCTGTTAGCTATAACAACACTGAAAATCGTCTATAAGGTACGACAGTTATCTGAAAGAGAAAAGGAATGTAGTTTGAACGGCGATTGTAGATTAGGTAATTAAAACGAGATATCTAATAAATGCAAGCTGTCCATATTGATTGATTTTGTTAAATAATAAGTTTTTTCCGGCCTAAATCATACTCTTCTGTCTAACCTTGGAGAAAATAACTGTTGCTTCAATTTATGTTTTCTCTAGAAGGAATTGTTAGTAGCGATAACCATTAATTTTACTATTAGAAACAATGTGATAAAGTTCATGACCTTTACTATATATCAGTAATTCATACAGACACACTTAACATTGTACTATTTGTTTATCTTGTCAGCGAGTTATTATTTGATTTGACGTTCTTCATGTAATTGTTCATATCCGGTTATTATCAAAATTTGTGAAGTCTTAAAAAAATGTTTTCTAATCATCATACGTAGTTATGATTAGTTTTTCCAACTAAATATTGTTTCGTACAGCTTTTGATTGCATTACGTTCAATGGATTTACATAGATATTAAGTGTAGCCAAGGCTTCAAGGTCGACAGAACAAGCTGCTAGTCACTTCTAGTGAGATTCTCACATATTGCTTACGTAGGAAAGGGTTTGTGTTGATGATGCTTTACAGGGAAATAATGAAGGCCACACGACCAAACCATCCAGCTCAATGCCTGCAACTTCGTCAAAGCAGCAACTGAGTACATATCTTTACCTTATCCTATGACCAGTGTTGTAAAACCGCATAGCCTATTCTCTCAAATAGTTAGTAACACCACTTATGATACTTATTGTGTCATGTTGTGTTCTCGTTTATAAAAACGGTCTTGGTGGACTTGTTCAGAAGAATTGACTGTTTCAGCTTCAGCTTTTGTTAGAAGATGTAATCGATCTAGTTCAACCAGGTCGAGAAACGCCTGAACTCGCGCGCTGTTACAGATTGATCTATGTTAAGAGTATAAACTATTGGATGCCGTCTGAGTGGTCAAAATCTTGACTATTTATCGCGTAGCTCTGAATGTACATCGCTATTGAGTCCTGTGCTAGGATGAAAAAATTATTTGGTGCTTCTTGGTTTTTGTAGTTGTTTGAGTGAAATTTATCCGTGACATGAAGTTTCAAACTACTAGTGTGCTATATTCTGAGCCGTTACAGAAATAATGTGCTAGCAATGGTAGTAAGAAATCTTAAATTAAGAATTCAGTTAGAGAGGAAGTAAATGTGGAATTTTGTATGAAGGAGTAATGAGACTGAAAATAATGAAAAAAATGAGCACTTAGTTCATCTGTACCATTTTAACTCGCTTAGAGTCATGTTGCATAACATCTCTGACCACTGATCACGTTTGTCACAAGAACTCTAACCAGGTAGTTTTCATTTACCAACATAACTCAGAACAATATTCCAGGACTTCATAGACTGATACGATGTTATGGTTGGGCCTTCCCTATCTTTTTCCCAGTTACTCTTGTGCAAAAACTAGTATTACATGTTGTGGTATTTCGCCTCAATTTTCATTCTCGGGTTACATCTGAACTTTATTTACTTAGTCACTTTTTTCGGTTTTCTACACTATTCCTCCCAAATATTTCTTTCTTCTGAGGTGTTGTTAAGTATGACAACTTAATACGATGCATATTGGTACCATGGTCTTCACTTACTGAAGTTTATAAATAAGTATTCGAAAATTGATGATTTGCCTGTTGCATATTATTAATGTTTTATCTATTTTAGGATTTTCTCCAAGCCTATCAAATGGCGATTGAAATGATGTTAAATAAAGTTCAAGCACTATCGGATGCAGCAGTTCAACAAGTTAGTTTTCATAGTATTAATTGTATAATGACTAGTGATACTGCTCACTTATCGAAATTAAATAATTTAGGCGGGGTTGAACGTATTATAACGGCAGCAACATCTTATTATATTTTGCTACATGGATATCACTGTTCCATTTTCATTCCAGTCATGACCACTCCAATGACAATCCTGTAAGAAATATTTTTTTTGCGTGGACTGAAAAATACTGGTTCATGTATGCAACATACGTGTATAAAAACATTTCCAACGGCCTTAGGAGTTTGGTGATAATACTAGTACTTTAAAAAAATCCGTTAATCAATGTTAACCATGTTCACGAGGAGGAAAAGCAGCTAACAAGGCTTTTCGCAGTACATTTGTATCCATTTATAACTAGAGCGAAGAAAATAAGGACAAAAGACACAAAACGATGACAAAAAAGTACGAAATATAGTGAAGGAAATAATGTTGACAGGATTTACTAGGCATTGTTTGAGGATGTTTATATTATAAGCTTGTAGCGAATTCAGCACGACAAAATGAAGTAATAAAATGTTCTCACATTTGCACCTCCTATATAGTTTCACTAATCGAGTAAATTATATTAATTAGTGTAAGCACTTTTAAAACGGTTTCTGAAGGTAGTGAATTACCGACGTTTCATACAAATAGTAGCAGTATATTTGTTCCTTAGATAGATTGTGGTAAACTGTTCCAGACTCAAAAATTTACTTGTAAATTAATTCAGAGAATGTGGCTTTAAATTAAAGTATTTTTTTAGTTTGAAACTGATTGATGAAGTTTATAGCATGTCATCTCTGCAAATCATATTTGATTATTGGATGTAAAAGATAACTTATTTAGTGTCTCATTCAAAATAATAAAAAATGTTAAGAAATAATGCGGTGTAGTATGAACATTGGTACTTCCAAATTATTGGCTTCATGGATTATACAAGACCCCATGGAAACTGATATGTTCACATTATACTGATCTTCTACTAGGTTGTTGATGTATTGGTCATATTCACACCTTTTACCAACTCTTGAATCGATATCATTTATGTATTAAGCTAATAATCATTGTATTTCTTTATGTCAATTCTGCTTTCAATATGTTCGACAGGATTATTTTTCGGAGGCGTCTTTTGGACAAGGGTGTGCTCGAGACGTTTATTAACATATTTAACGCTCTGTACACAAACACCTCAGGTAGAATAAGGGTAATCCAATCACCTTTCTCAACTGCTTCATTCCAACTATAGAGTTAGGTGGAGTTGTATAATCTCACCCTTCGTCTTCATTTTTTTCATCGATGATGTTCTATATACAGCTCTGAAAGGAGTCTCTGGTGGGGATGTTGATTTGTTTCTTGAGAAAAAAGCTTTGCAACTATGAGTACGCGAATTACATTGTCTTGCTGTACGGTGATACACAAACCATCCAAATTATGTTATTTTAATAGTTATGTGACTACTGGTGGTGGTGTGTCAAATAAGATCAGTCTATTTTAATAAAAACTAGAGCTGCTTATGCCAGTCTGTACCATCTTTGACCTTTTCCATGATGAAGGTTTCACTGTTAATGATCAAGTTAAAAACGCATCACTGAGTACATTTCTACTCTATACTTGTTAACTTGGTCTCTCCAAACTGTGGATATTTAGCTACACCTGCATTTTTTTGTATTGTGCTGTGCCTAAAGTGAGAATGGAAAAATGATTAAATGATTTATACTGATTTGTCCAGAGTCGATACATATTACCTAACATGATGTGTGTTTTTCTTATTTATTTTTCAGGTTCAAGAAGCAGTTGATAAATCTGTACAAACTCGTCTTAGTTTAAATATTGTTGCTCAAGCACCAGTCATATATATGCCTCAACATTCCTTATCAGATGTTTCTTTAATGATTGATTTCGGTCGCATCACATTGACGAATCATTTCGAATTTTTGAATTCATCGAAACTGCTACCGGATACAAGGACTCCGATTCCAGAACCTGGGATTATGTTAGAATATGTAATAGTGAAGTTAGAAAATTTGCGATTGTCAAGGTAGGTAAGGGTACATAATTCCAACCAGTCAGTGCGTATGCTTATGAAACGCCATTGAAAGTTTTTAATGTGGTGAACGATCATCTAGTTTCATTTTAACGGCTTTGTTTGTCATTTTTGTGATAAGCGCTTTTCATAAACTTGTAGTTTTGATTGCGATATCTGTTTTAAATAATTAGCTTTGCTACAGTATTCATGAGACATTTCCATTCATCACATCCTCTGTTTTTATATCCATCTCAGTGCTAGTGTTAACTAGGTCAGTTTCAACACAAATGTGTATTTAGTATCATTAATTGACATTGATTAGATTACAAGTAAGAACCATAAGGTGCTTGACAGCTGTTCAGTTTTAGTATGAGACTCCTTTGTAGTGTGCATTGCATGTTCTTGTCATGAATCGAGCCCACAACTTTTAAACTTCCCAATGAACCCTTAACCTTTGAATTTACGAACTGGAATCAAACGGTTGATGTATCTAACCTCAGTCAATTCACGATATATTTTACTACCCTATCCGTTGCCGTTGGTTTTCAATGACTATCTAACACAGGTCAGTTCTTTATATCAATTTCGACATTCTCCGAAATCCCAATCATATGATATGTATGTATCTACCCAAATTGTCAAACCTTTCACTTTTTCAGTGATAAATGGAGTACACAAGAAGAGAATCTGATAAATGAGAATATCACTAATATCGATTGGAAATGTTAACTAATGCAACTGCTTTAAAATATTCTTTTGAAACCATGGATATTTAATTCCTACTTCAGATACTTTATTTTTCAGTTTGAATCAAAAACTTTTATTATTTAGAAAATCATTAAATCTGAGTTTTGTCATGAACTGACCTAGGTTAGACAACGACTGAGAACCAGGAAGTACTGGACAACTATTTCGTTCTCGTATGGTGCTCTTCAGGAGCCCAAGTCCACGCATCCCAGAAAATCGGAGGTAGGACCTTCATACCTCGCGATTAGTGTCAAACTTTGAAGCTATTCTACTTGTATCCAGTGGTTTATATTTACGATTCCAGTTATTTGTCAACATTACGCAGCTCCACTCCAATGTCGTCAGTGAGTAACTCACTCCTGACATTGTTTAACCCCACTGGCCACTACTGTCCGCTATGGCTCGTGGAATTATCAGACGCCGTTACACTCAGTTAGGTGTTAAAATATCATTTTTGTAAAAAATCATGCCGAACAGCATATGGTAGTAAATGTTATGTTTTTTGGAGAAGAATCCATAACATCGCATGTAAAATCTTTTAAAAGATTACGTATTTAGCTTGTTTATCTCAGGGAGCTTGCCGTGCATTACGGCAATGAGCATAAATTTTTCTCTCACTTTTTTAAGTTTATGACGTGTTTACATTTTTCCCTGTTAATTGAAAGTAATCAGTTTATCTCTGTTATCTCCTCGAAAATACCTATCGTTACCTTTATTGTAATAAAAAGAATAATACTGACAGAAAGTGCTGTGCAAGCTGAAAAACATGTTATACTTCCAATCAATTTCGAATTGAAACTGCGTCGAAATCTCAATCCAAACCTATATACAGCTATACCTATCCTCTTAGTCAATGGTGGATTAAATGAAGTTAACGTAAGTTGGCTAGATGATTTTTTCTAATCTTTTCCTTGATATTGGAAATGTCTTTTATTGCATTTATGGGGTACAGACCTCTTCACATATGTGGCTTTGAGCCACACTCTAAATGTGAAAGATAGTAATACTTCCCGATTGCCGGAACTGAATTAGGTGTTGCAAGTAAGCAATCTTGATGCCAGATATAGATTGATAGGAAACCATGACAAATCATTAGAAGTGGTTGTAAACTTTCATCAATTGAGATGGTTTGGACATATGCTGCGTATACCTGACCGCCTCCTGCTGTGTTAGAGGATATTGACTGGGGTATGAGTAAGATGGAATAAATGTATCGGTGTCCAAACTAAAACATTGTATCATTGCATGAAGTCTTTGACTGTTGATCTGAGCCATGTTGGTAAATGCAGACTGCCCGGTCGGGGTCCGCGTGATATTCGTGACCAGTGGCTGAGGTCACTAGGTGACATAACTCAGAATTGACCACAGTAGCGCAACTGTTTTCACTCCTTATCTTCTTTTAGACCTTAGGTTCCACTATTCTTTCTTACTTATGTTCACTTCATCCCCTCCTGTCGAGTAATGTTATCGTGTTAATCCCGTAAATTTATTTTCGTCGTGTTAATGTATTTTGTTAATTTGGACTTGAGGGATACCTGCCAGGTTCTACTGAGTACAGGTTATTACAATTGGTTTCGGACTATATTGTTTGAGTAGGCGATTACATTACTACCTGGCTGCTGAAGCTAAGGTTGTTGAAGGTTTACTGTAAACCGGATTCGATAATTATTAAACCACTGTTTTTCTTCCGTCTATTTGTAAAATATATTAGCTATATCATCGCAATTGTAAATTACAATATTTGTGTAATGACTTAAATGCATCCCAGTAGCCTAAATTGTTGCAGATAGCTTTTGTGGATCATCTACTAAGCATTCGATCCAGTGGTCTTTTCCATAGTATAGTGGTGTAACGCAAGAAAACACAGTCCTGTTGTAATCGCAGACTCAAATAGGCTCAGTTCATTTATTAACTCTACATTTTGGAATCCATCCACCCCACTGGATTGAATCACTGTGTTCTGACACATTAGTGGCCCTCAATTTCCACCAACTCGGTGTAATTTCCGGACAAGTTGTAAACACGTGACTTCATGTTAGCATTCCGAGAGAAATAGCAGAGTTTCCCCATCCTCGACCATACTGGATGATTTGAAGTGACGGTGGGGGGGGGCATTGACATTCCTAAACGTATAATGTAAAGTATTGTCTATAACCCTGGTGAATATATCGCTAAATCAGAAAGCAAATTATGGTCTTATTGCTTTTAATTTTATCATCATGTACTCTAGTATTTTCACCAGTGATATTATTATCTGCATATTCTCTTATTATGATTAAGATATTTTGCTTTACTTTTCGATTTCTTCCTTTACTATGCAGGTTTCTTTGTCTCAAGGGGATTATCGTGTTCTTCAAGAGGTTCTACTTGATAATTTCAGTGAATTACCACCATCTATAAAGGAAGATCAAGAACAGAGACCAATGCTGTCATCATCAGATTCTACAAAAACAACTATCAATGCTGTTCCCGCTGTTACTCCTCTCACTAATCCTGAAACTTCAAAACAAAAAGCTGTAGTTAAAATCACCCCACTAAAAGATAATGAAAATTCAGTAAAGACCACTGTCAGTTTTTACTTGGGAATGCAAAGTGTTATTCTTAGACTGTATACATGTGATCAACCGACAGTGAGTGTTTTTTTTATGTATATGCTCATTTATGATATATCGGATAAAATGAATAACGTTGTTGAATCATTATCAGCAATCTGTTGCACTGAGTTTCTACTGCATAAACTGTTCTATTGTTTACTGGATTATGTGTATTATTTTTAGACTACACGAAATTCACCATGACGTGATCACTGAATAATAGTATTTGTGACCAGTGACTTTTTTGTCTAGTTCTCTTTTATTGAATCCTACCTTTCGATTTCCAATGTGCCCACTAGTTTTCTTGATACCAGTTGGTGGTTGGAAGTTTTTTCGTTCCGATAAAGCCAGTTTGAATATCATAAGGGGTTACCAATTCTCTCACGGTTTACGATATATCTTGCCTGAAAGTTCTAAATAGTTCAAAGCGTGCAGTTGTAGGATTTATTTTGCCAAGTACCCTCTCAAGACATTTCCTCAAGTATGTCAATTCACAGTCTAGACTTAACTCTAATCAAATGAAGACTAACTAGACATAAGTTTCACTTATTTCTTATAGATAAATTGATGTAATTTGTACAAAAACATGCTGCCTGTTATCCGGTATATTCTCAAACCACCTATGTGTATTGTGCCAAGAATGTCTGATTTTGATTAATGTATAGATTTTTAGTGCAATTCGATAATAAGGAAAAGTAAGGAAACGAAATTAAGATAAGCAGTTCAAAGATAACACCAGGAAACAAGAATCAGCGTAATGAACGCGATTCTACATACTACTCCACTGAACATACCAACAACTAAATAAAGATTTAACTTAAGGTTGTGTGTAGCTAACGTTCTGGAAATGTAGACATGTACACAAAAGTCATGTAGGTTGAGTTTGATTGACTAGTCCAATGCTGCTGTTATCATTAATTATATTCTACAAAGTAAATTTTGTAGATTGGTGTATTTTTTTCCATGATGCATCTACAATCCCATCTCATCAATAGACATATAGTCTTATATTCATTAGATATGTATGCTTAGACTGAAACAAGTGGGGCTTGAACTTGCGACTCAATACCCGAGTATAAAGCTTCGGGTTGTGTAATATGCAGATTTTATGATAGATATGTAGTTATAACTCTGAAATATAGTTTCCTACTAAGATAAGGTAAAGTTTAAAAAATGGATTATATTCGAGAAGAACATAGAAGTAAGGGTAGATCCGTTTTCACAAAGCGACAATATATTACCAATTTAATAAACTTAACTAAAGTGGTTGTACAAACATATGAAATTTTTCTGTTAGGTTTATGATTATATGAATAAATTGGACAAGCTGTTTTTGTATGCATTTTTCTGGCATGACAAAAGCTTCAGGAAAACAATAGAGACGAAACCTCTTTCACTAGTTTTCTATTCACCTTGTAGTGGTTTTCGTATAGTATTTTATAATGACACTTTTTATCCAACCGCTATTGTCCTTACATTGCGAATCTTGGGTAGTTTTTATTTACTCCTTTGGACAAAGTCTGCATCGAATGAGAAATATATCCTGCTCCACGGGAACAAATAATTTGACGGATACATACGAAAGTTGTAACATGTAACAATTTGTCCGTTGAATTATTGGATTGAAGCAAAAAATGTCCTTTTAAAAATGTTTATCCTCGTCGCCAAGATGTTGCCAGGCGTAAGACCGCTTCTGAATTTACTATTCATGTAGAGAGTTTTCCCAGACATAGTGGTTTCGAATTCTATGACATTTTGTTTTGATGTTTTTACCTACAATTCGTTGCGTGAGGGGATTTTTCTATGTAGCCATAATCACTGACATTCGAAATATGGATAATAATTTGCTCCCTGGATTTTAATAGTACCTAACCAAGATCAGTTGTTGATGACTATGAGCTACGGATTAAAACCAGTATTCACAAAAACACTTTAACCTAACCATAGTTATCAACCCACTAGTCACTTTATTGAAAACTTGAAGTTTTAAGTAATCGTTTGTTATGTCATAACTGGATTGATGTAGAAGTCTTACCATCAGGTACCCTCCAGGACAGTGGTGCTGATGATCAAACGTACACCGTGATGCCTGAAAGTCGTGATTTGTTTTTGGTTAGTGTCGTGGATACACACTGCTAAATAATCCATTTCTGGAACGAAACTGCTGTCTATGAATCCCCAATTTTCAGTGGTATCCCATAGTATCATTCTGTGATGAAAAGAAAACAAACAGTCGGTCCTATCTCCGTAAACCCGCTTTAACTTAATCTGCTTTTACATTTACTGTTTGTTTTGGATTGATAAAAATAATAAAGTACTTGTGGCCACATCTTTTCTTGTTGGATGTCTTGATGATACTCACCTATGGTAATGGGTAATGTTGTCGACATTTCACCATAAACTACAGTAGTGGGAATATTGTTGGAACTTTCAGCGTGACACACTTTGATCGGAGAGTGGCCTCAGGTATCGAATAAATTGGAATGCAGACTTCAGTTTTACGCAAAACTATAAATATCCGTGTCTATTTGTACATATTCGACACTTACTTAAATAAACATTCCTTATTTTTTTTCTTCTGCCCTCTAATTTATGATTTGAAGTTTTTGTCATTCCGAGTGCAGAAGCTTGTGCGTGGTATTACCAATAATCCACTGTATAACATGTCAGATGCCGTTTTCAGTAATCTATTCGCTCCATGAAAAATATTGTTTTCACTTATTTCATTTATTTTTGATACATGTGATTTTACTAATATTATAACTACGACTGTATGTATGGTTATTAAAAGTTATTTCATTTATGATTTGTAGGCAGAATGGCATAACAATTTCCCGGAGGATAAACAATTAGCTCTTTTCAACCTGAAACAGTTCACCATATCTGGCCATATGTTATCGGATTCCTCGTCTCAAATTATTGCCAAACTTCGTGATATTAAATTAAAAGATTGTCGACCTGGTTCAAATAAACAGATTACCAAGTGAGCTTGTCATAATAATTGTGATGATGTAATATAATGTAAATTGTGAAAACAATTACATAATGAACACCGATTTTCAGGCACCGACCTTTATGCAAATTTACATAATTTAAAAAGAACACGATCCATAGAATGTTTTCATGGATTATTTGCATATTCATTGGTGACATCATTGGTAAGAGTTCAATTTAGGGACGACGTCAAGATACTTTTAAACTGTCTGTGCTGAGAGTAGGCTTATGGGTACTAGGTTAACGATGGCACATTTGTTGTTGTGGATTTTCATCGACTGAAGTGTTTAGGATATGTATGTCAAATTACACCTACCCCAACCCACAATATTAACTGACATATGAGTTAGTAAAGATAGGGTGGATAAACTAATACTAGTACCAATGTATGAAATCATTTAGTGTTGATCTGAATCATATTGGTTAATGCAAATTGCTTGGTCGGGGATCAATACGATAACCGTTATTAGTATTTAGAACCGTTTGGTGAGATTGCTAAGAACCAGCCACATAAGTGTACACTATTTATTTTACTGTAGATGACGAGTTCCAATCTTCCATCATCCGTGCCTTTTCATTCTATATTATAGATATAAATTCTCAATCATTTAATTTGTATTGTGACTGGCAAGTGGAATCCAGGACGCGCGTTTCGTCCTATTTGGGACTCATCGGCTGGATGTACCTGCATCCCAATGTTGATGTTCACAGTGGGATTCGAACTCAGTCCGGTTCGTGTCATACGCCACCGCGTACACCACTAGACTACTGGATTCCACTTGCCAGTCACAATACAAATTAAATGATACTTCCGAATAATCGCTATATCGAGGCGATCGGCACAGGATGCACATATAGCAACAGTGACTGACCAGCTTCAGTCTATAATAAATCAATGGGAATATACAAGTTCATTCTACTATAAATTCTCAATGTTTAATCTACTTCATTATCATTGTTACTAAATTGTTTTGACTTATTTACCATTCGCCTTTTTAATCTGATCACACCATGTTAATGCGGTATCACATCTGAATCTAATGCACATTTGCCTATAATTAACTCACTGACAGATGGAACTCTTGGCGTCGTTATCTCAGACAGAGACAGATACAACGCAGAACTTCGTACGTACGTACATCAGTTCAGGTTGCCATACCACATCAGCACAGAGACGCAACTGTCAGTTCAAATCCAAGAGTGATAGCGATAGTAGAAGTATTAGCAGTAATGCAGAAGATTAGGGAGCGAAGATATGATTCGAAAAGTATAATTCAGTGAGATTAATTTGAAGGGAGAAAGATAGAGAATTCGGATGGTTAGATTTTGAGAGAACACAAAGAGTGGATGCACCTGCCCCATTGCAAACGATTCTGAGCCATGTTGTTCAAGGTCTCTAACCACTGATGACTTTCGTCTCACGGACCCCAACCACGCAGCCTACATCTACCAACATGACTCAGTCCATTTGTCAGTGACTTCATCGATTTCTGCCATGTTTTGGTTTGGCCGCCTCTAGCTTTCTTCCAACCTATTCCTACACCGCAAAACATAACTCTTCGAAGCAGTCGATAGTTAGACATGCGTAACACATGTCCCAACCACCTCAACTGATGAAGTTTCAATACCTCATCTATTGATTTGCCTTCCCTTCCTAGAACCCGTTTCCTAACGACAGCATTGCTCACTCGGTTGTCCCACGATACTCGAGCAATGCTTCGGAGACACCTATGATCGAAGACCAGTAACCTACGAATGTCCTCTACTCTTAACGGCCATGTTTCGCCCCCGTATAGTAGGACAGAGCGAATTGCTGCTCGGTACACTCGTCCTTTCGTTAGCAAGCGGATATCTCGCCTGCGCCATAAGTGACGCAACTTGGCAAAAGCCAATCGAGCTTTCTGTATCCGTGCTGAGATTTCATCAGTCACCAGGCCATCAGCACTGATGAGACCCCCCAGATACGTGAAGCGGTCTACACGCTCGACTACTTCACTCCCTATCACTAGTTCAGGTGCCGATGCGACCCAATCCTGAAGCAACATTTTGCATTTCGAGGAGGAAAACCGCATCCCGAACATGCTTGCATTGTTGCTCAGGGTAGTCAGAAGACTCTGCATTTTGTCAGCGTCTTCACCAAATAGGACTATGTCATCAGCATACTCTAAGTCAGTAAGCGAGGCTCCTGTATCATGTAAATCGATTTCGGAAGTATTTTTGTCTCTAAACAAAGACAGATGTTCCTTTGTTGAATGTTTGTTATTAATGAAATACGTGCTGTTTGCTTACAGATTACGTTATAATCAATGCATTGTTTAATTTTCTCTGGTAGTCCTACTCACTATCAGTGAGATTGCATTCCTTATTTTAAATAGATTGTATTACAGTAATTTCAGTATAGTCATCTGTGCCTCTAAAC
This sequence comes from Schistosoma japonicum, assembly GCA_025215515.1. Taxonomy (NCBI): domain Eukaryota; kingdom Metazoa; phylum Platyhelminthes; class Trematoda; order Strigeidida; family Schistosomatidae; genus Schistosoma; species Schistosoma japonicum. The sequence goes on along the minus strand of CM046062.1, from coordinate 4,786,335 downwards.
ACTAAACGTCTGACTTTGAGGACCATGGTTTTAAGCCTTTCTCCATCAAGTGAGGGTTTAACATTTTATAGTGCCCTGTCGATCGGTATGTATTCTGTTGTAGAATTATAAAATTTTTTCTTCCTCTGATGTTACTATATTAATTAACATTCTCTAAACTTACACCAATAAAAGATTACCACCTAGGAGCTGTGATTATACAATGATGATGCTGACTAGCTAATACAGTAGATGATTGTTCATAACCCTTTGATTGAAGAGAGAGAAGAATAAAACACACCTTCCAAGCATTGCTACTTAATGAATGAGAATAAATAATTTTATATATCATACGATGGACCATTTGTAAAAGTACTAAAGTACAATACAGACAAACTGGAGAATTTGTATACAGAAACGAAGTATCAGGTTTAGGGTAAGATTACAATAATTCTGGAATAGACGAGAATATTGTGACCGTTTATGAGTGTATGAGCTTACACTTTATAGGATACAAACACTTTATTTCCTAAATGTTTAGCAAACACAGTTTCACAATACAAATTCTGTTAACATTAAAAGTAAATTGTAATTCTCGTTAGTTTCGTTCAGCTGTAACACCCTCCTATTACTAAGAAATCATATTTTCAATGTCTTTCACTTCATGTTTTTGCTAGACTTATGTACTGATCTATGCTTATGTATTGGTGTTGTATACAAGAATATTACCCTCATTAAAGATTTCACTGCAAATCTTAGAGCTTATTATATTGTTCCCCATTCACCACGTAAGGCTATGCTACACTGGTCATTTTCAACTTTAGTTATATTAGTGTTGCTAACCTACTCAAATTTACCTGAGTCGCGAGTGTCTATATTATAATTCAAGTGAATTATCATTGTTCTTAAATTGCTCGACAACATACCATTTAACCAAAGCCACATTTTCATATTACAGTTAATTATACCCCAAGCACTTGGAACTCTTTAATGAAAATAACCTCTGATTATCCACTTATCCACTAGATGAACGGAATATATCCTAAAAGTTCTAAATACGGCATATTTTTTATTATTAAACCTAACATCAACCTTGATCTTCTGAACATTTTCTCAGCATGACTCAACATTAATTGTAAATCATAACCTTGTACTTTTCTATTTCAGAGGTCAAATACTCAGGTATGTCATTTGAAAAAATATTATCATCTAAACTACCATATATCAAACCTGCATTTTGTTTATCATATTACTGTCATACTATGTCATATTTTTGTTTCAAGTAATTTTGTACTTAGTTGAATTTTTATAGTTTACAGCGCTTTCTTTTCACATGTGTATTATATTCGCATTTTATGTATGTGTTATTTTACCAGTGATTTTATATATTTGCGTCTAGTTCAAGTTATATTATAACTGACAGTGAAATTCAAGACTCGCGTTTCGTCTTATTGGGGACTCGTGAGCTAGATATATTTACTTCTCAGTGTTATTGTTCACATCGGGACTAGGACTAAGTCCATTCGTGTTTAGACTCAGTGAATAACTTGATGGGGTTTAAACGGATGAATTGGGCTCGTTTCATTGTATGAACACCCACGCTGTGATTTGGCAAGTATATCCACTTGGGGAATCCCAAATAAAACAAATCGTGTCTCCTGAATTTTTGCAATAATCCAAATTTCTTCGTACTTATGAATTAAAGCTGTATCGAGGCAACTCAGCTCAGTGTACACATGATACTAGACATTGATTAATAACAGTCTTTAACAACACCGAGAGCATCCAAATATTTACATCCTATATCCCGTCACTGTCTATAGTTTGAAAGTGAAGTAGATATATAACTCATTTCTTGTTTTGTGCTCTCTATACTGAATGGTTTGTTATTGTCCTTTGCTTGTCTTTCAGTTATCAGGCTTCAAAATCGAACTCTGATATACTTAGGGTTTGTTTGTTGGTCACTAGTACTAGTTTTTACGTATGGCTGAATATTCAACACATTTAAGTAATTTCAAACGCTTTCAGCTTTCATTTTTATTTCTGTCAACATTATCTTGGAATATTTTGTACTTTATTCAAAAATTAGGTAGTTTTCTAGAATATGAAATACCTTTCATTCATTTACGGCTAGGTTCCTATTGATGATGTTCATTGATTATAGTTCCCAAACTTTTCAGTAATGGAGCTTGTGATATCTAGTCATCTGGAAAGCAAAGATTGGAAATAGTTATGTCATTAGTAGTAGTATCTTGCATATAAGTTAAGATGAAGTGAGTAGAATCTAGCTATGATAATCAGCAAAATTCATACCTACAAGTTAAATATAGAGAAGTTACTAAATAATTCTTTACTGGAGGAATGAGTAATTGTGACGAAATCCTGTCTCACCTAAGTTATATGCGTACCTGCAATCTCCATGGGGATGATACTCGATCTCAGGTCTCTTCTCTCAGAATCAATTCATTATCATTATCGGGCTACAAATACGCTCCTGTAAGACTAATATATTTGTATTGATCACTCCCTGGAAAATATTAATAACAACAACAGAAAACTATAAAACTGGATGACTCAGGATAGAATCTGTGTTTCTGCCATCAATTTCGAGACATATTACTTAAGTTCTTTAGTCATAGGTTCTAAATTAGTATACCTTTATTTCCTAACATTATTCTTTATCACACAAATTACTATCACTTTTGACTTTTATAATGATGTTGCTAGAAAAGGATTCAGTGTTAATGGTAATTTATTTTTCAATAATCATGCAAAGTTATTCTGATTTTAAGTAGTAATTCATCAATTCAAAAATCATTGACACATTAAAATGTATAATAGATGTGTGTGTGGGTTGGTGAGTTCACACAGTTGTCACATGTCAATGTGATATCGATCAAATCGTGGTTTACTTTGAAGGAGGTGTTGAAATGTTTACTTTACTGAGTTTAACTGGGTACAATTTATTCAATGTGAAAAATGTCCTTTGATCTCCTAGTTGATATTCTTATTCAAAATCTCCTGTATCACTTCTTGCATGTTACCAATAATGCACTTTTCCTAATCAATACTTACTGTTCATTATAATCCTTTTGGTATAATACCAGTGTTTTTTTATTTAATTTTAAGTTACAGACTCACTGCATGACAAACCGTCGATACTAAGATGTCACAATGTATTATTATTTTACCTTGATATATTAGACACCTTAGTAGTGATACTTTTTACTTCACATGATATTAATCATAAGGTGTCTTGGTCCAGATTAAATTATTATCATTTACAACCTAAATTAATTTGATCACCATCCCATACTTTAACATGCTTAAACACTATCTGTTCAACAACAATATATAAATTGATTTAAAGTATGAATATTTCTATTAATTAAAATACATGATTTATGTTGGTTATGCAGATTTGATGTTTATTCACATTCATCGTAATATTGTATACTCCTTTTCAAAAATATCCTCTAGACTCAATTGTGTTCATTATTGACTCCTAAAATTTCCGCAGCTTTCTTAGCATCTCGAAATCTTAGTCTCTAATTAATCAATCTTTAATGGTCTCCGTGTTTATTTGAGTATATGCTTTGCATAGTATACTTGAAATTTCTTGCATATAATTTAGTTATGCTTTTTGACTACTGAATTTTGAAAATGATCTTCAATTTTTAACCCTAATTAGTAATAATAGCACGTACATATTAATAGTGCTTACTGTAATTAGTCACATTCACTTTTCAGATGAATTAGCGACTGAGGGAGTTCAGATATATCAGTAGTGAAACAGTTTCCACCATTCGCACTGAATTATCGTCGCGTTATAATGCTGGTAATATGCAGTATTGGACACCAACCCAATGGTTTAAGTGGTTTTGTATACCCAGTTAAACTTGAAAACTTTTATTTGCATTATTGAGAAGTCCTATAATAGGATGTAACAGCTGCCGATTCATCTCTGATTTTAAGTGATAGTCCGCAACTGAGATAATTCCATCTTTAGATAAATTCACTGCCGGTTTATAAAATTCTCAACCGTTCATCCAAAGAAATGCTCATTGTTCAGCATATATATCCCCAACAATTCTATCCATATTCCTGTCGGATGCTGTTGTATCTGTTGTTATCTCTGCTATCCTCTTAACCTGTTTATTGTGTGAATTATCTGCCTTTTGTTTAATTGTCAAGTTACGTCCGTTTACTGTTTTGCTTTGTTTTTTATCTTCATTTTCCATATTAAGGGTTTTAGATCATCCTGCTGCTACTAATGATAATCGTCATGATGAATTAATCTACATTGAATTTAAGCAAGACGCATTATTAAATAAGGAAGGTAAATTAATGGATCTACTTTTAAAAATCTATATTTTATATTCTCTAAAATTGATATTTTAGTGATTTAAGCAGTCGGTATTTAACCTCTGAGAACAGGCTCCAAGTCTGCTGTATATACGTAGTTTTTATGTGATTTTATATCGTTGCATTAAATATTCACATCCAAAGTAGTCCTCGGACTATGATGTTCTGTGCCTTTTTTAGTGTTCACATGTGCCTATTGTATTTAACCTTTCCTATTAATTTTTTGGATTAATTTAGTGCGTTAGTAAAATTATGCTTTAGGTTATATTAATTTATTATTCATACTATTCTTGTATTCATCTAGAAACTTACCCTTTTTTATAATTTTTTTTTGCCTAGTTCTAATCAGTCTACGAAGTATTCATTTATGTGCTTCTATGGATTATCTTATGTCTGTACTTGATTTCCAATTGAAAAGTACACCAGCTCTTAAGAATGAATCGAATGATGTAACATTCGCTACAAGGAAAGACAAGCAGAAACGAACCAATAATACTATCACCGCAAAAGGTAGTAAGTACAATAATTTGATGCTAACTGCATTTTGTAGTCTACCTGAATATCATTGACCATGATATATTTATGTGCGTCGGTTAGAATACTTCCCTTGTTTCCAAACTGAAGCGTGTATTATTCTTATGAGATCACTCACGGTAGTCTTTGATCAACAGGTGTAATTTACAAAGTACTGAACTAGGTGTCAAGCTAATATAGTTGCATATTTTTTACTCCGTTCCCTTTAGAGTCCTAGTGCCCATTTATACCATTGTTATGGAGTTGGGGTTTTTCAACTCCCAGTGTTGATCCTCTGTATCCACCGTACACCCATCGATCTACTCTTTATCCTCCTATTCTTGTAATATTCATACCCTCTATGAGTTAGACTTCGTTAGCAGAAGCCCAAATCTTCTAGCAATGTACTTAGAACCTTCTATTGGTCCATCACTCCTTGATTGAGTCTTTAGAGTTGTACGGCTATTGTAAACATACCTTATCAAACATAGCTCACAACAAAAGCGATAATGTCAATATTGAAAAGTTTATCTTGTTTAAAGATTTATTCCCTTGTAAATTTTCACACTTATTGCTTTGTATTAAATGAATCTAATGTTTTCTTTCCTTTTTTAAATACATCCATTTTTCAGATCCCAAAAGAACTGATTCACCTCCGACTGCATTTCCTTATAATGTAGAACTAAAAGTTCGAATAGACAATCCTGAGCTAGTTCTCATAGAGGATATTTATAATGCTGATAGTAACGCACTTAAGCTTACTGTAAGTAATATAATCTGATTTTGATGTCACTTCACACAATTTGCGTATTTCTTGTCCGAATATTACCACACTGGAAAATTTAAGTTGATATTTAGAAGGGTTGTAGGTACATACTACTGAGTAGAAGCCTAATGCTAAGACAAAATATCTGTTCATTTCTCCTTGGTTTTCAATATTACCCAATCGACATCCGTCTGTGACCAATATAAACGACAAATTATTTGAACAATTGAATTGTGATTACTTATCTGTTTTACAAAGAACCGATTTATTCTGATCTTTCTCTTCAAAATATTTTGCACATTTGGTAAAATAGAAATTTCGAGATCTGTAACAAATTTAAACAAAAGTATTCTAACTTATATGCTAATTTGATATAATGGACAATAAAGTAACTTGATATTTATATCCCTAATTCTATTAGGTTGTGAAATTACCTGTGAAATAACTTGCTAATTCCGATTATAATGTTTCAGTGATACAATCAATATGTCTCAAAACTTCCCGCTTGTAAAACCTCTAATTCAAACTTGATTGATAGGATTCGATCTACACTAAGAAGTAGGACGAATATGAAATTCATTACTGATCAGTGGTTAATTGCGTAAGATTGATTGAATCAGTAGAAATTTGAATAGATGTATACTCACATTGTAATAATGTTAAGCGTTAAACTATGTTTATTACTTTACCTGATTTTCTCTCTACTAATCATCTTATTTATTGTTTGTGTCAGATTATACTGATGATTTACTTTTTTTAACAGTATTATTTTCATCATCCGTTCTTTAGACCGCATTGAGTTTCGCTTACAGTATGCAACAAGATGTTATTGTTATGAATGCTTTAATCAATGGCCTCTCAATTAATGCCTGTCCTTATAATGAAACAGTTGGAGGACCATTTTCTAAAGAGGTATGCTTTTCTTTAGATTATTTCGTGGCCTTCTTTGCTGTTTGAATCTCATTGTTATTGAATAGTATTGTTTTGGAAGTTTTATTATATTTAATATGTATAGTTTGCTAAATATTTTCATCTAACTCATTAGTATCATTGTTTGTGCGCTGTTTTTCTAAACTGTTTTCTCTTACGCATTGAGATTGAAATTTTTAGAGATCGATTTAACTATTTCATTTGTTAGTGATGGACTGTACCCTCGACTTTATAATGCTCTGCTCTTATTATTCTTATGATAGTTATTTGTTCTTCTTAAATCTTCGTAAATAAACAGGACGGATAAATAATAACGTCACATCAGTCTATGCAGTTTTTGTCTGCTAGGTTAGTATTCTCACGATATTTTCAACCACTGATTAGAAACATGGGTTACATGGTGGAGATCCAGTGACAGTTGTGTAAACGCATTTACTACATATCTTATTCTTCTTGATATTAAGTTACATTACTATTTTGTAGATACCTTTTTATTCGTTCTTGTATAACTATTAGTCTTTGTTAATGTTTTTTGGCAGCATGATCTAACACACACACGTAGTAGGCTCTACATTATTTTTGACTTAGTGACCACCAGTCACCTAATAGCTAACTGTTTTCAGTTTCGATCCATCTAATAGAGTAATTTTTCAATATTATTAGATGATTAACGTGGTTATTCATTTGTCTTTTAAATCTATTTAGATTTTGTCGCCGTCTGATTTGAGTTTTTATGCTTCTCAACCAATAAACGGTAGTATACATGGGACGTTGCATATGGATACTTTAACGATTAACATTAATCCAAATACAATTCGATTGTTGTCAACAATATCCGCTTCAGTTCAATCTTCTTTAACCTCTGATAAAAATCCAACCACTTGCGATACTGATGACAAGGATGGTGTACAAAATGTTGTTAAAAAACATTTGGATGAAAAGTCCTTTGCTAACTTTTGGAAACCGGTCTCATTAGAAAAATTGAATTTGCCTTATTTAGGAATGACATCAGGTAAAAATCATTCTGTAATTTAATGTTTATTGTTATTACGTAACTTCTAAATGATTAACTCCTATCATTTTTTATTTACGGAGAATAAATTTCTTTCCAAATGGAGTGATTGTATTTGGAAGTGGAATTTAGGACACATACTTGATTGCATCTAGGATTCGTTAGATGAATGACCCTGTATCTCAGTAGTGATGTTCTTGCTAATAGTCTAACATCAACGCGTTATACCCCAAAGCCGCTGGGAACAGACAGTAAAAAAATGTTTCTAGATCCTTTCCATATTGTGTAACTAACCCATTGTCAGACCATAAAGATTAGATTTACTTCATGATGATTCTGTAAATTTATCGCAGATACAGGTATTTTCTATGATGCAATAGTGAAGTGTAATTTTAGAATGTTTGAAAGTGAGTTGGTTTCTAGGATCATCTGCTACCAGCATATATGACACAGACGCATCACGTTATCGGGTTTCTGTGAGCAGTTATATCGCTACGTTAATTTACTGCGGCTGTATAATATGTTCCTGTAACTGATTATCTCATCGAAATTAGCTAGTTTACGATTCGCTCAACCAAACTATACGCTATAACTTTAAAACTCCAATGCTGCTTGGCTAACAACAGTTCTTTCGACTTGCCTTTCTAACCATTAGTTATGATAAACACGTAATTAGTAGTATCCTTTGCAGGTAAATATTTTTGATAATAAAAATAAATTCAGAGAATGATTCTTTTTTAACGTATGCACTTTCATAGCTGTACAATCATATGCACATGTACATGTGTTCTAAAAAGATAGGTCAATTAATAATTGTGTACTTTTTAAAATGTTGATTAGTTGTGGTGTAAAATTTAACTATGTAATTATAAAATGCACAAATAATTAGTGATCAAGCGAATAGATGACAAATATGTGGTCATTAAAGCGTACTGAGTAGCTGCTAAAGTCCTTCTACTATTATATATATATATATATATATATATATATATATATATATATATATATATATATATCCTTCACGATAACTCAGATATCTGTTCAGATATCTGTTCTGTAGTTTGTATTCAATTGTTATCTGCTAGATCATAAGTTTGAGTTGCATTTTGTGTAATTCACCGTTGGTAACCTTTAACATATTAAATATATTTTAAACATGTAGTTCATAAATTTTCACCTTGTAAGCCAGATAATTAACGTGATATCGTTTATTTTTATTAATTGCAATGTATGATTTTTTGTTTATTCCGTGATTCAAATCCAAGGTGGAAATAACAAAATCGAATGTGCTAAAGATGCCTGCGCTGTTTCAAAAGTTGCTGAACAAATGGCGAATCGGTCTACAGACATAGTTAGTTTGGCTCTCGTTTATTAGTAATAATAATCGTTATGATCATTGTTCATTTCATTGCTTCAGTATTGTATACTTGAATAAATTATATTTATACACTATTTTAGTGTATGTAAACAATAAAAACGATCGTTTCACACTGCCGACCACTCCGAGCCTCATCAATTAAATCACCATATATATATATATATATATATATATATATATATATGGTTCGCATGTTACGAAACCTTTGTATACACACATGGTTAAAAGTAGATCTTTCATATCAAGTCAGAAGAAGGAAATAAAATGAGTGTGAAAAAATGACAGGACAGTTATCAACAACGTTCAATCAAATTCAAGGTTGATAGAACAAACTGCAAATCATTTCTGGTGAAAATCTTAAAGGGATTTCCGCCGACTATGTCGTCCAGATTGACAACGAAAGCTCCATAAGTAAATTTTGCATCTCTTATAGCGTCATATAGCCAAAATAATCCCTGTGAGCTCTTAATTTTCTCTACCGTCTCTAAGAAAAGTATTTAACGTAATAATATTCCTGTGTTCAAAATGTAATTGGAAAGTGGTGTATTTTTCTGTACATCGCTTTTTTGAACTCTTGATAAATGAGATCCTTTTAATTTAAAACGTGATCTACACAGACTTGGTAGGTCATCGAGTAATACATGACACTTTACTTCTTGTAATTACTTGCAATTCAATGGAAATGAGAATCTAAAAAAGTCATTCGCTATTTGAAGAATTAAAAAATTGTTTTTCGAGAGATATAAATTATTTGCCGTTTAACAACTTTTTACTAATCATTGAAGAAAAGTGGATTGAATACCAACTATTCTTGTTTGAATATGACATATAACATGTGATACTTGATTATTACTAGATCGCTTGATTAGTTGTTTCTTGCTTTACTTTAATTCTTAACAAGTATCCTCTACTTTCTTGATTTATTTTATCCATAAGCAAATGATTATTTTTCTTACTACTTTTCACTTTGTGATATTGAACAAGAAAATGTGAATACAGTTTGTGGTTACCAACCGGTTCTCTTTGTTTTAATATGGATTTTTAATGTAACACACATAGATGGCAATTTATGTGGTGTCAGCATCCTGAAGTACCAAATTTGTTGGCCATGTGCAGTTTTTAAAACGTCTTCTTAATAATCTCCACATCATATATTATATACCAACTCTTGGACTGGTTAGTTTAAGTGAGGATCCTGACAGTTTATGACACAGATCTAAGTTATGAAAGAAAGTTACATATATCTGGGTTTTGTCCACCCAACACAATTTTTATTCCAATGATTGTGCTAGTCGGTGACTTGATACGTTATCGTATGTGAAACAAAATAGAAGTCAATCGCAATCCAGTTATGGTTTTCTATTACGTCTTTCATAATAGTAAAATGACTTTGGAAACAGCTGGTGTAAAGACAAAATATTAGACGACCTAGTTAGTTGTTGCATCGATTTCATGTCTAAAACAGACCAATCGAATCTACCCGTATAATTTCTACGACTACGTAGACGCTGATTAATTAAATTGGACCCAATATGACTAGGCTTGCCTGAAGGTAGAGAATAAAACATTAGCAAATGGCAGATAGTAACGAGTCGTTTATTGAGTATGAAAAAAGGTTTTTATTTAACACATTCTGGATCGATCTGTAATAAGAAATACAATTACTCTGTAAACTGAACTGGGGTAGGAGGTGGGGAGTGTGTTATATCTCGTACTTGATAGCTTGACTAACCACAGACAACTTTAGCACTCGGACGCCTTGAACCTTCCTAGTCGCAAACTCAGAGGACTAATAGATAGGAACTTTATTCAAGTAAGGTAGAGAGAGTGAGTTATGCACAAAATATTCGTTTATTTATAGTCTTCTGAAACAACCACATCAGTATTATGAACTATCCAAACCGAACTTAGAGGTTTCAACTACTACCCAATCAGAACGCGCCACGTCTAGATTCTGCAAGGTTCTGTCGATCAGTGATTAGATGGAATGTCTCCGGCTCTTTCAAGTGTTCTGGAGGTTTTGTTGAGGTTTCTGGGAGCCTTCGCAACAGAGTGTCGTGCAGACAATGAGGTAACAGGTTTACAATAAAACCACAATAACTGAGAAAGGAAAATATTTTTGACAGTCAATGATGAGTCTATGAAAACCGTAGAACTTTACCAATACAAATATAATAGTTAATAAATAATTAACAGATGTGGCTTAGCTACTAGTGTCCTGATAACATAGAGAATAGACTTCATAGGTTGTGATTCCCAATCCTTGTACCAGTTATAACAAATAGTGATATAAATTTCAGTTGAAATAAGTCTTTATTGATTGTATTTTTAGGTGAATTGTATCAATTATTATGTACATATTTCCATTTATTTGTTGATTATACTTCTTTATTCCCCTTTATTTCTTCACAATATTATCATCTCATTTAATTCATATTTTCGCTACCCTATTCTACAAGAATTTAGGTTTTCAGTTAACCAATCTGATTTAACATCTTTGTTTATAAAAAGAATAATTACCTACTGGATAAAAAATCGTTCATATTTGTAGAATTGAATATGGAACTGGCATAAATGCATACTCACTTTATATAATTCAATCTTTTCATCATGTCAACATTATATTATTAATATCTATGAATTTTCAGTCATCTAGTAATATACAACCGTTGAACCTGACAAGTATTTGCATTGATTAAAGTTTCGACATCTATTTGCACAAAATGATGAATGAAATTAATGATAACATGAATAGTTATAAAAATAATTAGAAATAGTGGGCGTTGTATGTTAGAAAAAATTATTCACGGTGGTGGGAAGTGTAAGAAAACTATGACATGAATTCAATGCTTGTAAGCTAAACGAATATAAAGAGTGAATGCACCTGTACTATTGTCTTCGATTCTAAACCATGTCATCTAACTGCTTCAATCACTGTTAACGGTAGTCACCTAGACTCCAACCTTGTCCACATCTAATTGCCTCAGTCGGTGAAGATCCACAACATTTTCTATTGATCTGGTGGTTTCTTAATAATCACTCCTTAACGTCACTGTTGATTAGGGGTCCCTGGAAACATATGTAACGTTTTGTAGACATCTATGAATCAACAATTGTAGCCTGAAAATATTATCTACTCTTGGAAGCTACATTTCACACCCATATAGCAATAAAGAGCACACTTTTGCATTGCGTACTTGTCCTTATACTAACGTATTTATGTTTCCTTCTCCAAAGGTTAAGAAAATGTCTAATTTTTAAATCTGTGTCGAGATTTCGTCAAATATCAACCTATCTTGGCTGATGAATTTTTTCAGATAAGTGAGACTTCTCCCGACACAACTTTTTAACCGCATTACTTTAGTTCATACGTAAAAGTATGCCAGTTTTGAAGCGAAATTCTTCATTCAAAGGAGGCGAAAAATCTCCCATATATATATATATATATATATATATATATATATATATGCATTATGTCTAATTTTGTAGTTTTACTATCTCTTGTTTAGTATATAATTCCCATTCATTTTCATAATACTTGGTAGATTTAGTAAGTACTCGTTAAACATAACTAAATGTTTAAATAATTTCACATAACTATTTCTAAGTTATTTATTCGAAGGATTCACCACATGGTATGATAGTAGTGATAGAGCACCTATGCACTATTTTCGATCCTTAATTCAGATAATTTCACTTATTTTTTGTAGATAAATATTCGATTGAAAACTATTCGAATTATACTTGAATCTCAAATGGATACAAAATCTATGCCAATGCTTGTTCTTGACTCCTCTGTTGATGCAGTCCTATCGAAACCGGCAACAAATGTATGTTTGTTTAACTTTGTACACCCATATTAATCAAATTCATTTTGTTAAAAGTGATTGAAATTTTTGAATGATAATTGGTGATTATTTTATGTTGAACATTATCTTTAAATGTACACCTTTTTCCTTCAAACCATATTTTCAACATTTAGGCTTCTGTTCCTTACGATCATAATTTTTATTGCAGATTTCTCATTTTGTTGATTCTTTCGCACTGTACTGATGTTAGTCGTGATAACTTAAAGCATCCGATATTCATATTACAGTTGTCATTGATAGTGACTATTTAGTTTATTATTGTATTTTTTTTCTGTTTTAGGTTGAACTAAAGTTTCTCATCGAATTATCCTTATCATATTACAATGATGCACTAAATCAATGGGAACCATTAATAGAAACTTTGCCAGATGAAAGTGATCGTATGTGGTCGTTTCAAGTTAGAGTTAATGAGTATTAATAAAGGAGAGTATATAACTGAAGATAATTGGGAAGAGGTTGGATGTCTACAAGCATCAACAAATTCGTTATTACTTTTGTCTAGAGATAATTTAGAAATAACCATTTCTAAAACTGCTTTAGATATGTTGCATAATTTAGGTCGTGTAAGTAAAATATTATTAAATTCATTAATTTTAATTATATTTCTCTGTGAAATTTCTGTTTTCTAAGCAATTTCATTTTCAGACTGTACAGCTTTAGCAGTACGCTATTTTAGCACATTAAAAAGTATTTATTGATTGAAGTTAAACGTATACAATCGCTTGACTTATGCGTACTTTTGTTCTTAAGGTTTTTGTATACATGTTACTGTGTTATTATTCATATCTAATTTATCCATTCTCTTTTGTACTGAATTACTGGAGGACAGCTTGGTTACTTAACTTCTGGTCACTTGGTTGCTAACTGTCAACAACTTGTGATTTCATTACTGATTATTACACTACAATTTTAATATTATTACTTCTGAGTTCGCACTGTGTGACTTTAATTCGTAATACTAAGTACTAATAAGTACATTACACAGTGTTACGAAAATTTTCGGGAGGAATTATCAAGACTTCAAACAAATTTAAACCTAAAACTGACATATAATTTCTCTCAAGGCCACTGCTTTCGGTTTTAATTACTCGCTTTTATGAAGTGTATTCCTTTCTGCTCATTTAAATAGGACAATATTACCCATGGATATTTTTATGCAATTGTCTTACTAACTCAGTGTATAGTATTCCATTTTAAACTACCTTAACATTATAAATCTATCTGTGATTAGAATGGTTGGGTGATGATACGTCACATAGATAAAAAAAATGGCTTAGTAATATCATACGATTGGATAATGTTAGCACGAAATGATCCTGATTATAGCATGCTCAAAACATGCTCGCGAGGATGTGTTGTGATTGGTCCACTCAACTAATCAGAGCCAAGGAACAATCGGGAAGTTTCTGAAATGTTCTATGCCGATTTTTATATAAACTCTTGTGTAATTATTCGCTTTGCCTTTACCTTTCGCCTTCTGCTGTTATTTTCTAAATGCATTTTCCTACCTGCTCTACACTTGTTCTGATTTGGGATTAAGTCGCTGTCGTTGTTGAACCGGAGAATACTAAACGGGATTAATACATAGTATTGTCGGGGCAATAGGGACAACTCAATCCAACAGATTAAATGGCAATCTTTGATATAATAAGTTATAAATTGTTCCCAAAACGATGTTTCGCAATTATTTAGGTCATAGTGTTACACTATGAGCTAACTATCTGGTCCCCCTTTATTCTCAATAGCTTTTCAGATCAAAATTATTGGAACATAGAACCTGGTACATAAATGACTCGGTCCAAGTTTCTGCACCCATTATCACAGTAACATGAATATCAGAGTGGAAGTAATAGTGGTAACATCAGTGCTCGTAGAAAAGATTAAACATAGAGAATGTGATGAAAGAAATTAATAAATAGTTCGTACATTCAATAAACAGAATTTTAGGGAGTACTATTTTCACCACTAAGTATAGTCTTTTTCTTTCAGAGTTTCTAACCATTTGCTACAACAATCACGCGAACCCGAAATGGAAGTCTATACCTGCCAACCTGTCTCAAACCAGCAGTCAGCGACTTCATGTCACTGGTGCCCTGCCCCTTTCCCCAAGTTTTCATCCATCCTACTCGTACGCCGATCATGAGGCGCGGAGATTAGTAGTGGTTGTGGTAAAGTAATATATTTCTCAGCTCACCTCAGTCAGTGATGGCCAACAACCTAATTAATTGATTTGCCATCTGTGCATTATACTTCGTGTCTAACCTCAACATTGCTTACTCGATGATCTTAATAAACGAGAGCAATGTTTCGAAGGACATATAAGGTTGAGTACTAACAGCCTGTGAACGTTATTTTATTGTAATCGACTGCTGAATAGTATACCCGTTTACTATGTTCACAAACATATGCAAAGTGACCATTATCTTTATAGTAAACAAACTTTTGATCTTTTTCATTCCAATCACGTGATATTATTCTTATTCAATTGATGTTGTACGTCTGCTTATTATGACTTTTTTGTCGTCCCATTGACATTTACTTTGTTACCTATGTTTTTTTAGTCATTTGAAGAAGCTTATAAATTAAAAAATATCAAATCAAAGTATAGTGATGATTCTACCAATCGGATTGTAGCACCCTATCGCATTGTCAATGACACTGGATGTCAGCTAGCATTGCGTTATAATTCCCAGAGTCTATCACTTGTTTGTTTTAACAATGATAATACAGAATCACTTCATCCACTATCGAGATCTACTAGTGAACATGATATGGTACATTACAATATTGTTTTGCTTGACTCACAACAGGAAATAGGATTTACTGAATCATCCAAGGTTGAAAAGGTAAGTTTTTTTCTTTTTATTAAAATTTATCCTACTAGCTCTCTGTCTTCAACTGAGGTTGATCTCGATTGTGTGTCACTGAATATCAGGGTGCATTGGACAACTGTTTCGTCATACTGCGGGACTCCTCGACAGTGTTCACCTACGATATTTAAAACCTAAAATAACCTATCCTTCTGATATTAGTGCACATACATATGTAACCTAGACCAACTATGAAGATCCAAATAGTAAGATGTGGTAAAGTTGTAAATCAAATCAGCATAAATCACGTCACTCTTGACATTAAATTAATGTTATCAGAGTGTGTTTATCAGATGTATGAATTATTTTTGGCTGCATAATTATAGTCTAGATACTCGTTTTTCTAAGACCTTGACAAATATACGCATTCACGTAAATAACCCACCCTTTTTAGTTACCGCAAAAAGAATACCTGTTATAGTGTGGCCAACTGGAAAGTAATAGAATTACTTGAGATAAAGCTATTGCTATCTAATTCCTTTTCTCACATAACTTTCAGCCCTCAATTTTCTTCTACTTCTTCTACACGGACCACTAGTTTTGATGCTTGAAATTTACGAAACATCTTTACATGTTTCTTAAAGTCGGATTCTAAACTTCATGTTATAGCTTTCAATGTGTAAACCCTAAATTAAATCGGTCAGTAGGCGTCATTAGTTGGAACCCTAGAATCCTATGCAACTTAAGTTTTAATAACTGCTTATTCCTATCAAGCAAACGTTGAACATAGAGAGACATAATCTGATAATTTCCTACCACCAACACCACATTGGTGAACACTTTCGCGAATAGTTCAAGTGGCCTACATTTACATTTCGGTTAGCGGTTGTCTTCAAATAATTTAAGTGCAAAGTTGACAAAGTTCCTCGAACTTTTAGTTACGTGTAAACGGTTGTAAGTTAGAGAAAGTAATCGGATCTGATTGATTGAAAACAGATGCCTTTTTGTTTGGTAAACAAATCTTATGTCATTTTTTGACTTTTATTCGAAGCTGTGTCTTCCATAATTATAATAATGTTAATATTGATGATAGCCATTTACTGAGCGTTATTTTTTGTAAGAATCATTCATCCAGAAGTAAGTCGTTTTTTATATATACCTGTAATATGTTATACTAATTATCACTTTTTATCACCTTTAATAGAAGCAGAGCATCATTGGTTCACACAAAGACTCACGACATCATATTTGGATTTCCTTATCAGATAATACCCGCCCGAAAGCTTCTTCTGGTAATACTCCATCAAACTCAGAAGTTGCTTTCCAGTTATATCGTGGTGATAGTGAATTGCTTTGTTTATCAAAAGATTTTGTTAGTGACAAAACGGCTACCAATTTAAATCGCCAAGGTTCAATTTATCCTATTATTGCGGACGTTAAAGTATGCTTAGGTGTAAAATCGATAACATTTCGTTCTACAGTACAAGTAAGTGCAGCAAATTAGTCACTTATCTCTTCCATATATTCATCGAGAATTTATCTTATTTTTTCAGTTACGAGCTTAGGTAAATGTTTATAATTACTCATGCCTTCCAACCTATCATTTTCTGCTGTACTATGTGCCTCTTCAGCTCATTGTCTTAGTCTTTTATCAAAATTTGTAGTGTATGCTGTACAGATTCTACTTTTGATCATATACAAATATGTTTCAACCTGTTACTGAAGGCTTTATCGTTGCATTCCAATCAAGATGTACATTTCGCAATTGATGCTGGTTAATTTCAGTTCCGAATAGAAAAAGAAAAATATCTCAGGTTTTTACTAATCACTTCGTACTTTTTGGACAAGTTAGTAGCTATGTGGACCCAATAGCTTAATGATTTATTCTTTGATGTTTAGAGAGATGAACATTAAGCTCAAATCTTTAATGTGAACATCGATAACACTGAAACTTAGATAAATCCACATACTAAATGTTGAGTCTGTTTCGAATTTCACTACGATTCTCTTATACTTAGTAATAATAACTTACTACAGGTAACGTTCGAAGATTAGCAATCATTAGCATAGTATTTTGACTTTCTGAATCTTTATTTACAGAACTCGTACAAATTTCAGATGTGATTGTGTTGTTAACAAAGCGATTGGTGTATTATGATCCATCAGTTACTTTAGTTGAACGTCTGATACAAGTTATTAAGATTGCAAATATCATGGGTGCTCACAAAATGCAAAGTCATAGGTGATATTAGTTAACATAGTTATTGTCGGAAATTATTCTGTGAACATATCGTTATTTTCTTATAATTGGTATAATGGTGTTTAAATTCTCACAAAAGATGACAAAAGTGCATCGTCATGAACTTTTTGGAGTAATTGATTGTGCATTGGACAATGCGATTTCGAACTTATGTATCATCAATTTCATAGAGTGGTTCCACACACGTTTTATATATAATCATCAACTATAGATAAGAAATCAGAACAATTAGCACAGAACAACAACATAGATATATAGAGTGATTAGTTTAAAGATATGATAAAGACAATTTCACTTAACTGCTTAGGGGTGTTTACACTATATTCCTTATTATAGTCAGGATAGTAAAGTATTATCGTAGGTGAGGTTTAATAAATATATTGAGTAATAACAATGCTCGCATATGTACAGTCTTCATTATTTCACTGGCAGAGTGATATGTAATTGTTTGTGTAAGTATTTTCAGTACACTATCAGAAGAGAGGAAACTGCCGATACTTAGTACAAATAATGAGAATGAATGTGTTTCACGTATAGATTTTAGCAAACTGTTACAGATTGTCAATGATTTGCTCCTAAAGTAATTGATGTATAGAAAGCATATTTAGAATAAGAAATCACCTTTGAACTTGAGTTATGAAGACTAGTAGAATTGTGATTCTTCAAATTGGATCAGTGGATATAAATGACAGTGTATTTGATATCTTGTAGAAGAAGATTAGTAGTAATTTGGTCGTCGCCTATACGTGCATGTAATTCCCATGCCAAATCATCACCTGTTTCGACATGCGATACTGGTTGGTGTTAGAGTGAGATAGAAGAAGTCTTGGGGCTGCCAAACTAATGCATGAAATCTGTCCATGATGTCACTGATTGTTGGTCTCAGCCGTCATGATAGATTTAGACTACTTGGGTGGGGTCCGCGCGAACTTCGTGACTAGTAGTTAGCGATTCTGAGTTATGCGGCTCAAAATCGGACGCAGTGACATAGGTGTATTAATTTTCTTGTCTTTCCTTGAATTTTGAAATTAAAATAATTTTGTACCCATCCATAAACTGATTTTTTCTACCCCATACTGTAATCCATGCGACCACACTTTTGCCATTGAAGTAGCCACTACTGTTACTAATTTAAGGTTCATCTTACTGTATTGTTGAGGTGTGTAAACTTGAACCAATGCATATGTGTCAGGTTCTATGTTGTACTTACATGCATGCATTCACACATCAATTTGATGCTTCGCTTTTTACAATACGAGGTTTACATCGACTTTTGAATAGCAATTTTAGGTGATCAATCGGAAGTACAGGATATACCTTTTCTTCCTATTGAGGACTCGTCATCTTGATGTATCTGTGTACAAGTGTTTTTGGTGTTCACACTGAGACTCGAATCTGGTACCTTTTATTTCTAAAAAATCACAGTATACAACTAGGCTTTTGAGTCCCTTAGTATATACATGTGGTAGCAGAGGCTGGTTAGTTGTAATCCAGAGAATTACAAACGCTTAGTAATTATTTCCTTGTAATATTTTCACTGCTTCTTATTCATCATTTCTGTAATTTGCGTTTTCATAGTTCGCAATTTTTGAGACTTTGTTTTTTTTTATTCAGGTCTTGAATAATACTTCTGAACGCCTTTGTATTTACTCACTCATAATAAAATCTTCTGTGGCAACTCAGCCTGGTTTGTTGACAGTTATTGATGTAGGTCAATCATATTCACTTCCTGTGGAATTAGTTAATTCTCGTCAGCATACTGGTATATTCATTCGGACCTGAATTCGAAAGGTCAGTTATTTTTAACTCTGAAATTCTTGTGTTTAATATGCACTATTATTTGTATACATGTATTTTAACTTAGATTTCGGTATAAGGACTAGTCGACAAGTGGTAACAGAATGCGACTTCACAGTCACAGTTTATATTTTGGATAATTCATGTTTATTACTGATCTTAGGTTTTGTCATTTTTCCTAAAATGCTAATACTAACGTATTTGCAAGAAAATAGATTTTATGACTAGGAGATACAGCTAGGTACTTCGAACGTTTAGGCATAGTTGGTAAAATTAACGCTAAGGCCGTTTGGCCACAGGTCATTTGTATGAATGATCATGTAAAAGGATACTTTTTAGTCATATGAAGTAATTTTTTTTAAAAAACAACTGTTTATATAGAAATATTATATACAGCTCTTTTTAATTACTAATGGGCTTCCCAAAATAATGGTTATTTTGACTCAAATGCAACATCAGATTCCGTAAACCGAAGGATCTTGTGGTAGTGTTCTCCATTAAAAGGCATACTTCAAAAGGCTGGTCGTATTACAGCCCATAGCAAACCATCATTATAATCTTGATTTTTGGCATTCCTGCTGTTTATTTTTCTTTTTGTTTGATTTCGTTGTAGATATACTCCTGAAAATCACACACATATTTTATCCAACTTTTCAGGAGGTTTAAAAGTCGATAGACTCTTAGGAGTGATTCCAACCATTTACCTTGTTTGATTAACTGAATAAATTTGAAATTTTATTGTTTTCTTTGTGTTCTGTTAACTATTTTCTTTAAAATGTATGTCACCTATAGACCAGTCATTTCGGCGATCCCTGCTTATTGGCCAGAATTCGCATGTGGGGTTGAAAAATATACACCAAGTACTGTGAACTCCAGTCTACCTTTTCTTGCACCATACGCTCAGTCAGTGTCTACAAATGCAGAAAGCAAGGCGTCTAATTCATCACAATATCAGTGGCCTAATCAATTAATGGAATGTCATGCAGTAACTAATATAGGTGATGAACTAACATACTTTTATAATGTTGCTGTTTTAAATCATGATTATCACCGCTATCTTGGTGAGAATACTAATACAGGTATTGTTGCTGATCAACAACGTAAAACATCGTTGACTACAGTCGCTGATGAATTACGTTCAACACAAAACAAAATGATCCATGGAGATAAATTAACCGCATCTCATTGTGATTTTCAAATGATTATTCAAAATGCTCTAGTATTGTATAATCAGCTACCATTTTCAGTTAATTTTATGCTACCTGTAAGTTTCCTTCAAAATGTATACCTACTTGATGAATTACCAGCACAAATGTGCATGTAGGGATTTAACGTGAATTGTCATTTAAAATTTATTTGTTGTTGCAAACATTTCATTATTGCTTATTTTCATTAATGTATTTGCTATATATATTGTGCTATGAACTAGGGACAGTCAAACGCAGGAATCAGTACACTAAGTTATTGACTGTTTTAAACTACATTAGTTAATGAAAATTACTTGATTATGACTTGCATAATGATTGTGATTATATGTCAGTCAGTCAGTTACAACGTAGAACTTGGTACTGACTGACTGACTATATGTTGTAGATATCGATTGATGTGGCTTGTAATCGATTAAAATTGCGTTTATATGCATTCACTGTTTATATTTCTTTCAGAAACTGAATTTTAATGCTCCTTTCAAACGTGCATTTGTATTCCATCTCAACAATTATTTTCATTGTTACTATAATTATTTTGACTGCTATTTGTAATCGTTATCGTATCGTTCCTAATGTTGTTAGGTAACGTTTGTTGATGTACATTTGTGCCTAGGCGATCTTACGTTGATTATGACTAAAGTAACTTCTTATTGTTAATTATTCTCAAGACTGTGTCATTTTGAATCACTAGTTGGATCATACTATCAGATTAAGAGACTTATCGCTCTTAGATTCAATCCTGTTACAGTCGTAACATGTGACATGGTTTGAACTAACAGTCACAATATTCAATCATGTCAATTATAAATGACGTAAACTTTAGCACATATGTTGTTAGCTCAATTTCCCATTACCACATCGACACGAAGAAATTAAATTAACAAAATAATAGCAAATGAACCTAAATAATCGATGTATAAGTGATAATTAGAACGACTAAACATTATGAATGTAGCTCGAGGAGATTTTTTGAAATACTATGTATGGAAGAATACTAGAACTCATGAAGGGAGTGCATCTGAACTATTGTGACGGACTCGGTATCATGTTATTTACTTTCTGTAATCACTAGCTGTGATTATTGCACAGTTCCCAGTCGCTTAGTTTGCCACCTGGCAATCTGACTCACAAAAAGTTTTAAATATCTGTAAATATTGAGATAACAGATTTTTTGTTTGTGGTGAAAACGAGTCTATGTTGGTTCGTATCTGTTTTCATTTGCACATTAGGTTATCGCTACTCCTTACATAAGACAATGTTTGTTACTTCAATATATGTGCACGAATATTTGTTTATTTGACAAGTGAATCGTGTCACATAACATTTTACTAATTCAGCCGCATTCAAGCCTAGGTATTACTAATCGCTGGGCTTTATCTACTGTTGAAGTCTAAAGATACCAACTCAATCAAAGTTAAATAAATTCTAACTTTATTTTATGGCTTCTTATCAAACAACCCAGTGTTATGAAGAGTAATATGAAAGTATGTTAGAGTTACAAACATTTGATATACCTTAATCAATAAAACTAAGATGGATCGTCGAGACTCTATTTCATTGCTTCACTACATGAGCCTTGATTAAACACATCTGAATAAAAGTCTTCAGATCACATTTACTGGTTAAGTATTTGATATTTAATGTAACCGAAGTGGCTTTAATTGAATACTATCCTAGTAATTGTTCGTAAACAGTTAGTGTAGTGCTTTGTCTTTGGAACCTCTACTTATCTGCTGGCGTTACCGTAAGTTGTAAGAGTAAGTAGATTAAATAAATGCACAGAATCGATCCATGAATCCATTGGCTATTGGTATGAAAGTAGGCAAATTTTAAATCTACTAAGTACACTATTTTTGTTTTGTTTTGTTAAAGGATATTACAGATCAAATTTCTGCCGGAAGTCACTATGCTCTGAAAACTACACCGCCAAATAAAGCAATTATCGAAATTTCTGTAAGCATACAAAGTAACATTATCATATTACTTATATTCGTAAATAGGACTATTTTAATCCTGTTTTTCCATCCTAGAGGAGATATTTCACAAAGTCTTATTTGTTCAATTTCATATGCTTGGTTGTCGGTGCTTAGTTTCAATAGTTTTAAACTGTTATACATTAGTGAACAGTTGCTTCGTTGTTTCGGATAGATATTTTTTCTACGCACTCGATAGTGGGTCTATACGAACGAAATAGTTCGGTACTGATCACGTTGATTACGTGTGACATTAGTCATAATGAAAAACCAGATCACCAATATACAACGGTATATCGACACTAACTACTTAATAGTGAAAACAATCACGCATGGAAAAGGACATGGAAAATGCATAAGTTACAACTGTCTATTCGCTCGATCGTAATACGTTGCCTTTCTATCCATGTCTCACTAACAAATCAATGGTCACTTAGTCTGAACGTATCAGAAACAAAGAATTCAACAACCACTTGTTTTGTATTCTTTAATTTCCAACAATCTTCTAGTTGAGCTCGTATTAAGGACATGGCTGAAAATCGGTGTTAATGGTTTTCGTATTAATTTCCATAATTATTTCATACTTATCTTACTGGTGCTTGTTGAATTATATTCCGGTACTTAATCTGAGTAATATGATCTAGTTGTGTCAGTGTTACTGCAGCTTGAGTTAACAGCTGCTGTACATATTTTATAACCGATCCACCTGATCTGCGATTCTCCATCATATTACAATATCGTTTGCTATGAATAATAATGTAGTAAATACATTACTCTTGTTTATCATTCTTAGTTTGAATATAACAATCGGATGTACCGCGGTAAAATGGAATTGCGTTCTCAGATGGAGGAATATAGTGTTATTGAATTTGAATCACGTGAAGAATATGAAGTATTTACCTTGGTAAGTGAATGACTTCCATAAGAAAAATAGTAACTGTGTTTTGTTTAAGAAATTATCTTTAGTGTTAATGCTTTACAGCGATAACTTCTTAATGGTACAATCAAACTATTATAGCTATTGTTCATTCGTTTACATATTTCACTTGTTTTTAATTGCATTATGATCGGTGAAAATGCAACTCAGCCTATTTAGTGTTTTTGAAGTGTGAAAACACTTCTAGCATCTTTTCAGAATTTTAATATACTAAGTTGCATAAACTTGTTATTTTGCGTTCATCTTTCACTACCGCTTTAATTGTTCTGTTTAAAAAACATACTTTTGTTTAGTGTTTTGTTACTTCTCTTTTGCATTCAATTAATTATCTAATATATCATGTAAATTCATGCTTAGACACGGACTTCATAACCATATCTAGCTATCAGAAGCTTCTACTTATAGATTACGAATGGGTATCACTAGGTGGAAAGTATAGAATAGAAATGCTGGTATTTATTGTTACCATATACGACCCTACAATTCCAGAGGCTATCAGATAGCATGCTCAATTCCATGATAAATCCAAAACTGTCTTATTGGATTGTGGATTTTAAATTTTTTTTAAGGAGTACAAGTTTGTTCAAGTATTTACAACGCTTTTTTTCAGTTTCTTAAAACTTTTTAAAAGAATCATCAAACGTGCTACGTCGCACAATCCGTTCTGCGTTGTATCTGTCTGTCTGCACAATCCGTCCTAATCAAGGGATTATGTGCACATTTACTTATACCTTTGTTTAGTTTCGTTGCTGTTAAAACTCCATACATTTTATTTCATTAATGTTATTATTCTTTTGCTTACCCCTTTCTTTCTAATATGCAAACAGCCTTTGGGATTGCATCGTACTTCCAATTTAGGACAAATATGTTTGACATTATATGCACCGTACTGGATGATAAACAAAACAGGAAAAGACTTGACATATAAGGTAAGTCCTTTTGTCGACATTAAGTTCTATCCATCTGTCGATTCATCTGTTCTCATAAAGTTTGTGATCAACCTTCATCACAAAAGTTATGTCCTTGTGTTATATTCATATCAACCTCACTCTTCCTTCTCATATATATATATATATATATATATATATATATATATATATATATATATATATATATATAATTTCAACTAATGTGTAGTACAATTTTTAAGGCATTTTTGATTGTAAGAAATGGATGGTGAAGTTATTTAAAGCACTAATTATTCACCTAAATATTTCCAAAATTTATAATGAAGATTGTACCGCAATATTCACCCACTAAAAGTATGGTGATATAATAAAAGTACCTAAGTATGACATTTTCAACAGACGTTGAAAACATTGTGCATAACCTTTCAATACTTATTATTAAAGAATAATTTATCATGTACAATTTTCATACGTTTGATCTGTTTCATTAGGCTTTCACTTGTACAATTTCCATTGCATTTTTTTTTCTATTGTTACAGTCTACAGACAGCGCAGAAACTATTCACTCAGCTATATTTACTGGTGCACTACTTTATTCATCTTTATCAAAATCATTTTTTGGTAAACAAATGGTAAGCTTTCAATACTCATTATATTGTTTCAACAGTGTTAGTACATTATAAGGAGATTATCAGTTTTCTAGATTTATATTTTACCAAATATTTGTGTACATATTAACGTATATTTTATGTGAAATGAACTAGTTACTTGATGTTCCTTATTCTCAGCAAATTCCAAAGCATTTTGGCCTAGTAATAATTAGTAATCCATTCGAACTCTTAATCATAATCACTTTCATTTTAGTCACTCATTGAGTAGTTTCACTAAACTCTATCTTATTCAAAATGGTAAAGTTAAGAGCTATGTACATAGACCTATATTTAGGTATTGAATTGTATAGCTGATATCTAAAATAAGAGTAAGTATCTCAATATATTATTAGGTTGTGTAGCTACACTTACGATATCAAATCGACCTTGTTTGTAAATGCTTAAACAGTGGAACACATATTGAACTTCAGCTCAAACTGCCTCACAACCTATTACCACAGCAATATTAATACGAAACTAGAAGTAGTACTAACATCTGTGCTAGTGCAAATAAAAGACTGAACATAAAGAATGTAATTCTAGAAGAAATAATAATTTGTGGAAGAAAGTATGTGTGAAAATTTCAAAGGTCAAGATTGATGAGAATACACCGAGCAGAACTTACATCATCACGAACGCACCTGAACTATATCATCCTATAGTTTCTAACCATTAGGTTACGACAATCGCTTGGACTCCAACCAGATAGGTAGTAACTTGTATTTCTTAACACAGTTTAGACCATCAGTTAGTGATATTTTAGTTTGACCTTTCCTTAATTCTTTTTCCCCTGCTTTTATACTAGCCATTATCTTACATAGACGTAAATAGTGTTTGTATACATACATTATACATATCCCAACCACAGTTTTGTAGTGTTCAGATTTGTAAAGGTACTTATGATCGGCTTCATTCGTTTTGTGAACTGTAACATTTAGATTTGTTTATTATTAAAGGTTAAACAGTTTATTACATACTTTATTATATAATGTACTCCACCTATCACTCACTCATTGTAACTAACCGACTCATTTCTATACAATAATTTCCACATATTGTATAATTTTATTGGATAAGTACTGAACAGACTACAGTTATTGGTTCATAATTATTGTTTACATTGAACTTTGACATATAAGTGCAGTTAGTCCATATTTCTACACTACATCATCACAGTAGGGTGAAAAGCAGAGTAATCGAAGTTGTATCATTATTAATGGAATTAAGATTAGACTGAAAATATTATTCAATATGAAGAAAATTAATTTGTAGAAAAGCAAAGTATAAAATAAATATGATACTCATGATCTAAGGAAGGAGAAAGAGTTAATGCACCTTACGCAATTACAACTGATTTGCAATCATGTTAATTACCGTCTTAAACCATTGGTTACAATAATTATATTGACTATAACTAAATAATCTGCACCTACTAACTTAATTCAGACCAACTATCAGTAACTTCATCGATTGATGCTATGTTTTAGTTTCCCTACCCTTAGCTGCCTTACATTTCACCTTTAGGCCAGTCTACATCATACATTTAGTTAAGTAACCCTTTTTAGTTCTATGTCTTACGTTTTGCTATTCCTATTGTTATAGTTTTTCGAATCGATTTTAGACTCACAAATTCTATAAACTTTACTAACAATTGCCAAATACTTTTATTTGTAATTATATTACTCATTGTAAATACGGGATTTTTGTAGTTGATGATGATTAACCCCGAAATTCAATCAATTCATTTTGCTCTCACAAACTTTATTATTCTTACTTTTGCTAAGAATTATTAAGAAATCAAGTTGTGTAAAGTGTTTTTAGCATTTATTTCGCACTTCTTTTTTTTCTCTCTGTCATCACTTCTTCATCTATGCATTGTATTCTCTTTATTACTATTATCATATAATCTGCACTTAAAAAACTAGATACATCGAAATAACAGTTTTCATTCATCTTGTTCTGATGGAAGCAATGAAGATGAACAGTTACTTTTATTACCACATCAATCATTACAACCAACCACCAGCAACTATGGTACAGAGAATCACGTAGCAAATTTCGGTACAGAAGAAGTAACAATAGTGGAACATTCGTTGGATCCTGAGAAAGCGAAAGCTAAACATTCACCGTCTAAATCATCTTCTAGTCGTTCTGCACAGAGAAAATGGTGGCAGTCTTCGTGGAAAGTGTCGGGATTCCTGCTGCAGTAGACGTAAAGATTGTTCAACTGATAGTGGTCGTCATCGGTTTTTGAAATTCAACACTAAAAATCAGGTTTCTGTCAGTGTTTTAATGACGCGAATTATTATTACTATTATTATGTTTATTATTACTTGTCTTTTGTTTCATGTGAAGCGTCAAACATTTATTTCTCTGGCTTTTGGTGATTACTATGAAGTCAAACGAATCAAAATCCTGATTTTTGTTAGCATATTATTTCAGCTCATTATATAACTAACCTCGTTTATTCCCTTGGCTTTACGTGTGTATTTTTGAATGTTTGTTGGTGCTTTGTTCTGTTTTCTTTTTAGTTTTAAATTACTGGCTATACTAAAATATAATGAAAATATGGTGTTTATTACTCTAGAAAAGTTGCCTATTTTGTGCTATGTTTTTACGTTACCTATTCAGCCAGCTAACTGATTTATCAATCAAGAGTATATTTTAATTATTTTGTTAATGTTTTATCATTACTATCTATTTAGTCTTGTAAAATAGATATTTGGATAGGTAGGTGTTTGTCTAATTCTACAGTCTTGAATTGATAATATGATATAATACAATAATTTTTTTAATACATAGTTTAGGGATTTATTTTGTTTTTCGTATTCACTACAGATTGATCTCAGTTTATTACCATTAATAACCATGAAGCACTAAACAGTTGTTTCGTCGTAGTATGGGATTCCCCTGACAATACACTACCACGGCCTTATGAATGATTGAACTAAATGCCTACATATCTCATTACAAATGTTTGATCGGCGGTACCACTCGGCCAGTGTTCACTTGTTGAATTCTAGCTTCAGCCAATTTGTGAAATAGTGTGGCTGTCATGGATTGGTCACTGAGGGGTCTCATACTGTGGCTTAACAGATGTTCAGTATCTTCTTGTTTTCAACAATACTGGATCGAGATCAATCTGTGACGAATATATAACACAGAATATGACCTATCCCACATAATTACGTCAACTTGAAGTTCAGCTGACTAAATGTACTGATTTTAGTGTTTATATGCAACAAATAGATTTACTATCACTAGTGACTTGAACTAATGATAGATATAATGTTGTATCCGGTTGTTAACGAAAATGGTTTCGTATGGAGGCTATTGATACCACTTGTTTGTGTAAACAGTATGAATGTCGAATTTGCAACTTATTAATTGCCAGTCGAGTGCCTTAACTTTTAAGTCATCTTTCTATTGAAATTAGTGAATATGTGTTTCATATGGAAGTAATCAATGTCAAAAAATGATTTTTGGGATTTCCTGGTTCACATGTACGATATGAAGTGGTGAGTAGAATCGATGTATAAACATGTGAATTACACTTTGTATGTGAAGAAATAAAAATGAAGAACGACACTCAAATGAGAGTTTTCAGAAGTGAAAACAATAAGTGTAATTGTCCGATTGTTTTACATGTCTTACAACGTCGTCATCTAACGGTAACGACCTTAATGTTTACTCTAGTCAAAATATCTGGATATATCGACAGCTTAAAACGGTAGATAATAAATTTATGGATTGATGCGATATATATATATATATATATAAACTGAAAACCGGAAGGGGGGAGGTACTAACATTGAACAATGGTTGAGCAAGAGTTCTTGTCTCCTATTTATCTTAGGAAATAATAGAGAGCGTCATTATAAATATTTTTCCAACAAAGTTTGTTTATGGTACTTCATCGTTCTGATTCATTTTCTATACTGTTGTCTGATTACTTAATGCTCATTTTTGCTTACCATAGCTTCGCATAATTTGATTTTCGATCCCCTCGGTTTGTAAGCAGTATTAACATTATTGTATTTTCTTTTAACCTACTATTTTCTTTATTGTAGGCTAACCTTCGAGTGTGTGAATCGAATTGGTCAGATAAATTTTCATTGGATACCGTTGGTAGCTCAGGACGTGTACATTGTACAACAAAATCAAAAATGTCATACGAGGTTAGTTATATGTTATTTTATATTATGGGGGAGCATTGCTATAGAGGAGTCACATATTACGACGAAACAAGCTGTCTTTCAGTGCCGTATACGTTTTGCTAAGGAGTGCAGATTGTTAGAATCCTTATGTCAAGCAGTGTTTTCCAACTTTGACAGCATAGTTCACGAAACATCAAATCACATAGACTGTGGCCAGATTTGATAGTTTACTGATCATTTAATTATTTACACTGATCTCCAGTTTACGGTATTATTTTGATCAACTATTATCAGGACTTATAAGTGTCTTTATTACTGTTGTTACTTACGCTAGCAAACAATGTGCATTTTAAACGTGTAACTATTTAATGTATTGAAGCATTACTTATTGTATTATTATCTAATTGTTTACATACGATAACTGATCACTCAGTTATTTAATATCATGATGTTGGGGAATTCAAATCCTAGTCGTCTAGTTTCACAGTTTACGACACTGTCACTGGGATCTTCGGATCTCAACCAAGCGCTTGTATGATTGATCCCATAGAAGTAATGACCGATTTTATATTTGCCTTGTCTTTAATATTGATTGATCATAGTACTATGTGGTTATTAGTCTAAAAAACTCGACATCACAGTACACTATGTATTCAACAATTCAGCATCATTAAGAAGCAAAAATAAGCCTTGAAATTGAATTTCATGTTAGTCGGTATTTGCAAATGCAATGTATCAGCTATCGCTGGCTGATCCATTATCCTGCTTTGGGTTCGAACTCCTGTAAATGAGTATTATATTTTAACAGCTGTACGCGTGTATATCTTTGATTGCATAGTCTCATAGATATGTCGATAGGAAACTTGTTTTTGAATAATCGAATGGTTGTTCAATGCAGCCTTACGTTGTTTTTTATTTCTGAATACGTATTTCCACTCTTACACTTTGTGAAGTGAATTAATTATAGTGTATTCTGTTTGCTTTTACAGATTGGAGTGAAGATTGATTTATCTAGTTCTGGTTTAACAAAGATTGTAACATTTATGCCTTACTTCATTATTATCAATAAAGCTGATGTAAGTGATTAGTCCTGCTAATTTAGTATTTTTGTTACTGTTTAATAGTAATAGTTATAGGTGTTTTTTCTATTCAATATTACTAGTTCGTACAATATAAGTTTTCAGCACGTGGTAAATTGAGCAGGTTACCCCTCTTTTTCTCATATACGTCTCTTAAAGTACATTTAAATAAAGTAAAAGATAGATGTAGTAAGTCAGTCGAATAGTTTGTAAGAAATAAAAGCTATTTACAATAGCCAGTAACCTGAATGTTCAAAAGCATAGATCTTCAGGCGGATCAAGCTCTTACTGCTGCTTTCCTCACTTGGTCCACATGTGCTGGATATTTAGATTTTGTAGAGCTTTTTGTATTTTTATTTGAGTGCATGAATTCTAACTTAGCTACGTCTCGTTTGATCAAAAGAAAAATCCAAGTGAAGTGAGTAGTTGAGTTTTCAGGATTTCATATGTCTACTCACAAGTATATCATCCTTAGCGTCAAATGTTTCAACACCTGCCCATATACTAACAGCTGTTAACAACACTATCAATACGCCGTTGTCTTTTCTTGAAAGCCCCGGGGAAAAATATTACTAAACACTATAGAATAACAGATAATTTGTATGGATTTACGAGGCCATGTTATCCCGTTACATAATAAAGTAAAATGAAAAAGCTTAACATTGAAAAAAACGTGTAAGGATTAACGTCGATCAGAGGTAAAAATTATTTATCGTGTTGCTGGGATATTGTAATAATGACTTGTACAAACGTGATAGGATTTCGCAAGGGTGTTATAGTTTTTTTTTAAAGAAACTGCCTTTAAAATGCACCAAATAATTTTTATAGTTTTAGTTTAACTTTAAGTATAATCTGATAATTTAGATGTATCATTTATTGTTTCAATTAACGATTTCATAGATAAAATACCTCACTAGGTTTCAAGTATAATTGATAAGTTTCTCAATTTATATACCGGTACCTTCGTTGATGGTTTTCTCTGAAATAAATTAGTCTCTACATTAAATTGATATCGATGACAATGAACAATTTGCAATTCAATCATCATGTATTTTCCCAAGTATTTCATGATGTATTCGTTTACTTTATGTGTTATTTTATCATCTCTAACTAATAGATTGATATTGATTGTTGTGAAGTGAATGAATCCGATACAAAATCTACACAATCCAACAATTCAGAATGGATAAAAGTTCCAGCTAATGAAGCTATACCATTTTGGCCACATGCAATTAATTCAAAGAATATGTTATTAAAATGTCGTGTTGCAGAGAATATAATGACTAAAGCATTTCCATTTTATGAATCCCATTCAATTTTAATGAAATTAGATGAGAAAGTGAGTTTCTATCTACAGATACACTTGATTTATATTAAGTTCACTTTTTAATGACCATTTATCATGTAACTAAATTCTTAGTACATCTAATTAGAATGTGTTTAGACTTTCTGATTAATGTTGTTAAGGACATATTCATACATGTACATTCCACTAAACTGTTAGTACATTTTTAAATTACCTATAATCAAGTGTCTATAATCAAGAAAGTATACATCAAAATGTATTTATATGTATAAATAATTAGTGAAACTTTTAGTAAGATGGATAGTGGATTCTGTTTTTCTTCAAGAAAATACAGTCACTCAAATACTTCATTTGTATTTATGTAATTCAACTACATTATTATCATAGTAAATAGTTTAAGATCTTTTAAAATTAAAAAAGGTTTTGTGAAATATAAGAATAATTTAATAACTAAGTAGACGACTAAAACGGATCGGGTGACTGTACAAACTTTTTGTATAGAAATGCTATTTATGTAGGTGTATTTTAATAGTGTTGATTGTATGAAATGCATTCTGGAACCGCAGTTTGATATAAATCTACTGTTAACTTTGAATGCTATATTTGTATAGGGACAGTGACAGTACAATTGAACTGATATATACATAGCGAAGCAGCTGAGCTAAGTAGTTTATCATTATTTCTTGAACTCATTGTTTGTTAGCTATATATAAATAGAGCATTGGATGTTCGTTTCAGTGGCCTTTTTTATGCAGTGTATGAATAGTTCACTGAGCTTGACACATTTGAACTGTGATTTCAGGAATAACAACATTCTGGTGCTCTTGGTTACTTCACTTGCGTTTTTTTAATTATAGAAATACGTTTATTTAAGAACTTTGACAGATATCCAGTTTAATCAGTAGATCATAAATTTGTTTTAATTCTTCTTCAAAGATGTCATCAGCGAATAATTTTCACTCGTATGATTTTGAGATAGTAGAGAAGATTTATAGCTCAGGAGGATGGTTTTATTTTGATTACGTTATCTGGGCTAGATGGTTTAACTGCGGTGCTTTCATCGTTATTCTGAACGATTTCATTGGTACGAACTTCTTATAGAAGCGCTATAAACCTTCTCTACTATCTCAATATCATACGAGTAACAGTTGTTTGCTGATGACATCTTTGGAGAAGAATTAAAACAAATCCATGATCTACAAGAATAGACACAAATATCTCATTTACCGCATGTATACTATACATGATTTGGCAATATACGTCCTGATTTAATTAAAAAAGTAGATTTCTAAGTCTATAATAGCTGATTATTCAGTACCTTTGTAACAATTACACAATATAAACTACGTAATTTTTCTCAAAACCACGTATTTCTTTTTTTTTTTTATCAAAAAAAAACATACTTTTAGTATCCAGGCATATTTGTTGAGGTAGAGACAACTGAAGAAACAACTGTTATCACCTTGCAATTATATCAAGAGGGAATGGCTTTAGTGCGTCTTGTAAATAATTTGGGAGATTCACAACCAATCTTTTATCATCAAAGGTTAGTACTAGTACTTAAGAAATAGACAGATTTATTAAACACACCTTATTTTTGTTCTTAATTGTAAAATTCTTTCATAAATAGTTTAAATGTCTTCAGTTATTCATTAATCGCTCTAAGATGTTTTACCGTTTTGTGATTCAAAATATTAAAAGTGTAGCGATAACTTCATAATGAAGGTGTTAGGAGTCCAGTCATTTAATCACTGGCTCGAACTTCACTGCTTCTACTACGGGAAAGTATCTCCAGCACTCACGCCTAAAATGTGGATGAAAGTTGAAGTTGATGAGTTCTATCGTCAATTTATGTCGTCCTATACTACTTGTCATATCGTATCTACCTATCCTTTTATTTGTGTTATTTGGTATATGTAAAGCATGTTTGTCAAATGTATATCGATTTGTGTCTAACAGCGTCTTTGAGTTGAGTGCCATTCTAGTTCCTACTGACCATAATCTATGTCTTTGCATTA
Organism: Schistosoma japonicum; assembly: GCA_025215515.1. NCBI lineage: Eukaryota > Metazoa > Platyhelminthes > Trematoda > Strigeidida > Schistosomatidae > Schistosoma > Schistosoma japonicum. Next base: position 4,752,420 of record CM046062.1, on the reverse strand, counting down.
AATTTAACCAATATTAGCGCAAGACTAGAAGACAATTAAATCGTTAATCCATAAGTTTTTTAAGTCTTTAATCAATAATTCTTGATTGAAAGTTTAAACAGTTCTGAAGTCATTTTCTGATTTGAACTTTCCTTTTGTGAGTACACTTTTCCTGTATGTTTAATACGACATTTGAAGATATATTATCACTTGAACAGTGTTATAAACGCCTTTGCTATTCTTAGAAAATGAGTCAGTTGATTCTGTGTAGTATGATAGTGTTATTTAGAAGAGTAATTGTCCAGTTTTGATAAAATAGTTTGTTTCCTCCCATAATACTTTGTATGAACACTAACTAGTGACTAATGAGATGATCCTTTAGTCTTTTATGATGCTTATCAAATTCTATCGATCAAATTGTAATGTTGCCACTTGTTTGATTATCTCGACATTTCATGCACTATCTTATAGTGAAAGGTGTTTTAGAATTGTCATCAGGAAGCTCTGCTTTCGCCACCTGCTACTTAACAGTCGTCATAAAGGGTATTACTGCAGTCCATAGGATGTGATCACTAGCCTCCCGAAGTCTTGAATGATCCCGGATATTAAATTTGTTTTCTTTTCTGCGTACTAATAATTTCTTTAAGTTCTTTTTTTCGTATCTAATTCTTTTTGTGACTATTGATACTACTACTTCAACGTACTCGTTTTCATGTTGTTATTTTTATCTTAATTTTGACCGATACACATTTGCGCTATGTTTTTAAATACTTATGACTGATTGACTGAAATGTTCTCTTCAATACTGCTGAACACTTCTCGAGACTAATATGCTACTCCTTTTGTGATTTAGTATAAGTCAGTAGTGTTTATGTTTCACTAAAGTTGTTCTTTAACATCTCAGACATCTCAATACTCTGTGAGCGTATAAGTTATTCTATATTTCCTTATTAGTAATCCTATCTACAGGAGATTGTGTAAGAAAAGTAGATAGGCAAACTTTTCAAATTATTGTCTACCTCTCTTAATACAGAACCAGTCATATATATGTATGAACGACATAAAACCTGGTACATTTGGACGTATATGTGTTTTTTGTAGCAGTATTAACTACATACTTATCTTTCATTACTTCCAGCGGACTTCAACAAACAGTTCATCGATTAGATGCTGGTATGTCAATCATGTATGCATGGGATTGTCCGCGTTCGAAACGTGAATTAGTTTTCTTTTGTAATGAGACTGATAATCATCAATCGAATAAGTTAACTTATGTAAGTTTTAACCTTTTTTCATAATCAATAGTAATCTAAAGCTGTGGGTCACTTGGTGGTTAAGTCGTTCGACTTTCAACTATTAGGTAGCAGGTTCGAGTCTAGCTCCACCTGTTTCTGCTAGGTGGCCATTACGTAATGTGTACCGCAGAAACTAACTCTATAACTCTGTGCCATGTAAATGATACACTTTAATTAATATTCAGTAGTGATTCGTCCCAAAATTATATAGGAATTTTATATTCATCACCAACAATGGAAATAAAGCATACACTTATGGTCTTCAACGATATTTTTAAACGTGATAATTTAATCAGTTTATTCCAGTGTTGATAATTGTTATTACTTTCTATCCATACTCAAACTGATATTAGTCCATAATTGAAACTATCTTCAAGTTAAGATATTCGTGATTTATCGTGTGTGTATCACTAATGATCTAATTCTTGGTAAATTTCTTGTACCTAAACGAAGTAAAGCCGTAGTCACTTTCAGATAAATCACTGAGAGAGGAAGGTAACAAAAACTCACTGAAGGTATTTGTTAGGGATTTTACTACATTACAATTCGAATGAAATGGAAAAAACGTTAGTAATCGAATTTCGATCCAGTAGTTTTTAGATAAGAAGGTGGTGTTAGACTTCCAACCACAAGTTCCCAAATTTGAATCTCGCCCTATCGACTTTCGCTTTGACTAACATGTAGTATCACCATCCCTCACACATTAAGTGTGAAAGCTAAATATATAGTCAGTTATTTAAGTTATATCATCTTTAGTTTCAAGTATTTACACTCGTCATATCTTATGCATGGTAATAAGTGTGTGCTGCTAAATTGTCGCAATCTAGGACAAAGCTCTTCGTCATTGTTCTTCATTTCGCAGCGATTCTGAAGTTGATAAATTAGGACTTCTGCATTCAATTTTCAGGTTTGAGTCCACCTACTTTGGTTCTGACAATCAGCCATTGTCACTTTTCTTCAGGCTTACTGTGGCTCAAAGCCAAACACACTTATAAATACCTGGCGAGTTGTATTAGTTCCTTATAAACTACTTAACTAGCGAAACATATTTGTGAACTTTCACTCTTCTATAGTGAATTATCTAATAATATTAATTAAGGCTGCTTTATTTCATTTGATTAGAGCCAAAAGTAAAAGAGAAAGATGTCAAAAAGATCGAATACTCAGTTAATGAAAAGTGTAGAATAATTACATATGTCCGAAATGTTAAGGAAAGTAGCATACAAACGTTTCTTTCCTGTTGCTTCTGATTTTATGTCATATCATGTAACATTTTTAACCTCAGATCATATTTTTCAAAGATAGATGGTTGATAAAGTTATGAATCTTCTTCGATAGTTGAGACTATATATATACGTACACTCAATCACCCTATGCGTATCTCGATGCACGATTTTCTTTGACCTAGAAGTAAACGTGTCATCAATTAATGAAGTTGGTGACCGTAGGTCTGGGTCATAATGGTGCTTCGAAAAGTCTATGAATTATCTTCTAAGCTAACGAATGTAGACAGCCACTGATTTATTCAAATGATATTCATAAGGGCTCATTTTTCTATTTCGTTGTTTTTGGTCTTCACAATTGAAGTTAACCAATCGAAACTTACGCCTTCGATTTCACTACTAACCACTTCTGTTTGCGAAAAATTCATATTGTACTATACATACTACTTAATAAAGTTATCATTATTATTATTACTTCATAGATTAATATTATGCATAGGGTTGTTATTTATGAGTTTTGTTTTTTTAGGATTGTGTTGAAGAATTTCGTGTAAATAATACCAAAGCCTATTGGGTTTCATTCATGTGGAATATGCAACGTGTTTTGTTATTTACACAAGATATGAATATTGCTAAAAATGCTACATTAGTAAGTTTGTACTGGGATAAATTCATTGCCAGCTATTGTTATTATTTCATAAATTTATTGCATTATACTGTTAGCATGTATTCGGTAATTGTCGCTTCTTATGACCTCAACAGGAATTAAACCAAGAACCTTCAGATCTCATGGCAAACGTGTGACCATGTGCACCATTGAACTGTTATCTGATAGTAGAATCCCCACTCAAATCGTTTTATGATATGACTCTATTATCATCCACTGCTGTTAATAATGACTGTCTCACTCTTGGTTTGTGTCAACTTCACTGGTTGCTATTTCCTTTTCCGTTCAGACGTAAGAAAATAGCAATAAATACAAACGAAATATTATGCATGACTTTCAATAAATGCCAAGTTTTGGCGTTTATTTTTCTACAATTTTCGCCGTTTAGATGGTCAGAAACTGAACTCCCATTTTGTTTCTCACCATTCAGATACAAATAACATAAATTTCATAACTCAAAAAAAAGTACTCTAAGTAATCTATCTGTTTGCTACAAGCCATTGGAAATTGTGATAATTCACATTCCATCCCATTTCTATCAATAGAGTCAAGATTATCAGGTCCATGCTCCAGAACTACTTTCTGGTTTTTACTTTGAAGACTGACGGCTGGATTACGACATTTATATATGACACCAAAAAGTTATCAACAGTTCATTCGACTAGAATATATTGTAGGAAATAGTTTGAGGCATTTTTAAAATATCCGCAATGAATAATCATACGTAAACAAGTCAATTGTAACCCGTCATTTATCTCAGGTGTTGATCGATCAGATAGCATGATATTACTATGGGTATACACATTTTACATGATTGATGCATTTGCTGAAACTCTAATAGTCTTTTCTACATGTAAATTATTCTTAATAATCTAATACCTTCAGTGCATTATACATAAATATTGTAATAACTGAATCCTTCTCGGCTGAAACTGTTTTTTTGTAGATTATTGCTACTTAACTATAACGAATATTTTCCATAAAAAATTTGAGAATCACTTAAACTTTTCGCTATGATTTAAAGTAGCTATAATATCCATTTAAGGCCCATTATTCGCAGTTATTTGTATATGTTATCTGCAATTGAATCTACAGACCATTTATGCTGGGGCATTAGCACAGTTACTGTCTGGTTTTATAAATAAATGAAAGATGCACTAAAAGAGAAACATCAACACACAAAAATTTCCTTTCTACAGTGTTCGAATGTCGTAAACCAGTGTGATCACTGAATTGGTTTTATGGTCATAAAAAGTGTAAATATTTCACAATGATACATAGCAAGAAGTTATCATGGTTTATAATATCGTCATTTTCTGTCTTTTTTATATTACTAAGTAGTTCTAACACTGATAGTCAAAGTTAGGTGTTTACACTGATTAGTTCATCAGCGTAAATACCGCAGTCAGGCAGTTTAGTACTAATGTCTCGAACTGTGAACATAAGTTGGAATTCTACACAGAGTACCTGTCCCCTTGAGATTTCAGGTATTTTTTTTTAACGACTACCTGCTACTTTAAAACCTAAGTCCTGCGTTTTCTACCGACTACTTCCAAACACTTCAAAATAATATAACATCAAGAGTCAAATTTCCGAAACAAAAAGATTGCTTCGGTTCAAAATATATTTTGTTGTGTATACCCTATTGGATAAACGGGTTTTTTTTATTTATGTTTACCGTGATTTCTGTGTATCTATACACTTTGACCATTTTTAATTTTATTTTCTAGAGTTCGGATCGTGAATCGATTGATCAGGAAATTGTTATTTCTCTTCAATCTATTGGCATTTCCTTAGTTGATAATGCTGCACGAGCTGAATTAGCCTATGTGTCGATTACAAGGTTAGTTGAAAATAATTGAATTTCATCACCATTATTATTTACTCGTAATTTTCTATTACTCTGTCAGATTATGTTGCTAATTTTCTTCTTCTATGTTGCTAAATTTTAATTCTTATGTGAAACCAAGTCATTTACAACTTTTAATTCATATTACTACATTGACCTTTTGTGTTATATTGATTGGGTATTTTCTCTTTGGTTTATGAAATATCTTCCCGTGCAGTTGTGATTAGTTAATGTGTGGTGCATTAGTCACTTAGTTCTATTTAACGTGTATATCCTAATCATATCAGTAGACATCTTTATGATGTTATTATTTCAGAATAGTTCAATAGGAATGCCTATTTTTGTAGATATTGGTTTTTTTTTACCTTGAACATGTCACAAATTGATGTTAAAATCAATCAAATATCTCTGCTATTCAGTTATAAATAACAAAGACCTCACGGTGAAATACGTTTCATGTTATCCTACACTTTGTAGCAGTACGGTGAAAGTGAAAGGTGGTAATACAAAACAGAAAACAAACGAAATGAAATGGTAATAACTATCATGAATTGTCTAAAGACTAATTTAAAATATAATTCGATATATCCAGAACGTTAGAAAATAGTCTGAACACTATAGACTTTAAATTATACCATATTAAAATTCTTTCTAAGGATATATATATATATATATATATATATATATATATATATGAATCAGAAAATTTTTCGCATTCACATTTCAATGTTTCTGTAACTGTTCCTTTCTCCGTGTACTCTTTTCTCAACGTAAATGAAGGTTTGTTAGCTAAAATGCCCAGGTGTATCGCCACTTATCACCGTCATATTTTTCGCCTTCAAGGCACCAATATTATATTCGCAATCGACTACCTGATGCGAAGTTCACAGATTCCTAATCTTCCAATCATAACGCCGAAAATTCAGAAGAGTAATTGCAAATACTCATGACCTTGGTCTGTATCTGATAAATGGATTAACAATAATCTAAAATACCAAATTACGAAAATATGCATTGAACTTACCAAAGAGTAGCTTCTAAAGTTTCAAATTTTACTTCAGTCACCCACTTCTAATAAATTTCTTGAATCGTAATTATAATGTACACTTTTTTGTTGTTGTGTGATTTCTTTTCATTTTTAATTATCATTACCAGTTCGGGTGTTCGATGGAGTCAAGTGAAACACGGTAATCGTCTAAAACCTTTACCGATGGTTGTGAGTGAAAATTTAGAACGTGCGTATACATGTTATTTGAACGCATCGAATGAAATAGAGAAAGCTTCTCTTAGTATTGTCAAACTGACTGGTATGAATTATTCAGTAGAAGTAGATTTCAATCGAATGTTTATGTTAAAACCGGATGAATATGCAATAACGCGTGCATTCGATCCAGGTGTTTTTCTACAGTATAAATCGTCAGTTAGTCAGATGCAGATACATGCTAAACTATTTCGATTACAAGTAAGCACAAATGTAGTTTTTTTTTATTTTAGTTACATAAAGGATTTTTATTACGGTTATAATAGTTTACATTTCATCCCTAAGCAGTTCTCGAATTTTTGAACTTAAACATCCAAAACTTTTCACGTTACAAATCAAAGACCGATGATGAAATAAAAGATTTTAATCCTATGAGTGTAAAAATGTGTACAAAAAGCAACCATTTCGAGCTAAGCTGATTAGAATTAGAAATCACCAATGTAATTCATTCAATTCGGAATCAATAAGTTAAGCAGTCGTCCGAAAGAACACTTCAATTTCAAGGATTCTAGAAGTTCTAATGAACAGTGATAGGATTAAGTGTTTTCAACTCTTCTGAGACTTTTGGAAACTTCTTCAGCCACTAAATATTGCAAAACTAGAAGAGAGAGCCAATTGTTTATTTTCGCTCCAGTCAACTATGATACAGTGAAAAGACGTTGCTGTTTATAGGATGTTTCATTGTATTTTTGAGAATTCATTAATGGAAGAAAACTAAGGATATTTCATCGAACGAAATATCATGTTCACCTAATTATTTACTTAGCTATACCTTCGTAATCATGGCTATTCAACAAATATATTAGTCTATCAAAAAATATAAAATTAATTGCATCTCGAAATAATTAGGTTTGTCGTCAATGCTTAATTAACAATTTAAAGGTTAAAGAATGATAATAATATGAAACTATTTGCTCATTAGACGGTTGTCTGTTACTCTGTTATTACCTCCACTACTCTTGGATTTGGTCGGACAATTTAATCTCTATCTGCTAATTGTGGCATGGCAACTTGAACTGTAGTACGCATGTACCAACTTTTACGCTTGTAACTGACTGATTAGACGGTTGTTCAGAAGATAAGAAAGAAGGAAATTAAAGAGGTTGGTTATATAGACAATAAAAAATAATAATGTTATGCCGGACCACAAAGAAGTGTAACAAACTTTCAGAACTGTGTTTTAAGAACACTTTTTTCATTTATTCTGTGTGTAATGTTAACATTTTGTTTCTATTATTGTTACGTTTCTCTTACCGTATCCTCCCGTTTAGCATAATTACTGTTATTACATTGTCTCTTTATTATGGACTATAGTTAATAGTTGTGTACAAGTTGTTCATATTCACTAACATTATTCCCTTTGTTCTGTATTCATGTTAATTTACTAATTGGTTTGCTGCACGGTCTGATTTTATGTATATATAAAGGAATGCTGGAAATATAATAAGATTCTGTCTGGTTGATCTATTGGCTCATATTCTTCCTATTCTAGCTTGGGACTAAGTGAGCATAGGGCAGACGCACAATTACCGACTAGGCACTAGTGATTGGCACTCAGCCAACAAACCACCAAATTTCTCGCATCATAATAAATAAACAGTAAAATTTCATCTTATGGCTATCTTCAAGCGACTTCTTGCACATGAAGTTCTCACACAGAATAGTTAAGGTTCAAAATTGTGAATTATAAACGCCTTTCAAGTACATAAGTTTTAGATTTGTGTTCTGTTTAATTCTAGTCACTCGGCTATGTACACGATTTCGGATGGTCCTTCTGCAGTCCATAGTCTCTGGTTTTATGGTACAAGTACGCTTTAAAAATCTAAAATGGCCTATTCGCGTCGATTGTTCTAGAAAAAACACATTTTTCAATGGTATTTTTTTAATCTGAGACGGAAGTAATGTGGATCCCTCAGCTTCAGTGGTGATTTTGTCTTCCTGCAAATTCTAGTTTTTGAGCTTCTCATAATTTTCTCTTTACTGAATCACTTTTATCTCAAATCTCATCTCTGATCTCTATGCCTTTCCATTAGTACTTACTCTGTTACTACCTCCCCTACTCTGGGATTTGGTTTGACAATTTAATCTCTATCAGCTTATTGAGGCATGGCAACTTGAACTAATGTACGCATGTACCAAGTTCTACTTTGTAACTGACTGACTTCTTTATAAATTCAAATAAAGTGGAAACACCGATTGTTACAGAAACCCTATGAAGTAAACATGGATTCATATTTTTCTGTGTCAATTATTCTTGCTTTGTTCAGTGCTGATCGTCTAACAATAAAAAAATTCAACGATTGGTTACTTTTAACAGCTGACTACATTGGTAATTGTATCATATGATTCGACTGACATTTAGAACTAGATAATACGACACCGGCTTTTACTCAGTGACTAACTAGTGTATGAATATCTTGGTCATTCAGATCAGCTTTCCCTGGAATGACTCAGTCTTAATATCTATTATTGTTTAATGTCAGTACACTTTGATTGGATCATCAGTCTCCTCCATATTCTAAATACTCCTTGATGATGCAGGGCCTTATATTGACCTCTGTCAACTACTAGATTTTATGTCATGTGCTGATATTTTTCAACCTTGTTTAAGTGGGGATTTTTTCACTATTCGTTTGGTAATACTTTCATTGTCTAAAGATGTTGGTCAGAGACAACCAATACTTGGAATTTTGTTAGGATTAAGATTTACTAATCACTTATATATTAGTTATATTTTCCCTTCTCTTTATTTTTAAGATTGACAGCCAAAGGCTAGATTCTACTTTTCCTGTTGTATTGGCAGCTTATCCTCAACCGAAGTCTATGGCAGCCGATTCAGGTAATTAACAATCTTTCGCTTGTTATTCCTATCTGCGTAGTCATTAAGGATTATCAGATTAACGTGCCAAATTGATCACTAACTTTATAAACTAAGATTTACAATATTAAACTAAATATTCAGAATATGGTTCGAGAAGTTGTGATTGGAAGAATTATTTGAAGGAACCTACTATTTAAGGGAAAATAAAATGTTAGCCTACCTGTAGCATGTCACCTAACATCAACTACTGATGTCGATTATCATCTGGACCCCAAACAGATCGTTATTATCAACTAACGTGGTTCAGACTAACAGTCAGTGGTTTCGTATTCTGATGCCACATCTTTGTTTGACCACCTTTTTCTACTAACTTCTACTCTAACTAGCTCTACATTTCGAGGTAGGCAATACTCGAGAATACTTATTAGTAGTCCTGACTACTTACCATCTTTTGTCAGTACTGTATTCCTACTATTATCACTAATAAGTAAGTGGACATCCCGTACACTACATTGTGATTGAAGTTAATATCAGGTGGTACACACGATATGGTACTATTAAAACCAGTAGCCCCAAAGCAACTTGTTCGATAAAATGTGATCAGCATTGTACAGGATTACACAAACCTCGAATTATTCACTACCTAGCTATCAATCAATATAAATATCTCAGTCCTGCAGGAGGTTAATCGTTGCCCGAATAGTTTAATGGTAGGCAGTCGTAGACTGTCAAACTGGAAAACTCGGGATTTAGCCTCCCAGGTACCACCAGTCCCTTGGAGACTGCATGTACACCTTGTTGAGGAGTCTTAAATGGCTCAAAAACTATATGAAGCAGGGTTCCCTGTTAAATATTTCCAAATTACTATCCATTGAACCTTATATTTTCTAGTGCGCATTCTACTTACGTTGCGTAGCAAAATCTGATCATGCTTTACATTAAACAGGTGTTAAGCCATTATTTGAATGGTCGGCAATTATTGGACGTACTGCAAATCCTGGTTCGTTTCGATTTAAGTAAGTTTTGATTACTGTAGATTTTTGTATATGTATGTACGAGCATTGAAATCTCTTTAACAATTTTGAAAAGCATTGTCTCCATGTAGCTGAAATCTTTTTTCGATGATTAAAGAAATGTCAATTGCTTTGTACTCATTTCATAATAAAGTCAGAGTTCTGTTGCACCAGAAAGCTTTATTATTTAATAAATCGCAATAATACTATAATATCATCTGAATCTGAACAGTTTTAACAATCACTTAATGTATCTTGCGCTCCATACTTACTGAGGCTCGTAGAGTCACTTCATATTTCCATCTGACGCACATGGATTCATATGTTTATGGTAAAAGTTAGTATATATTCACTATGATGCATATTCATACATAACTAGTAAACAAATTACAACATATTGTTTGTTGATACTACTTTTGTACTCTGAGTTGCTTAATTGTGATGTATCGAATGTATTTATAGATGATGTCATTCGAAATCTTAGTTGAGTGTCATTGAAAGAATTTGGGGGGGGGGATTTACTAGACAGCTGTTGGATCTCAGTATAGCACTCTCCACCGATGCTCACCACGACACCTATAATAATCGATTCGCTAGTGACCTATTTCTAGGGATATACCAGCTGTTGTATTGAGATGTCGCGTCTGGCGGTGTTTAGACAAGCCAGGAGTGTGACAGTTATCACAATCATCATATTATGTCACAAATCTATTTCAACATGTTCATTGATTTCTGACTAACTAGGATATCTATCCTCAAATAATCTTTTAATCCCATTTACGTTTTTTCTACCTAATTGTTCAATATTTCAACAATTCGGCCATTCAACTAAACGAAGCACAACTTCAACAATGTTCTTCACTTGAGTTACGAATATTCTCCATGATAGGTATTCATGATGTTTTAATTAGTCACTTTACATGAGTAATGCACGACCATGAGTTAGTCGTTTTAGTCATTATTTTGTTGTTGATTCTATGTGTTTCCTTTGTTCAAAGGTATTTCCGTGTTCTAATACAAGAGATGCAACTGAAACTTGATCAAGGTTTTCTTTATGATATAGTTAGTTTCTTTGACTCTGCTGTAACTCGTACATCTAAGGTAAGTCATATTTTGATGGATGAATGGTGTTGTATATTAGATTGTAGTTTTCATTGGGCTTATTCTACCCCTAACTTTTAATATATTTATGTTCACCCGCCTTGTTGGGTCACACTACACTGTCGATTATCATAGTAGTTATGAATGTCTCCAAGTGCTTGAAATAAGTAACTTCCTTGAGATTATAACTAATATTCAACACCTACACACTAAATAGTTAGAAAAAAGCATGAAATACTGGTTGCAAACACATTCAGTGTATATTAAAAACGTTGTAATCAGTAAGTCATAAACAGCTTAGTACATATATGCAAGTTAGATAAATTTTGCTTACCATATTAGTAGGAAAATATCCAATTATTGAGATAAGACACCAGAATATGATTTGATAAGTAGGTATAGAAAGGTATGTCGACTTAAGATCTAGACCAGTATTAAGGATAAATGTACTTATACTCCTATAACCGATCCTCAGCAGTATCATGCAGAGTTTCCTATCTCCTATTGTCATGAATCAGACCAACAGTCAACGACTTCATGGACTGGTGTAACGATTTATTTTGACCTTCCTTAGCTTCCAACAACACACATCAGTCAGCATCGCTAGTTGCGACAAGTGGTAATTGTGATACATGTTCCAGCAGAATCAAAGAATATTCACAACCTCATTAACTGACTCCTCATCTCTTCCTTGTACTTTGTAGTTAACCTCAGCATTGATTATTTAGTTGCTGCAGGATACGCTACCGATGCTTCCAAAGGTATTTGTAACCAATACACTGCTTGATATGATTGTTTTTCATTTTCGTATCTGATGTTTCACACGCAAACTTGTATACGGATAGAATCGCTGGACATTATGCTCATCATATGTTTGACAGACGGATATCTCGCCTTCGTAAATTAGTACAAGGCAAACGTTCTTTCTCGATTCATACCTAGATGTCATCAAACATCAATATAACCATCAGGGATGATTAAACTTCCAAGATATTTGAAGTACTTGCACACTCAGTTACCTTGATACCTACCTTTAGTTAAGGCGATAAATCAGATCAACCTTGAATCAATATGTGCAGTATAATCGATTGCCTTGATATGTCGTTACTTCTCAAATTTCTGTGTATTTGATATGTTACTGACAGTAGGATCTCAGACGCGCGTGTCATTCTATTTAGGACCTGAATGTACATGTATCCCAATGCATCACAAAAAGACTCGTACCCATTATCTTTTCTTCAAACACATAACATGTTATCTACCGATCATCCGAGTCCCAATATTAACAACATTGAGATGTATGTGCATCCAATTGACGAGTCCCAAATAGAATGACATCCATTCTGTTCTACTGCCAGCCACATACCAGTTACATTAACACACTATTAGCAGAAAATGTGTTTAGTCACTGTATGCATTTACATTATAGTATACATACCATTAAAATTAATATTAATAATGAAATATTATAGGTGGGATCTTTAAAGGTGAGAATCTGAATTGCGCGTCATTCAGGCTCATGTTGATCGACCACTATTTGTTTGTTTACCTATTTTATTAAGCTGTTATTTAGTTCTCATTTGACTACCAAATAAACGTTTATTTGTTTCAACGTGTGTATGCGCTCCATGTTTCCATTACTGCCTACGTCTGTGTGCTAAAGCAAATATTATAAACATTTTTTAATCGGATTATTTTTCATTAACTCGTCACTATGTACATTTATTTCATTTTGTTCCGTTTGATGACCTTGTACAAATGATTAAATACTTAAACGTTAACAAATAGTTTACATGTAATTGCCTCAGATTTAACTCATTTGGGTACAATTGTAAATCACGAAGTAATGGATGGTTGTTTCGTTGTTGTATATGACTCCTCAACAGTTCTGATGCATAACTGTACCTAGATATTCAACCTCGGACCCTCAGGTCTTTCTGATAACACATAACCACTAGCATCACTAAGCTGAATTCCACTTCAGTTAATTTGTGATTGAAACCAATCTCCTTAAAATCATTTTAAATTAAAAATGTTCCTTTTTTTTACGTATTTGTGTAATGGTGGTGACGATGATTGATTATTATTCCATTTTAAACTGATCAAGCATATTGATTACTGAAATTTTTCAATTTTTCTGTCTATAATTCGAGTGTACATAATGCAGATGTTGTGTTAACCTAACATTCAAGTAGCTGGGAATGTTTCAAGTCAACAATATAAACATACTATTCATTTAATTGAGTTTTTTAACAGGTTTCTAGGTTAAATACATTAGTCACATTTCAGTCAGAAACGTAAGAACTTAGCACAAAATTCTACTGAATGCAAGTTGTTATTACGCGGATTCCTAATAAGATGATCGACAAATCTATCAACATGCTTCATGTTTTGTTTATCCTGCTACTAGCTTTCTTCTAATTTGCTAGTACAGCTAGCCAACATTACCCATCGAAGCAGATGTCTGTCGGCCACTCTTAATACATATCTCTGTCACTTCAGTCTTGAACATGTATAAAAATTAGACACATAACAGATATATTTTTACTTCAGTTCAACTAAATTGAAATAATTCTGAAAAGAGTAGTATTAATTTGTTGATACTGAACGCATTACTACACTGATGCTTTTGTCATCCGAACCACAAAGAGCGAGATTTAATTAGTTGCTTCTGTTGATCTGATTAATTAATTTACGAAAAGACCACATTATCAAGTTCAACTGACATTTTGTCCTATTTGAAACTCATCATTTAGATGTATCTGCTTCCCACTGTTTTTTTTATTTTCACACTGAGACTAATCCAGTACCTTTTGCCTTCAAATGGCGATGCCTTATCTACTGAGTTGCCGAGATCTATTAACCAATAAAGATTGACCAACTGCAATACTTAGTATCCGCAATACACTCCGAATGAATGCCAAGAAAGACTTGTTAAAGGATGCAAGATTTGAGAATAAATTAATTAAATGTGTTCTAAAATTCATTGGTCGATTAATAAATATATGTTTGTTAAAGATTGAATATTTAGGATACGTAATTTGACTATAATTTGAAAGGTAAATAAATAGATACATGTGTTTGCGTTGCTATGTTAGCCAGACTTATTGTCAAAGTTGAATCTGAATATAATGAATGATTACAGTAATTACGTGTAAAGTATTGTAGTTTATGGTATTTGATAAATAAACGAAGTTGAAGTGAGAGATCGCGACTGAATTTACTTATTAATCAATAGTTATCACTGGTGAGATATTATCTGTTCATACCATTTTTGTTTACTTCCGTGTTTACAGCTTCACCTCTTAATCTCCTTTTATAAGAACTAAAACCTTCTGTAGGAATTTGACCCCATGGAAGTCGATGATGTTTCCTGTTATTACTAAATATAGTGCTACTTTCGATTTATTCCTACTTTTTTAAATCTCCTAAGAATCCAGCAACATACTTTAAATGTAGATTGTGTCCCTTCACTCTTGAATTCATCCGTCTTGATTTCGATTTTACGTCTACGGCGCTACCGTCAGTACACTTATTTTAACAGACAGTTCTTTTTCTTTTTTCTGTCATTATCTTTCACTAACATAAGCTAAGTTTTCATTCAGAAAAACGTTTATACCTTGCTTCAGTAAAATTCTAATGTCTTCATCAATTCCTTTTCAGTACTGTATAATCTCTGTATTGATTCAGTTCATTCAGTCGATCCCTCTTTTTACTTATATCCCCTATCTGAAATATTCTTTTAACAATGTCATTCTTAATGTGATGATCACTGAATTCAAATCGGATTTTTGTCATTCATATCTGTAAAAGAATTAAGGAACTATGTAGCTGTGTATAAATTTTAATCTTATATCTAGTCTTGATTAAATAATATTATTTCTACTTAAATTAGTTAAATTTTTCAAAACTCTTATAATCATTTCAAACATATACTAAATCCACAATATCATTTCGAACTATGATGTAGAACATTTCATTCATTTATGTACAACATGAAGCCCGACACGTATACATATGGGTTCAAGTTACCATTCTACATTATCATGACGAGACCAATTTCACGAGATTAACAGCACATGCATAATTCAACTGAAAGGAATGAAGACAAACGAAGTACGAAAGAATAATGTAACATAAAATTTAACAGAGCATAAAGAAGTGACTACATTTGCGCCACTATGGCTGATTTTGAATCATGTCACCAAGCGTCTCCAACTGACTATCACGCAGATGCCAACTAGGTAATCTGCATTTACTAACATGGCTTAGACCAGCAATCAAAGATTAATGTCATGTTTTTGTTTTTCCCGGTCCTACCTTGCTTCCATTCCTAATCTTACTTCCAGCTAGCCGTGGCGCGATGAGATAGACAGTGGTTATGGCTTAGAACTACTAAAATGCATTCTGAATTTATCACTTTGTACCGAGTTGAATTTATTCACAATTCTTCATCATTGAGCTTATCATTTTTCATAGTATTGTTTATTGATTGAACCCTAACATGAAGTATTGTTATCCTAAAATAATTAAATTCAAGTTGTCATCTCTATCTGAAGTTTGCTTGAGGTTTGTGATATGTTGACTGGTGAAGTTCAATGATGTTGGTGGTATAACACCGATGGCATGAATGTTTTGTATGATGATCCACTTTTCGAATCCCAGCTCAATCATCTAAAGGTATGCTGTAAAATTGTAAAATATGAACCCCATCTTTTCTTCGGAAAATATTTTTTATAGAAAGTAGAAAAAATGAGATCTGTAAGAACAAAATATTCCAATACATTAAACTAAATACGTTTATCACAGATGATGTCAGACTGGCTGTGTCATAATTCGAATAATCAAAGCCACTAAAACCGTATTATCATAGCAAAATATAATTGTCTTATATATGGGTAAGCTTAAAAAGTAAGTGGAGATGATAAATGAGAAATAAAGAATATGAAGGTAAAATTAATTTAATATCCTAGAACAATGTAATAAGGGGAATAGGCAACTAAACATGCTATCAATCACACATATGAAGGAGCGCATGTATGATAATGTATAATATTCATGTTAATCAAAACACTAATATTACTACAGTGCATTTAATTCACATGATTACCGGAATTTGTGTGAATCTTTTATATGAATTCATTAGTGTTGATCTCAGGACCTTTGAATTTCGCATCGAATCCTTATCTATTGTAATCACATTCTTTATATAACTCCATTCATTTCGCAGTGTAATACGATAATAATCTAATGCTATCGGTTATGATAGTTTTACTAATGAGATGTTTAAATTGGTCATGAAGTTATGTTGTTAAGATAAGATTTGACTAGATTTTTGAATGTATTAAATCTAAGTGAACTAGAATACTTTATACCACACAAAGCAGTTGACATTATTTCACTTTTTTTTTTCTTTTATCTGATTCATGAAAAAGATTACACCAAAGTTAAATAGTCACTACCTAATGATTAATTGTTTTTTATTTAATTTATAATATTAAGTTTCTCCCTATATTCACTAGATTTCATCATACGTTTACTAGGAATGATAATGTAACATGCAATCATCTGTGCATATTATTTTCTTGATTGCATTAATGTGAATGAATGAAATGGATCATTCTGGATTTTCTTTTTCCATCATTACTATCATCATGATTGAATTTATTTCTTGATTACTTGCATAATGTTGAATTCTCAAACTGTTCAGTTTTTTTTTTCATCATTATATAACAATATTTACTTTTCATAAGTATTTGTTTAATCACAATAATGGTGATTCTCTTCTTTTCATTTCAATAATTATGAAGAATATTTTGATTTGACTATATTTTCCGATCTTTTTTTTTTCTAATTTTGACACACTCTAGGAGGAAGCATTTAAACATGATTATCAACTGATCACCAGTAAATTAATTGATTCACCAGTTGTACAAGCTCATCTTCAAGACGGAAATCGATCAATTTTTGATAATTTCCATATTTCCCCGATCAAAGTGAGTTTGCTTTGATGGTGTTTTTTTATAAGCCTCTAAAATATAATTAAATTTCCAAAGTTATTCGCTCATGTACAACGTAAAATCTAGCACATATATGCATAGGTCAAAATCTCCATATCTCATTATCTTTAAAGCAGGAATTCCAAAGAAGTAAAAGTAGTAGTAACATCAACAGTAGTAACAAATCAAGATTGGACATAGATAATATAGTTCTAATAAAAAAAAACAATTAGTTTATCAATTTAAGGGAACAGAAGGTGTTAGCGCACTTTTTCGTAGGAACTGATTCCATACTAAACCAGGTAGTCTTCCCCTACCAATATACCTCAGACCAGCATTCAGTGACTTCATAGGCTGATGTCACTTTTCGGTTTGACCACCTATATCTTTCATCTAACCTAATCCCACGTCAGCAAACACTGCAAGTTGTAATAAGTGATGGTTGAGCACACTCAGTACATTAACTAACAACCTAACCTGATTGAGAACTTGAAGGTCAAATGTACTTTTTCGATTTTGTATCGAGACTTCATCAGATGCTAACCTACAGCAGCTGATGAGGTTTCTAAAATAAGTGAATTGATGGATATACTTTACTACTTTACTCCCTATCTTTGGTTCAAGCGTTGAAGTAGACGACTGTTGAAGCACCATCATTATCATTATCTTCTAGGATGTTGAGAAATAAGGTATTTGGTAAAAGATTTACACAACAAATATATTTAGGTATAGCATTTAGAAATATCACTAGAGCAGGACTAATGGTAGACACATGTTGATGGCAGCTAATCGCAGATGACTTAAATGTACATTAGTTCCGCTCCTTTGCATTTCAACATATTTTTTTCTGCTGATTATTCTTTACTGATGTAATCAAACATATGCTATTTAATAAAGCTGGGATTATGATTAATAGTAATTAACCTCTTGAAAACAATAACCGCTTTCTTCTTTTACTTATTTCGATTTACCAAGATACATGTGAGTTTTTCTCTCACTGGCAGTACAGAAGGAAAATCTTCAGCTTTTCCAAGTGAAGTGCTCAACCTTTTTTTACAGTCGCTTGGTGTAGCATTAACTGAAGTACAAGATGTTATTTTCAAGTAAGCCAAATTGCAACTATTTCATATTAAGAAAAGTTTATTTCTTTCCATCGCTAATCAGTCTGCAATATCAATAACTGAAAAATACAAACCATTACACATAATTAAGTTAATTCTCGTTTAACAAGTTAATAACTAACTAGAATAAGTAGTCTAGTAGATAATTTCTCAATTTTTTGTGTAACAAGTATCGAGTTCAAATCTCAGCATAAACATCAACGTTGGATTTGGATTTTTACTGGTAAGCGGAATCCAAGACGTATTTCATCCCGTTTGTGATTCGTCAGCTGGATGTATTGCATCTCATTGTTGATGTTCACACCGGGATTCAAACTTAGTTCATTTCGTGCCAAATACCGCAGCGTTTTCCTCTAGTCTAATGAATCCAGATAGCCGCACTTGTGCAACGGGTATGTATATATGCAATCCGCTGAGGATGGACATATGGTAACAGAGACTGATCAATCTCAGTTCATAGCGAATCAACGGAAAGATCCAAATACATTTTAATAAACATCATCATTGGGATCTGGAAATTCACCGTTAGTCGCAATCCAATCTCACTAAAACTATGTATTCTATTGGATATTTCATAAACGCATTAAACTCTTGTATACATGTTAAGCATTTATTAATCTATAATTGTACACATGTGTTCAGATTTACCGAGAATTGCATTACTATCTCAGTGAACACGCAGTAAATTTTCTTCCACAATCGATTCATTCTACACCTTTTTTTACCGTTGAAATGCTTTCAGTTTATAAGTATAACATATGCTCTATAGTAACTAACTTCAAAGATAATTTCTGGAAATCTAGTTAGAAGATGTGGCCAGTGTAGCTGAACTATATTTAATATGAGACAAGTACTACTTGATGATGGATGTTATCACAAAAAAATATAGCGAATTGACTCAAGTTAGAAGTGCCAACCATTAGGAGCCAGGTCTGTGTTCTAAGTTCTGTATTCTTTGTGTAGTCTGCTTGTCCTTTGGTCGGTCTTCAATTAAGACATGTGTACATATTTTTGTGAGGTCTCATAGTAGGACAAAACTGTTGTCAAGTGTCAGTTCCTGATTTTTATTGGTTGTTAATTCCTAATACCAAATTCTACAATAGACGGAACAGTCTTCAAGTATGATAGAGAAAATTTTTACCTACAGTGGATGTTTGTGGCAATACTGAATTCACCAATCGGAAGCCATTTGTGTTTACAAATATAGACACTGAAAAGCTGTATAATTTTTTATCAAGATATTTCCTGGAATTCGATAGCGTTCCTAGAATCTCAGGTGTCTATGACAGAGTGTAGTATACACATATATATTGAAATCCAATCTATCCATCCATGTGTCGACTGAACAAAACAGCTAATAGGAACAAAACGATACATGAAGATAAAATCTATTAAGACAACCAGCCGAAAACAAGGTCACTAAAATAAGATTGACTTGATGCTTGCGGTATAAAGTGCCCGCTTCAGAAAACTCAACATTACAAGAACTTCTTTATATATTGTTAAGCCCTAATAGACATCCGTCATATACAGCCTAACATTAATCGGCTATTTGTATGTATTGCAGCATCACTATGATCTTGTTAAGTAGTGATCACAGTATCAAACATTGTATTTAATTTTTTATTGGTATTCGTCACAGATTGATCTCAGTTGCATACCGTTAAAAAAACTAAAGAGCACTGGGAACCTTGCATTTGGACGCTGACCTAGTGGTGCTGATTATTAATCGTTTGCTACAAGACCTGTATGTCCCTAGTTCGATTCCTGCTGGCATAGTGGGTGCGCACTGTCATTATGAAGTCCCATATTAGTGGCGCAGGTGTATCCACTATTTGTCCTCCCTTAATATGTGAGCTTAAAACTACTTCATGGCTTTCTTTCTATGCACTAATCCTTTCTCCTTGAACCATATTCCATATGTTCACTCTTCTTTATTCTCATCATTATTATCTTTGAAGTGACCTACTAATTTGGTTTTAATCTTGCTGTGCTTTTCAAAGTATGGTAACTTGGACCGATGTTCACATGTGCCAGGTTCTATGCCACCTAGTTGTCAACGTTAATGTACAACAGTGACAAACATGTGTATAATCATGGACACGAATTCGTAATTCGGAATCAGGAAATCTCTAGGAATCCTATATAATTTCTGGAAACATAGCATTCATGCTAATTAATGATCAATCAACTCATCTACAAAGATCGGACCTATGAGTGCATACAGATAAAGTAAATAAATCACAGGACCGATGATCATCGGAAAAAAGATAGTCAACATAAATGAAAGAACAAATAAAGCCATCAAAACAGTGATTTAAAAGTTTTTTAATAATGTAAAGCACATTTCAACATGACGTAGACGTCTAGAAAGACAATTACACCTACTTCTTAACCAAATTACTAGTTCATATATTCAGCTTTTAACCATACTAGATCTGTAAAGTCATAAGATGCTACATCTAAAAAACCTTGACTAAATTAAATAGATTAAATTTTGAGAGTGTAGCTCATTGGTTCATTGTAAAACTTATTCATACCATTTCGAATGATAAATTAGCATAACTGGTATTTCTACAGTTATTCTTGTTTCTTCTTTTTTTAATCCTTTTGTTTTACGCCTGTTAAATAATATCTTCCCTTTATGTCACTTTGTTTATTTTTCTTTCTTTTTTAGATTAGCTTATTTTGAACGTCAAGCATGTATCATGACACTTAATCAGATGAGTACAGAAATTACACACCATTATGTTGGCCAAGGGGTTAGACAAATGTATGTATTGATTTTAGGGTTGGATGTATTGGGTAATCCATTTGGTGTATTACGAGGTATGGCTCAAGGTGTTGAAGATCTGTTCTATGAACCAGTGAAGGTAAGATGTTTGCTTTTGTAAACCTTATTTATTTATTTATTCATTTGTTACATAAAGTCTTACCTCTATTTATCTTTTTTATTGTTTTTTTACAGGGTGCTGTTCTTGGTCCAGAAGAATTCGCTGAAGGTGTCGCTCTGGGTGTACGAAGTTTATTTGGTCATGCTGTTGGTATGTCAACGTTGAATGCTTGTCTTAGTCGATTTTTTTTAGTCCGGTGTTAATTGTCTGTTACAGAAACAAGATGACCAATTGTAGTTTAGAGCTACTTTTTCATTTGATTGTATCTGCTAACGTTTAAATTCTAACGTATCTTTATTAGTTCTTCTCCGATACACGATAATCCAACTGATCTACTAATACGTAGATGAGTTAGACGCAATACATATGTATTATATTTGCACAATCAGTCTCGAGTGGGAAATCTCATATACTAAAAGAAAAGGAAAACATGTAGATCACAATGCACTGTCAATTCAAATGTGATATTCATCTGTCTTAGCTCTCATTAATCAACCACAGCTCACGTAGAGTGATATATCACTACATAACACCAGTTGAGCTGTAGTTCATTGGCTGAAGAGTTTGACTTCTGGCCTCTGTATCGATGGTTTGAACCTTCCTTAACCTACTTCCGTTTAGGTAAGTGGGTAGTATTACTACTCGTAGCACTTAGAGTATGACTCAAATCTAAGTAAATGAATCTGTGCCTGGTTAGTGAGTTAAAAAATAGTTTAATATTGAAATTTTCTACATGATTCTATGTGCAATGTTTTTTTAATCAACAGATAATTTTCCACGGATTTATAAGTTACTTCGAGAGAAGCTGTGTAATGTTATATTATAGCATATTCGTTGTACATATTTATTAGTGATCGGAGCCCTTGATAATTCTTTGAAAACGTTTTTTTGAAGCTTGAAGAGTTCTGAAAATGTCTAGACCGTACAACGTTTTTCTTAAATTATCAAGAGAATCCTAAAGATGGTGGATTATATTTCCGTTACCTTGCTTGGACGATTATTAAACTTGTGGTTGATCTGCGGACGGGGTTTCCAGAAGCTTCTAGAGTCTCGAGATCACGCGTGATCTATTTCATACCTGTGTTCTATATACACCAAATAACTTTCTAAGTAAAAACCTTTCTGTACTGTTCGCATTTCGTTTCTTTATTTTCGGTTCAAAAGTAGATTTGAGAAGGGGAGAGTACAGAAGCATTTAAGAAGTCATTGCCTAGACATTTAAATACATAATATTTCAATAATATGTATGAAGTGTTTGTGTAAATTTTGAAATTTATTTTCCAACTAACTGCAGCTGAATGACCATTAAAAGTCACCACTAAACTGCTGTTTCATCTTAATGGGAGACTACCTAGCAGTGCGCATTCACACTCGCTCTTTCGATAGAATCCTTTGTCTATTGATTTCTTGGTGATCACTGAGTCACCATCCAATGGTTCACATTTCTAATTTCAGTCATTTCGCTGTTCCTTGATCATTAGTTAGCTTCGAGTTTCCCTTCTAAATTTTATGTTTATCACTATTCTTCTGTTTTTAAGGGGGAGCAGCTGGTGCAGTTTCACGTATAACTGGTACTATTGGTAAAGGTATAGCTGCACTCACTTTGGATGAAGAATATAAGCGTAAGCGTCGTGAACAATTGGCAAGACGTCCAGAAACATTCGGTGCCGGTATAGCTCAAGGTGGTCGAGGTTTAGTAATGGTGAGCTGCGACGTGGATAAAATTTCTTTCACGTATACCATTTTCACGTTTATATGTCTTTTCGTAGAGAAACTAATTATTCATTACTTTTCTTTTTGAATTATTAGGGTGTATTTCATGGCTTTACTGGAGTTGTTACAAAGCCTGTTGATGGTGCTAGAAAGGAAGGAGTTGAAGGGTTTTTCAAAGGTATGTTTTGTTTTTTTGGTATATTTCTCTAAATAACCTGAACTTCTTAGATTATGCTTAACTATGTAAAACGTTTTACTGTTGTCACCAAATATCACAAAATTATTGAATAAACAACACATTTTCTTATTGTCTAGTGTATTTACCTCTCTTTTGATTTTCGCACCATAATCAGTATTTATCATGCATTTATCTCAAAGTTACTTTGCTTTTTTTCCTATAAAACGCTTGATCGTAGGCTTTGGAAAAGGTCTTGTCGGTGCAGTGACTCGGCCAGTTTCTGGTTTTGTCGATTTCGCCAGCAGTTCATTTGAAGGGATTCGCAGGTAATCTTATCACTACTAATTATAATTAATGTAAAATTTAGTTAAGAATAAGTTTTATGTAGTCGAGATTGATCCACAGGTTTTACATATTGAATTTATGAAAATAGAGCGGATCCGAGTACCTACCTTTGTGCACATTGTCGAGTGGTGTTGGAGTAGGATGGACGAAAACTAATGTTGATTAAAACAGAACGTCACGTCACTTCATAAAACCGTTGATTGTTGGTCTGAGTTATGTTGGTAAATGCAGATTACTACCTGTTTGCGGTCTGTGTGTTAGTATTTCTCAGGATCAGTTACGGTGGTTTGGATCTATTCACTCTCCTTCTAGACGTTGAGTCCCATTATTCTTTCATACATACCTTTTCATTCTTTCTTGTTGAATTGTATTTTGGTTATTAATCTTGATAATTTGATTTCGTCATGTTAATGTAGTATGTCTACTCCAGCACATATATATACCATGTTCTACATTGTTGTAACTGGTTAAGATTCGAGCTTTCTATCTTCTGGTTTATCGGTTGATAGTTCAGCTACTAAACTAATATCATGTTTAAATTTTAATATTCCCATATTTTAGGTTTTACCTATTGTTTGCTAATAAGTATAGCAAGACAAATGTCCAATACTCCTTGATTTTCAATGTTTATCTAGCAACAATCAATCCACCGTGTGAATTATAAAATTCAATTGTTTCCACAAAAATTCTTTAACTATTAATAATGACTCAAAAGTGACTGACTTTTGGATGTGTTTCCTGGAGTTCTCAATGGAAACAGTGGCAAGATTAATGTATTTAAGTCATATGTGAAGATTTACCAATTGACATTATTAGGTAATGATTTCACAACAACAACTGCAGTTACTAAATTCCTTTGCACCGTGTTCATGAACATTTTATTCACATTCTTTTCTACTGAGATACAATCATCAGTACTTTCTTAATTTTCAAGTTTTTGATCGTTCATTAGTTGCTATAATACATCTTCTGTACTGAAGCCTACTGACGCCTAATACTCGGTGATCTGATGGATCAATGCTGTCCCATAGTCGTAATCAGAGGATGAGAGGAAACAGACTATGTACAGTGCATATTGTTATTTTATCATCTCTAGTCAAAGTACTCAATTACATCAATCAAATAACAAACTACTAGTTGTCTAAAAACTAAGTAGCCAATTTCTGACTAGCTAATAAGGATTTTGTTAGGAAAGATACGACAATAGTTAGTAAGCCAAAAGAAGGCTTATCTCATTATCTAGTTACTTAATAAATATACTAATCTCACCATAATATAACTTCTAAGTGTTTTATCCTCACTTATTCATCATCGTCTTAGAAAACTCTACCCACCTTTTCTTTACATGATGTACTTTCTCTTCAATGTTGTTAAGAAATATAACAATTCTATTTGGTAAGGGAGGGTATGTTACACTCCGTATTTTGTTATACTAAAGTTTTACTACGAAGCTACTGTCAATCTATGTCTTATAGAGCTGCTCTAGAGATTGATAGATACACCTTGTTGACGGGTGCCGACTAGATAAGCAGAGTTTTCTGTCCACTACTTCGAATCACTCAACGCTATTTTTTGAAATTATATTGAATTGGTTCTATGATGATTGGTTTTAATTTATTGGTTACATTCGTTACCGATCCCAGTTGAATACCATTAAAAACCGGAATGCAGTTGATAACTGTTTCATCTCAGTATCTGATCCCTTCCGGATAGTACTCATGGTCTCATAAGAAATTGAGCTACCGACTTTCAGATCTCGCCACTAACGATTAGATGCCAATCTAGTTGTGCCTATGATAACTCTTTTTTCGCAAGCCTTAAAAGTTCTTGATTTAATTTCTGAAGGATGTATCCTGTCACTTAGAGGTCCCATGCTAGAACAAAATATCTATCTAGTGCTTCCTGGTTTTCAATGGTACCCAATCGAGATCAGTTTGTGACGAACATGAACAATTAATTAGAAATATTTTTCTTCATATATTTTGCCATCACCTCTACTATGTTGTTATTCTTCATTAATATTTGATTTTTTCGTAATGCAGATTAGCTGATACGACACAAGAAGTTTCACGTGTTCGTCCTCCTCGTTTTATTCGTTCTGATGGTATTATAAGACCTTACGATAAACGTGAGGCTGATGGTCATCTCATTCTTCAAGTTAGTTATAAAATTTCACTTTTCATATGGTAATTTTTAAAAATATTTATTAGTCTTTATTTATTTAATATTATTTTTATTATCGAATATTGATGAAACCTTGTGAAGTTTGGAATATGACACCATAAATTGATCAACATAAGCAGCCGCCGAGTACTGGGAGATTCTGGACTATGTGGTTTGTCAACGGTACACACTCAACTCCTTGGTTGAAGTTGATCCCAGGATCTCCAGGGCAATGTGGTGAACACTTATCTATCAGACCACTGGGCCTTCACTAAATGGTTTGTACCTTTAATTTTAGTCAATTTATGATATATCTTGAGACCTCGTCCATTACTGTAGTTCAGTTTGTTATATCAAATTCTATATTGTCTGCAACATCTAACTATGATTTTTTTTATTAATGTTTTCGTGGCTTGGTGCTTACTCTTGAATATTTTGGAGTTCTTTAAGTTAGAAGTGATTCTTTTGCTATTTAAATTGTATGAACCAAGTTGTTGATGTTTTTTGTGGATGGTGTCGCGTTCCTTGATCTAGACTGTTTAGTCACTGAAATTTTATTCTTTCTTAGTACCTTTTATTTTAATTCCCTTTTAAGGAAATCCAGAAATATTAACCTGAAGGACATTGATACTGTATCCAACATCCGAATTTGATGTTTTTATAATACATGATACATACTACTCAATAATTCACGAATACAACTAGTTAGTTTTCCTGTTTTTCACGTTAATACTAGCAAATTAGTTCAGTAATATAAGTTTTTGAACAGAATCCAGAGTTGCTCTTGTGACATGCTCCCTATTTCTTCCAAACTAAGCAATGTAATGTAAGGCAACCTCAGTATACAGAATGCTTCTATTACATTTGTAAGCAAATTGATATTGGTCATTATATTCATTTTGTACAAGCTGAAGTATAAGTTGTAATAGTTTTTCCATTATTTGCTATGCATGTATGCGTACTGTACTTGTGTTAAGTACATTTTAATCATTCTGATTTATATGGATTGGACGGTTATATCTCAAGTGCAATTTCTATTGTTACTATTATTGATAAAAGGGTGAAAGTACATTTTATAAACATTAAATAAATGTCATTATATCATCTCCTTTTACTTTTACTTAATCAATATCAGATGATTGGCTTCTTTGTTTGTTTTTTTTCTGAAATAACACTAATATGAAATACAAATTGTTTTCTTTCACCTATTTATTTATTCATTCGCTTTCTTCTTATTCTTCTTCTGTTCTTAGCAAGTAGATAAAGATGGTGTTTTCGGTCAATACTTGTTTCATATTCATTCTGTTCGTGGGAACAGTGCATTAGTTTTAACAACAAAGTAAGTTCATTAATGTTGTCGAGTTATCTGATTTCATTGTGGGATTTTCCTTGTCGATTCTGGTCTCTATAATCAGTATTTATGTTATGGCATAAAAAAAACTATTATGGTTGGTGTATGAGACCAACTAATTGATATGGCCTTGTGTGCACGAAGTTCCTAGCTAGATCCTGTATATCTGTCCGATGCCCACTCGACCCAAGGTCAGAATAGGGCGAACACAAGCCGATGAGTCAATTAGACAAATCGTATTACATTTCAGGCATTCCTTTATATATACATATAACCAGACCATGCAGTCAGCCAATTAGGAATTTATCATTAATATGAAACAAAGGAGATAGTGGCGGTGACTAGAGGTATCTTGTACACAACTGTAGTTCATAATAAGAGACAATATACTAACAGTAATATATTGAACGGGAGGATAGGGTAAGAGCAATGTAACAGTGATAGGAATATATGTTTATATTATCCACAATTAAAATAAATGAAATAATCTTCCAAAACACAGTTCTAAAAGTTCATTATTCTTCTTTAGTCTTCCAACATGACAATTTACTTCATGTGGAAGTCATTATGTAGATAGTGATGGTATTGTCTACAACCAACTATGAACGTTTTGCAATTAATAGATCTACCTCCCGAAGAACTCAACAATAATAAAGCATCCAAATGAGCTGCGAATCCTCATCAATGTAAATTCACTGATGTACAGGTTAATCCCTATGGGTGTTACTTATGTGGTTTTATTAATCAATAAAAGGATGATTTCAGTATCTACGAGTTCGTACGCCCATCCTTTATCTTATATTTGATCATTCGAGCGGTATTTTATTGGCTCTAGTAAAATTTCCGTTTTATAAACATTTGACTTATAGATTCATACATGAAATCGGTTAGATTGCTAGAAATAGTTAGCAGGAAAATCTTAGCTACCTAGATTTCTACTGTCTTATTATCGCCAATAGAATGTTGAAGGAATTAACGCTTCTTATATGGTTCGAATCTAAGTCATTCAAATTCACACTCAAGAACCATTCTTTCTCGTTTGACTACCTATAAAGCTGAGGTATTTTCATGGATTGGTCACCAAGTAGTGTTTGTTTAATCTTTCCTCTCCATCGAATTCTATTGATCAAGTAATCAGGATGTACACTAGTTTAAACTACTCGACATCACTGTCACATGGTTCTCGTTCATTATATTTCCATTAATATTAACAAATGTAGGCACTATACAATTAACAAGGTAATATTAAGAAGAAATAAAACGTTATATTTAGCAGTTCAATTAAAAATATAACCAGGAGAGATTTCTTGAGATTAAAGAAGCTTATTTCACTTCTATGAAGCGTTTAGTAGGGATATATATTAACCCCTGCGTATGGATGAGAAGAGGAAACCCAGTCATTATTTACACAGGTCATCAGGCGTAGAGAACTACTTAATGCTTATATATATATATATATATACAGTTACATGCTTAACACTTAATTATATTTCTTTCCTATATTTCTATAGTGATTTACTAATCATAGAATCAATGGATCTGTTAGGAACATTTTCAGTTGTTTGGAAAACTTCTTTAGAAAATATATCTGAAGTACCAGTTATTAATCATAGTGGGATATTGATTACTTTAAAAGAAAAACAGAAAAAGATGTTTACATCAGGTCAACAAACTAAGCAATTTGACTGTGATCTTAATTTAGCCAAAGTAAGTAAATATGTACGTATCTGTTTATATATAAAATATTTTAAAAGGATCGTTGATTGTTGGGCATCTCCTAATCTCAACATAAAATTGCGACTACTATATTAGGATGTCCTAGAGAAATTGTTAGAGTCAGTTAGACTGTGGTATAGCATCAGCTAGTCAGTCATAAAGAATCTAGTCTGGAATCTATATACTTTAGATGAAGTTACCCATACGACATGAGCACAAGGTGATCAAATTAACAAGATTATTACCAGAATATAATTTTACAAGTGGTAATGAATATAGGTATGTATGATGGAAAAACAGGACTCAGCACCTACAGGAACATGGTGGATGAATGCGCCTGAACAACTGTAATCGATTTCAAGACATATACAATTGATAGTTTCTAGCCACTGATTGCGACTATCATGCGGACCGCAACTAGGTAGTAGTCTGCACCTATTGACTGGATTCAGACTTATAACCAGTTAATTCACTAACTATGTATCTGACTGTTGTTAGTAGATAATGCAACCTTTTAGTTCGAGGAACTGTTATTTGCAGCCTACTCCTACACCAACCAATATCGCTCGACATGTTAGGTAGATAGTCATCGGGCATATGTGATAAATGTCTTAATACCTCAGTTGATTAAGATTTATAACATTATCAACTGATTTTCTGTCTTCACCTAATACTCTCTGCCTAACCTTTGAAGGTACCTATGATCAAAGACCAGCTAACGCATGCTTTCTATTTCCATAGCTCATATTTCACAGTCGTGTTGAAATGCTAAGCAAGCTACTGCACAGTATGCTTGTTCTATGTTGGTAGACAGATCTGTCACCTACGTCACAACTAACATAAGTTATCAAAAGCCAAATGAATTTTCTGGATGCATAATGAGATTTCGTCACACTTCATGTAGAGTTACCAGGGCTGATAGGCATTTCAAGATAAGTAAAATGTTAAACGTATTCAGATACTTCACTCTTGTTGCTCATTCTAGAAGATAGTTCCGGCAACAGCAGTCCATAAATTCATTGATTTGTGAATTCCGTGCCTAGGGTTTATTCAACAAAGGGTATAGCCCATTGGTAGGTGCACACCACTTAGTTGTGGTCTACATAATAACTGCTATCAGTGCTTAAAAACATTGGGTGACGTTGGTCAGAAATGGTCACAATTGAGTCATCTTGATACTATTTCGTACTTTTTATTCTCCTGAATTCATTTATTGACTATTGTGTTTATGTAATTGTGTGTATTCTAGTTTTTCTTTATAATTTATATTCTTTTTCAGTTAATGATCAATGAAATAGATTTAGCAATGACTAAACCTGAACATCCTTGAATCTATATACATTTGTACTACATGTAATGCAATTTTTGAATAACCTAAACATCCAGTTCATTTAAATATTTTGCTTTATTGCGTATGTATAATTTCTGTATCTGATTATTGCAAATAATACTACCTAACTAATGAGTAGTTTAATTTTTCTTTCTTATATATTTTTTTGGTGGTATTAAGTAAACTATTTTTTTTTTAAGTTGAGTTACTTGGATACAAGAAACAAGAACTAACACTCACTCCTGCTTTTATTTTATATCATGAATTACTTGACAACTATATGGAATATTCGTTAATATGAAATTTGTTATGGTACATATAAATCTACTATTTTCTGTTAAACAGATTTATAACAGATTACTTGTGTATTTTCTGTTGGATTGTTTTATGATAAATGTGTTGCATCTTGTTCTGTTCATTTGATTTATAGTTGAGATTTCACTATTTCTCACTGACAGTACAAATTCAATCACCTATATATAAATACACTAACTTCTTGTTATGTCTGCTGTAATAAACATGTTAATTCCCTTGATCTTTTATTGTACTGTTGTGGGTTTTGAATGAATTTAGCAAATAAAAATCTTCCTTAATGGACTAGTGTACTGTTTTCAATTGATTATTGAAATGAAAAGTCATTACTGGTGAATTTTAGTTGTAACTGTGTTATGACGCTAGAAATTTGAGGATTGCGTGAGCGAACTCTATCTCTGATACTTGTACCTCAGACGTATACCGCAACTTGTTCCGTTTCCAGCCCACAGCTATTACAAAAGACTAGGCTTTTAGGAAGATTGTATTATGGAGCAAAACTGAGACGAGACTAGTGAACCAGAGAACCAGCCAATTGTATTTACATAATACATCGAATTTTATATCAATCAATTTACAATGATTATCCATCAAGTGAAATCATTAGCATTTAATTAATACAATGAAATACTGTCAAACTGTACTCAGAAGTAGGACTCACATTGAAATAAAAATAATTGATGAAAGTCTACAAATCAGTCTTATACAAAATCAATACAACTTCTTTCATCTAATTAGTCAACCATTGTACTTTTAGGGATTATGAATCCCTAACAAACTGTTGATTATATAGATACAGAAACAGAGCAAACAAAATTGTCTTATCGGTAGTTATAATTGTCATATTTACTTTGT
Source organism: Schistosoma japonicum (assembly GCA_025215515.1). NCBI lineage: Eukaryota > Metazoa > Platyhelminthes > Trematoda > Strigeidida > Schistosomatidae > Schistosoma > Schistosoma japonicum. The sequence continues at coordinate 4,721,234 of CM046062.1, read as the reverse complement.
AGACTTAGATGTTGCCAGAACTCACATTTTGAAGTAATTGTTTTTCTTAAAGCTACATCTCTGTGATCTAATAATTAAGGTAGTGGGTCAATATCTCATGGTATTTGTTGGCTGAAATAGATCAACACGTTATTCATTCCATCAGGCTCCTGCGATAAATTTATCCCATTCATTTGGAATATGATTTTTTCTAATTCTTAGATAAACTTTTGGTGTCAACTAATTTTGTTGAAGATCTAGGTGTTTTCATTTCATTTTTTTAGTTTTGTGAAGGCAGTCTTCAGTAATTTTTTTACATTGGCTAACAACGCTTAGTTGTATGAGGGCATTTCATGAGGAACAGAAAGAAATATCACTATATTTCTGTTAATTTATTGATTGAACTACGTTTCTCTCACTTGTTTCCTCACAACATTGTTGCTACTTTTGTGTGGAGCATATTTTAGTACTCTTACTCGATCAAAAACATAAATCTTATACAACCTGATCTCTAAATAAATTCGAACAAGATTTACAGAATAGGATGAGTTCATCAGTTTATTTCAACACTTTCCATCACCAGCTGCAAACTGTCTGAAATTACAAAGAATTCTATAGAACTGAATGTTCGGCATATTTTATCTGTTGAGGTTAGAGATGAATGTTCTGGATGAATATAGAAATGTTAATAATTGGAATAGAGATACTGGATATACTTACAATTGTAGTTAAATTTTATGTATATTTCTATGTTATAAATTAAGAGTAAATATATATTGATATAGTAAATAAACAGGAGTGGAGGGTAGGATAACTTAGTCTTTGTAAAGTTAAAGAAACTATTACATAATCGCATGAAGATCAAAATGGATGATTACATCATTATTCAATAAATTTTCAACCAAAGTCTTTTTGATTTATGAACATATAATTGCACAAACGTAAATAATAATGATTATATTCACCAAGCCGTCGAAATCCCTATCACGTTGTTTTTCTGCACACAGATCAGAGTGAGAACGTCCGATATTCATTACCCTTGTGAAACGTGTTAATAGTGGTATCCACTGTGTTATTTGTGACAGACATATTATTTGTGTACTAATATCAAAGTTATGGCTATGTTATTATGCATTTCTGTGAATCAAACTAACACAACTTATGTTGAATTGTGGCTGACAAGTGGAGTCGAAGACGCGCGTTTCTTCTTATTTGTGTTTCTTCAATTGAATATACTTGTATCTCAATGTTGATGTTTACTCCGTGACTGAAACTCAGCTTGTTTGATGTCAGATGTCATGACATTAATCACTTGCTTAATAAATTCAGACAGCTACACTTGTACAACTAGTGTATAAATAATTTTAATTATTTAGATCTTTTTGTTGATTTAATATGGAGTGAAATTAACCAATTTCTGTTGCAATATGTGTCATGAGCAGGGTTAGAAAACATACCAGCTGAGCGGGTCACTGAAGACAGATTTAAAAGTAACTGCAACGTGCACAAAAGGAAAAACAAGATTCTTTGATACAAAACAACGAACATTAACCCAGTTTTACTTGACGGAGATATTCCGGAAGATGTTAAAACCTACGAACTACGAAAAGCATCATTCGAAAGATGCAATTATTTATAAACAGCTGCTTGTGCAAGGTATCTCAGATCCGTTGGGCAAATACTGTCAACATCAATCTTCCGTGGTATAGAACAAATCAACTTTCAGCCGATGAAGTAATTAGGAAAAGACACTGGGTGGGGTGGATAGGACAAACATTGATAAAGTCATCACATTGTGTCACAAGACAAGTACTAACTTGGAATCCTGAAAACTAAAAGGAAAGAGGAAGACCCAAAGACACATCAGGGCGGGAGTTGGAGACAGACATGAAGAGAATGAAGAGCGGTTGGGAAGAGCTGGAAAAGAAAGCCCATGACAGAGTTGGTTTAAGAATGATGGTCGGCGGCCTATGCTCCACATGGGATATCAGGCATTAATTTATTGATTGATATCTAAACTTAAATAACAGTACAGGAGCATATACCTTCTGAGCTGACTACTTATGTTTGCTTTTCCGGGATATAACTATTATGTTTGACCGACTATTTGTTTTCTTTTAAACTAACTGTGTCAATATCAATATCCATTTTGGAGTGGATGGGGTGTGTGAGCAGGGAAGATGTTACTTGTTACTACATATGTACCATGTGTAAAAACCAATGCATCCTTGAAACCACATATTTTATTAATCATAAAATAAATAAACTTTTTCAATAGTAACTAACTATTGAACAAATAAATGTAAACACATACTTAAAAAAACAATAACAAATAGTCTATAATATTTTATTTCATAATATTTCAGGTTAATGCATTAAGAACAAAACAACAAGAACCATAAATCTAAATAAACAAGTAACCAAGATGGAACATACGACTTGTTCCTTATCACTTCAACTGTTATCATTCCAATGAATAACACTGAGTAAATGTTAATTATTAGTTAGTCAGTTAGTTTTGTTTTGTTTGGTTTTTTGTACATAATTTCAATGGAGATTGTATGTGTCTAGATGACAGATGAAAATTGTTGCTGTTGTTGTTGCTACGGTTGCTATTTACCACAGAAATAACAGGTTCTTTGTATTTAAATGTTACTTAGAATCAAGATAAATTTAATGGCATCATTATTGAATTTGTTGATGTAGTATGTAGATGATTTTCAACTATTTCAATTTTTTTCAATATTAAATAGGATTGACAACGTGCTTGTTTAATGGCAATTTTAGTTAATTCTAAATTTTGTAGAAAAAATTCAATATCATTCTAAAATACAAGAAAAAAATGAATGAGTGAATGAATGATACACAAAACAATCTCATATCATCATTATTATTGAGATTAAAAGTGAATTGTGTAAAAAGAAAAGTTTTGTTCTCTTTTTCCTGCTAGTTTTATGTTACTTGTCACTTGATAACTGTTATTGTTATGTCGTAAGAAATTGAAGGATTGAATGGCCGAGTGCCAATCGCTAGTGGCTAGTTGGTTACTGCGCGTCTGCCCTGTGCCCACTTAGTCTCAAGCCGAAATAAGAAGAATGCAAGCCAATAGATCAGCCAGACAGAATCGAATCGAAGTTTATTATATTTCAAGCATTCTTTTATATATACATAAAGTCAGACCACACAGCAAACCAATTAGAAAATTAACATGAATACAGAACGAGGAGAATAGTGGTAGTGAATAGGAACAACTTGTACACAACTATTTGACTGTAGTCCATAACAACAGACAATATAATAACAGCAATTATGCTAAACGGGAGGATAGGGCAAGCGGAGCGTAACAATAATAGAAACAAAATGTTTACATTACAGACAGTTCGAATAAATGAAATAATGTTCGCAAACACAGTTCTGAAAGTTTGTTGCACATCTTTGTAGTCCGATCTAACAGTTATGATGCGTGAAATTCGGGGGGGTCGGTTGACCGAGTGCCAGTTACTTGTGCCTAGTTGATAATTGCGTGTCTGCCGTATCCCCACTGAGTCCCAAGCCGAAATAAGAAGAACACGAGCCGATAGACCAACCAGACAGAATCGAATTATATTTCATACATTCGTTTATATATATATATCAAACTAGATCACACAGCGGACCAATTAGGAAATTGACATTAATGCAGAACTAAGTAGTGGTAGTGAATAGGGATAACTTGTACACAACCAATTAACTGTAGTTCATGGTAAATGACAATATACTAAGAAGAATGTAACAATCATAGAAACAGGATGTTTACATTACCCTACAGTTAGAATAATTGAAATAGTGTTCTAAAACACAGTTCTGCGAGTTTATTACTCTTCTTTAGTGATTCGGGATAATAATAACAAGAGTGATATGACGAAACGTTCAATGCTCGTTATGAAATTCATTATACTGAAACTACAGTTTAAGGGTAGACAACTTGGTTGTTTAATGTATATGTTCATTGTTCAATTTTAATTGAAAATATAACATTTTTCTTAGTGCATTCTTTTAAAAGGAACTTTTTTGAGCTTTTTTTTGATGAAATCAAACTACTTATTAGTAGAATGTATTTGTTAGATGCAATATAATTGAAAAAGTGATTTTAGCAACATAACTTACATGTTAAATATTAATTCATTGTTCGTTGCTTATTTTACTTCAATAAAATAACAGTCGCATTGATAAACATAGTATACACATTAGTGACTAGCTAATGGATAGATTTTTAATGAACTTAAAAGGAAGATATTGATTTTGATTGACAGAATATGTCAAAAGGCAAGTATCGTCGAATACAGATGAATGTCATGTTATATAGCAGATAGACAGCTGTTGAAAATGACACTACCGACTCCTTATGCAATAATCTAATAGTATCATGTTTGAAGTGAGAGCTGAAGACCATAGTGTTTAGCGCTTAATTGTCTCTGTAGTTGGGGGGGGAGGGGGTGCTCACTTACTTGCCATGTTCTTTGGTTGCATATGAAGAATATGAATTATCTTAAGGGCAAAGTAAGAATTATAATAGTTATTTTATCATATGCAATATCTTCTTAAGTTATTATGTAGTGTACTTTGGAGGTAGTTGGTATGGAAACCCTGCTCCTCTTAGGCTTTGTGTTATTAGATATACGTCATCAAGGCAAACATTGAATGCCGATAAAAAATGATGCTTCCTAGAGGACACGACTTTCGATCACACATTTCCATGGTAATTGACAGCTACTTCTGATGCGTTCGTGCTCGCAGCTAACTTTTAGTAGGACTGAGATAGTAATTGTCAAAGGCTTTGAAATTGAGTGACTAGAGATCGAATCTGAAAGTATATACCAGTTCACTGAAGATTGTGAGTACACCAAGCTAATAAGTATAAAACTGCATTAAATCCAGTTCTAAAGATTCTTATCCACTACATCTAACCACCTAAAATCACAGACTAAACTACTGCAAACCAAAGTAAATTGAATAATCGTTTTGTTCTTATCTTCTCTCACTCCATCACCAGCATTATGCATATATAACTTTACATGGCATTAAATAAAAATGATAAACTCACATGAGTCAATAATGTTGTATCCATTAGTCTATCCAATATTTGATTAGTTAATGGACTGTAATGAATTGAACCAATATGTGCAGGCGGAGGTAAACAATACGCTGAATCATGATTATTACTATTTGAATCATTTATAAAATATGAATTATAAAAGTTAATTAAATTCGATTGCTTGTTCGACTCTGATCCTATATCGTAATGTTTATCAGATGATAAGTATTTATATTCATTGAAATCCGGACTTACACCATTACTACTGCTATCAATACAATTATTACTATTATTATTATCATTATTACTAAACTGATGCATCTGATATATACGATCACTATCAAACAATGATGTATGTGATGACAATTTTCTTGTTGAGTGCTTGTTTTGTATTGATAATTTATCATGTCTCACATCATAAGCCATTACTATTACTACTAATATTAATGTTCGCATCTTTCATAGAGTCATTATGTAATAATAATCTTGGAGAAGTTGGCAATATTGATGATGGTATAAATGGTGATGTAGTTGACTGAGGAAGATAAAGAAGAATATGAATTAATATTGTTATTATTATTGTTTAATTGTAATGCAGCTGGTAAGAGTTTTCAATATATTAACAGGATTAACAGCAGTCATTGCTGTTGCTGCAGCTAGCTGCTGCAGCTGTCGCTAAATAACTTGCATCTAAATTATTATTTTGAAGGAATGAATTCGACCAAAACAATGAATCTGTATGCGGAAATGATGCTTTATTCATTATGTCATTTAATAAAGTATTGGATACATTCCATAAATTTTTATTATTACTATTATTAGTAGTATGCTTCAATTTATCATTAAAACTATTCATTTCATATGGATCATATTTTTGATTGTAGTATACATCAGTTAACTCTGAATTATTAATAGTAGTTGAATAATCTACTTTTAAATGATGATTAGGAGATCGTTTACTGCTAGAAGCTGAATAAGATTTCTCACTTGAACTGTCCACTTTTGAAGGAAACAATGAATCGTTCTTTGCTTTTTCTACCTGCATTGTCTAGTTGAAATAACAGAAAATTACTTATCAGCTTACGTTAGTTCTTTTGTATTACATGATTAATAAATACTGAATATGTTTATTATTATAACTTACCTACCAACTTTACTGAATTATGTAATCAGTTTTGAATTAGTGATCTTACTAACTAGTATGTAGAATTAAAAGAGGTGAAGCAGAATTCAAATCTTATGGTATAATGGTTAAAACGGAACATGACATGAGCTAATAATTGTGAGTACTAGTTTTGATTAGAGTTAGAATGATTCTTAAACTATCTGTAATCAGTAATGATTTTAACCGGTTAGCATCGATCTACGTGAGATTCCGAGTGTAAAAATAAATCAGTCAACGTTGTTTGTTTCAGCTAGTCAATGGATGGCAGTTGTGAATAAATAACTGCATATGACAGCCTATACACTTTCAGAGTAAGTGGGTTTTGTAGAGTATGCTTAATTTGAATTCACTAGCATGAACTGGTCTAAGTTAGACAAACATTGAAAACCAGAAAGCAACGGACAACTTTTACGTACTATTATGGGACTCCTCAGTGCTTCACATCCTCGACCCCACCGGGGGAATCCACCACAGATCTTACAGAATTCTCTAGGGTTGCTTAACTATCCAACCATTGACGTGGCTTTCAACAACTAAGGTCTCTAACTTGATCACTTCAGGAAAGATTTGCGAGATCTTATCCGATGCCAATGGTATGTAATTGTCTCACATATGGCATGATCGAACTCGTCTTGACTAAATAACAAATCTTAATTGTTTTAATCTAAGTTAGTAGCCGAATGGTTAGGCCACTTCTACGAATTCTGGTCTTAGACCTGATACCTCAGTAAGATCGTAGATTCGAAATACGGAAAAGCCTCATAACAACAATTGTCTGTTGTTTTCTGGTCTTCAATGTTTGTCTAACTCAGACTAGTCCATGATATCGAAATTCAAATTTTTAGAGATATTTGTTTGCTACTTATAAGTAAGCAGAATATATGTGAGCAATTCTTTAGTTTTCTAAGAGCGAAAAGAACATTTGAATAATCATTAACTATAAATAGTTGTAAAGAACGCATCAATAGGAAAATACAAATTCATCCTAATACCGATGCGCCCCTTGGACAAGTGTGACTGTATGGACTTAGTAGTCTAGTGGTGAACGTGGTGTCGTTTGACACGAAACAATCTGAGTTCAAATCCCACTGCGAATATCAAGATTGGGATGCAGGTACATTCAGACGACGAGTCCAAAATAGGACTAAACGTGGGTCCTGGATTCCACTTGCCAGTTACAATCCAACTTAAATGAACTCATCCTTATCACAAAAATCGCCTACATATACTTTGTCTACAAGTAGTATAAAATGAATGTTAAAATACTCTATACGGTTGCCTCATATTAACATAATGGGTATAATTAAGATTTTACATGATTGATATACTTAGTCAGTTTGTCTAAGAACTTTACTAACTGTAGCTCTTGTTTGAAGCCATATTACAATCTGTATTCTAGCACCAATTACTGAATAGTGAATAATCTTCTGGGTCTTATTTTAAGAGGCATCTAGTTGGGGTTTAGACTTATGTCAGAGATATAGTTAGGCTAGGATTACTTTAGAACATATTAAAGTCACTAGCTCAACAACAGGGTTGAATAGTGTGTTTAATACCATTCGATACGTTAAGCACTATGTTGCTTTCTTGTTAATGCTAATGTTAATGTTAATAATTTTATGCATACTGTGCACATTATATTGGTATTACGACAACCGGTTTCATGTTGGTCGAAATAAGATTTTACGAATTGTAGTTTATTAGTGGAACTGTCTAAGTTCTTCCCTTGCTAAACTATAGCTAAATCTCTCTTTAATACAGTAGAACTATACACAGCTTACTACTTTTACTACAGTGTAGTTCTGCTTAAGGATCTACCGAAAACTTGAAATACCCCTGCTCCTCCCCTTCCTGTCAATACCAAACAACTCAGTGTCCAAATAGTAAGAGGGCAAGAGAAGGTTAAAAGTTTGTTCTTACTTTGATCAACAACAACACTATCTAGGAGTTTATAGAATTTTCAGTGCATTCCTGACAGACAGCTATTCAGAGGGTTAATTTTACATGGCTTAACGCTACCAAAGCCACATTTAATCCTCAATCAGACAAAGAATATTAAATGAATATCTTTTGTTCTTTCTCAGAGGTCTTAGAAGTATTTGAAATTTCTCATACGAAAATGGATGTTACCGCGTTAGTCCTGATCGATTTGTACATACGATAAAATTTTAGCTTCAAACTAAATGAAGCTTCCCCCGTTGGAAGTAATTTGTCGAAAGCCTTATATAACCAAGTTCTTGTGTTAGCTGACGTTTATCACCGAGATATGTCACATATTTTGGATTGTAATCTCTCGATGATCAGTTTTACTTTAAGAAACGCTATCACAGTTATTTTTTATCTATAAAATGTCAATAGTATTCATTAACTATCAGAAAATACCACTACTCACTTGTTTTAAGTAGTCTAAATCACTGGCTACTAAAGTCAACGCTTTTGATACAAGTTGTCGAGCTTCAATTGATAAACCGTTTGCTGGTGGCTCCTTCATATTAATTTGACCTTTATTCTTTTTTGAATTACGTCGACATGCTTTAAGATAGGCACGTATTCTATTACGATGACGCTTGACTTCCAATTGTGGCCACGCTCTTGTACAGATATTTTCTAATGCTGTAATAGCATGTCGTGGTTGTTCACAAAATGTCACTGTACGATCCAGTGTATCATCAACTACTCGTCGTACAAAATTCTGTTATTAAAAAGAAATGATTAACTATATGTATGATCGTATTACTGAAATGTACATTTAAGGCCAAAATGGTGAACAGATAGTAAAGAATTAGGAAAGATAACTTCTGTTCGAAGTCATTGAATAATTTGTGCTTAGACATTCAATTAAAACTAGGTAACATTGGACAACTGTTTTGTTCTAAGTCTGCGAATTTCTGATCAACGTCTTTCAACAGGTACCAAACTGCAGAACCTACATGCCTTGAAGAAAACACATAGTATTCATACCAATGACTTGGTAACGAATGGTCTACACTTCCATATGATATTAAATTGACATTCAACAGTACCCATAACACCTAGTTACAATCAGTATTTGTTCACTATTGACTAATTTCTCGAGGTTATTCCTGGAGTTCTATTGAGAACATATGATCAATGGAGTTCAACCATGTTAGGGTAGTGAGGCAGTTACCCACCTGATGGCAGTGGATGAAGTCTCGCAAACATATCACGAATTAATTGAATTAATAGTATCAACTGTTGGAAGCCAAATCAGTTTTCTACTGCTATATCGTTCACTGTGGAATTAGTGGGATTTTGGATGTAATCCCTGTTGAGGTCGTGGATGCACACTTCCGAAGAGTCCCATACTAGGAATGAAACAGCCGTCCAGTGTTTCCTAGTGATATGAAACACCGAATTGTCAGACTGATCAAAAGTAATAAGTACTATGAGCGACTAAGAGTTGAAGATAACTACAAAATGAGAGATTACAGGAATAATTTTACAAGCAGGTAATTAAAAGTCATTTAGTCACTCAGTCAGTCAGTAACAACACAGAACTTAGTACATCAGTTCAAGTTGTCATGCCTCAATCAGTAGATAGAGATGAGATTGTTGAACCAAATCCCAAAGTTGTGGAGGTAGTAACAAAATCAGTATCAATGATAAGGATTAGAGATCGAAGACAAGATTTCCGAAAATATAATTCAGTAAAAAGAAAATTATGATGAATTCAGAAACTTTGAATTTGCAGAAAGACAAGGAATGGATGCACCTGCGACATCGTCAACGGTTTTAAGGCATATTAGCTGAATATATCCAACTGTATGGATAAAGATAAGAAAATATATATAACTTTATAAATAAAAAAGTAGCCAATACTGAACACAACTTAGTAATTTTACAAACTGTTCTCATTTTATATTATGCATCACCGACATAAACACGATGTGTGAGTAGTAGTCTTTTCAGTAGATTCATTTTGATTACACTAGTGATCACTAACTCTAAGTACACTACTATTTGATCATTGGTCAATTATATATTGATGTGTAATGATTTTATTCGCTACATTGTCCATTACTATAACATACTGGCAAGTGTTGTTTTATGAGCCCAGAGATATCAACATATTCAAAACTGATTAGGTAATAAGCTATTGTATGATGTTTTTTCTGTATCTAAGTGTATTGTCCGAAGAAACGTTTCCAATAATGACAGCCATAACTGTAACTAAGCATAGAATTTAATAAACAAGTAAATTAATGCTGAACTACAATTGGTCTCGCAATACTACTATAATGTTGATAATATTGTTCCTATAGGCAGCAATCGATCAATCACTGCCCGTTACATGTAGAGCAGAGGCCGCCGACCATCATTCTTCAACCAACTCTGTCCTCATATCTCCTTCATACTTTTTCTCAAGTGGTTTTCATTCAACTCATGTCTGTCTCCAACTCCCGCCCTGATGTGTCCTTGGGTCTTCCTCTTTCCTTTTAGTCTTCAGGATTCCAAGTTAGTACTTATCTTGTGACACAATGTGATAACTTCCTCAATGTTTGTCCTATCCACCCCAACAAGTGTCTTTTCCTAATTACTTCATCGGCTGAAAATTGATTTGTTCTATACCACGGAAAGTTGTTGTTGATGGTATCTACCCAACGGATCTAAGATACCTTGCACAAACAACTAATTATTAATAATTGCATCTATCGAATGATGCTTTTCGTAGTTCTCAATACAAGTTTCAGCTTCATACAAAAGAACTGTCTTGATTTTCGTATTAAAAATCATAACTGTGATGTTGGCTGACAGTTGGTTTGAGTTCCAGATGTTTTTCAACTGTAAAAATCCTGCTCTGATCTTACCTTGCCAGTGCGAGCCTTCAAATCTGCTTCTGGCAGCAGGCAGCCAGATTAATACCCCAGAGATATTGTCTCAGAATGTAAAACTGAATAGCCTTAGCTTTAATTTTAAAAGGACAATCATTTGTCTCAAGCTTCTGGGCTTATTATACCAATGAATATCAACTACCATAGAAACTATATGAGGAAATATTCGAACTATTTTTGATATCTTCACGTTATTAGTCTCTTGTAGTCATAAATCCATGAAAATTTCGTTGCACAATCAAGGCTTATATAACTATGTTGAACATGTTACGTGGTTACTGTAATGAATAATGCATGTTAAAATGGTAATGCCTTCACATCTATTACTGATGGCTTAAATGTATCTGAAATTTAGTTGTTTGATTTCCCTACAGATTGATGTTTGTCGGATACCACTAAAAGCCATGGAGTGTTATAACAGCTGTTTCGTGCGAGTATGAAACCCTTCAGCAATGCACATCCTCCATCCTGTCAAGGAATAAAACCCGGGGATTTCAGGTCTGTGAACGCTTGACTGTTTCCATCGTTTAAGTTCAGACTTGTCTGGAATGAGTCAGTTATCTTCAATGACAATAAATCATTATCATTTTATGTCGCAAACTGATAGGAGTGAACGCCTGTTAAGCGCTCTCCGTGAAACTCAAAAGTCTTCGGATGGATCCCTTGATGAAGTCTAGGATGCACGCTGACACAGAGGAGTCATCCACTTGAACTAAACAGCTATCCAATCCCCTTTAACTTAAGTGGTACCCAACCAACATCAATCTGTGACAAATGCAAACAACTAAACTTAATACCTGCATCCACAAAATCACCTTAGTTCAATGTTCAAAATTTGTCTGGTGTAAAGTAGAAAAGTCTTTTAAAATAATGGAGGTGGGCGGGTGTAGGATACAGAAAATAATAATCAGGCTATAATAAGATAATGAAGTCCTGTAAATGTAATATTGGGAATTGTTCTCCGGGTAATCATAGTAATAATGATAAAAAGTTCATGTAAGCTCAGAGAGACTTTGTCATGCTAAATATGTTGATAAGAAGTCGATTCAAAATGTAAAGATAGATTTGTGACAGAGAATGTGACAGCGTCAAGATAAAAAGAGATGAAGTTTGTGGAGTGAGTTCACAGTAGTCAGCTATTGTAATAAATGGAAAGGCCGTAGGGTATAGTAGACCGACACACTGATTATACCTCTTCCAGTTGCCCAAGTTGGATTTCTTAGTGTTAATTCTGATGATAATTCAGCTATGTACAGTGACTGTGATCTCGCTCCTTTAGATAGGTTGATCAGGAAGTCATATTATGAGATGAAGAATGTATCTTCTATTTTGAATCGATGTTCGCTGTCTACCAAATGTGACAGTATGGTGATGTTGATGAACTTCGTTAATCATTTTCCAAACGATGCATGTGTATGTTCATGAGAACGAATGGACAAACACGCCAGATGTAGCTAGTCTTATAGGTGTAGCTAAAGTGGTAAATACACATTCTAGAGATCATATTTCATCCTTAAGATGTTCAGTGAATATCGGTTTAGTTGCAAGGGTGATATGTATTTCAGCTGCACTGAATTTTCTTTCAGCTGACCCTTTGACTGTACGAGGTTTGATATTATCAACAATACTCATTTGAAAATCCAGTCGTAAGTAAGGGGTTTATTTACTGACAATGCCAGATTTTGTTTTGTTTTTATTCAATCTGTTTATATATACCTTATTCTGGTCATTGAAACGATATCTTCATAGATATCTAACTGTAAGTACTTAATGACGAAGTTATCGAAAACAACTATCCCCTTGAATATTTCTCACTTATACTTACTTTATAAAGATCTTTAAACCATTAAAGCCTAAATGAGGCAAAATTAATTACTAACTACCTGTAATCACTCAACATTAACAATGTAATGCACATGATGTCGAGTTACATAGGCTACAATAGAATAACACTACAGTATGTTCTATAGTATGTGCTTAACACTAAAAGCGTCAACACAAACATGACAATAATCTTAATCAATGATCAATCAACTAATGTAAATTGAATTGAAATGGTTTCAGGAGATTATTAATAAGTTTGATTGATAGAATACGTTACAGACTAATATTAGTTGAATTCTACTGGAAACTAAGGAGCGATGAATAGCTGTTTCTTCTTAGTATAGCAGAATCCCCACTTCAGATTTGTCGGGAGTGAGATGGTTCTCACCAATGATAATAAATGATCGTCACGCTATATCACAAATTGTTGGGAGTGGGAATTCTGCTAGTGCATGTCGACCCAGTGGTGTAGATGGTTATGCATTCACCAAGCTTAAACCTGTGTGATGGAATCTAGGGTGAGGAATGTTAAGTAGAGGTTACATAATAGGACAAAACAACTAACCAGTGCTTCCTGGTACCCTACCAACATCAATCTATCACAAATTCAATCAATTACACTAATGTGAATGTTTCAAATTCATTATGATTAATAGGGAAATCATTATTCATTAACGCATTGCGATGGTGCAACAAGAAGACCAAGTTTATCAGAGTTATGTATGATGCATATTTTCCCAACACATTTTGAGTAATCTCATCACACATTCACTTGTTAAGGCATTTATTTATGAAGAATATAAGGTCACCAGACAAATGAGGGTGTAAGTTAAGTGAACAAGGATAATAAAAGAAGTGGAAGTGCAAATTGTTTTTGAACCTAAATGAGAGGGAGAGAGGTCGTTTGAACTTTTGTGTAGTTAAGGCTGCAACAAACCTAAATCACTTTTATACAACACCACAAAAGATGATTTGATAACTATTATGTAACCTGCCTCAACTAAGTGTTTAACTGTATACAATGAAATCAGAATAGGCTTGTATCTTCCCGTTGATTTGTAATGGATTGAAACTGGTCAGCCTCTGTTGCCATATGTGCATCCTGAGCGAATTGCCTCTATATAGCGGTGGTACACAAGTTATATTTAAGTTGGATTGTGACTGGCAAGTGGAATCCAGGACGCGCGTTTCGTCCTATTTGTTGTTTATTCTATACTTTTATTTTCTCATTCATGTTCATTTGTTTCTGGAGCCATTTAGATATGTGTTCAATTACCCTTATATACAGATCACTATTAACTCCTCCTTATGCATGTGCATCCACATATACACATATACTGTGGTTTGTTGAAGCCTTACCTATACGGAAGTTCAACCCCTCGTTTACTTGTATGTGGTAGAATGTGATTCACATTGTGTATATTACACAAATATACACATTACATAACTCGAATAAACTTCATCTTCTTATTGTATGTATAAAAATGTATCAAAGTAACAAATTGTTTTAAATGAACCCATTCACTAACATTATATGCAGCTGTTGTCAATTCTGAAGCTGATGTTAATTCATTGTCTAATTCATCTTCATAATTATTCACTTTAATTTTATCATTTATTACATCATAATTTTCAGTTGTAGTACTACTACTAATAGTAGTTGTCGTCGTTGTTGTTGTCGTCGAAGCTGTCGTCGTTGTCGTCGTCATCGTCGTCGTTACTGTTGTTGTATTATTGTTATGTGTAGAATATTTTTTAATTGTTTGCTTTAATTTTACATGATTTATTGGTAGTAATTCATTGATCAATTCATCATGATTTTCATTTTGTTTACATGCATTAAATGGATATGAATAAATTTGTTGATTCATTGTTGTCATGCGTTGATTAAATAATTTCAATTTAGAATGATTAGCAATTAATTCATATGGTTTATTAGTAGTATAATTATAAATGGATTCATCAAGACTATTTGAATTCATTTGATGCATCTAAATAATTATGACAAAGAAAGAAAACAAAAACACAACTAAAAACAGTGACATCAACTGTGAAAAGGTCAACTAGGACAAGTAACCGAGTAGGTTATAGGCTTGGTTACTTTGGGTTGTTCTTGGATTTTTCTATGTATGTTAATTATGCTTTGCTCTTTGCCACCCAGCAACTCGCCTCATATGCTGTTTATTGATTCTTTTCAATTTCAAGCGACATTCTACTACCTACTACTAATGGACGACTTTATGAGTAGTAATCACCACACAATAAATGAAGTTTAAATTGTGATGGTTATTTTTAATGTTGACAGGGTACCATTGAAAACTAAATCAATCTTGAAGTTCTTGGTATAGAATATAGACAGTGTGTACTGTTAAAGAGTTTCACACTAGAATGAAACAGTTGTTCAATGTTCTCTGGTTTTTTCAATAGTACCTTGTCAATATCAATATTCAATCAATAATAGAAGTTTCAAGATTTAAATGATCAACATACTAAATTGAAATTATGTTACTTAAATAGTTATAGTGAGTAGTGTTTTGTTTTAAATATGTGTATAATTAACTTTTTATATGGTTGTTGTTAAATGTCAATATGATGTATGTTGAGTAATGACTAAATTGACTCACTCTGTGGGATTCATACCAATATCACCTAGTTTTAAAGTATAACAAGTTACCACTAGCTATTCTGAGATGATTGCATTGATTGGTAATAGACCTGTAACTAAATGAATTTTAGTTACGAATTAATATTGGTTGGATTCTACTGAAAACTAGAGAGCAATGAATGACTGTTTCCGTTAAGTATGGGACTCCTTCATGGCAGTGTGTACCCTAGACTCCATCACAGAATCAAACGTTGAATTTTCAGGTCATACATTAAAGCTTAGCCATCTGCACTACTTAATAAACCTACGTCCAATGGCGTCCACTTTCATCAAATTATGATATATTGCGATGATCAACCATTGTAATTGGTGATGACTGTCTCAACAGGACTAAGCAGCTGTCTTGTTCTCCTAGTTTTCCGCGGTTCCCAACTAGCATTAATCTGTGACGATATCAAGCAACTAAACTTAACACTTATCTCCACAGAATCACCCCAGCCTAACACGGTTTTCTGTCTAATCATCAGTATTGGTCGAATTTTAGCTACTGGCCTAAATGGCTAAGAATCCCTATTTCTACCGTTTCATTCATCTTTGGAATTCGATCAATTCGTGTATAAGCTTCTTGATCCTGTAGGATGTTTGTAACAACCTAAAAGTTCAGTTATAACATTCCTATCTATAACACTGACTGTAACATGAGTCTGAATCGAACACAAAGTATTAGTTAGTTTGTAGTTCAAGGTGCATCTGGTTGGGGAATGTTTCTTGGCATGAAATTTAAAAGAGGTATCATCTTTCGTGCAACAAACTTATTTATAGAAGCAAAGCAGTATATTCTAAGGTTCCACCCTGCTAACTGAATATCAGAAGAATACAAAGGATACAATAAAATATATTTTCTAATTGCTGTCTCCTAACCAATTTTTTTACTAACTCAAATCGAATTGGAATGTAGTGAAACCATAAACTGTTGATCAAGTGACTTCTTTCAATGTATCAAGTTACTGGTTCGAGCTCTACGGAAATTCGATTTTTTAATAAAACTATCATTAATACTAGTACATACACGTTCTTCTTTAAGTAAAATCTACTTTTGATAGTCAAATTACTTTATTATTTGTCTATTAAGAATTTGAAAAAAATAACTTCATGTAAGTAAATTTGTAATCCTGCCACTGTCCCTACGTTAGCAACTGAATAACATACAGGGAACTACAACCAACTGCACATCTTTTACGTATATTGTATCTATGGGGAACAATTTACATTATCTTCAATGCTGCTAATTATAGCTAACTCTCTGAACAATAATAATAAACATGATGTTACTAGTCAGCCTGAGATAAACAGCTGCTGAACACTAAGAAATACTGTTTCTTCTTCGCATCGGACACCTCAGCATTCAAGACTTTAAAGGGGATAAAGCATAAAATGGTATCTAACTAAGATCGAGTAATTATATCGAAATTCAAATTCAGTAATCTCCGCAAGACCTAATTACAACTAATATCAGCTGACTAAGAACTGATTTTATAACGTTCTAGTGAGAAGATGTGATCAGCGGAGTTTAACAATGACAGTTGTGAAATAGTTACCTACCAATGACAATAAATGAGATCTTTTACTTACGTCACGAAGTGACTAAAGTTAGAAATACCAACCATTGAATACTTTCTTATTAATCTAAATGTTAATCGTTCACCTCAAAAGTTGGAGGTGTTGGACTCCATTCCCTTATTAGGTCGTGGATGCGCACTACTGAAGAGTTCCATTCTTGGCCAAACCAACTTTCGAGTGATAGTTCTTAGTTTTTAGTGGCTCTTTAACTGAGATCAATTCACGATAGATAAACTGAAATTCAATATTCTCCACAATATTCATTTACAATAATAATGATAATAATAACATGAAGAGAATGAGGATTACTTACAGAATTTCCCAAAGTTTTTCGTTTCTTTACATCAATATTACAACAATCTTCTTGATCTTTCTGTACTTCATTAGACAATAAGCATAAATCACCTTTTGAATGATGCTGCTGATGATATTTTAAATTTGTTAAAGTGTTCATCATTGAATTTGAATGATTCCATTGATTGTCGATAGTACTTCGATGACGTTTCTTCGATGTAGGATTTGTTAAAGATTTTTCAGTTGATTTTATTTCTAATGACTTACATCGAATAGGCGGTAAACTATTAGTACAGTTGCTGTCGTTGTTGTTGTTGTTGTTGCTGCTGCTGCTTCCAGGAACTATACTACTTTCTGAATCATTACAAATAGTAGTATCAATTATAGGATCTGTGATATCTGTAATATTTGAAGTTGATGTAATAGTATTGGTAGTATTTGATTCACTTGGTTTCAATTCAGAATATTGATTATCTGAATTGAATGGTTCACAGATAACAGAGGATGAAATCTGAAATAAAATTTTCAACAAGAATTCTACAATAGAATTTGAAAGTTTTCACAGTTTCTATTAACATTTGATCGAATATTCAATAGTGGTTAACTTCAGGAAGTAAATCAACTGAGTTCAAGTGTAAAGACATGACTAGTAGAATTCAACTATATTGGTCATGTAACAGTTAGTCACTAACAATCAGTCAATCAATCAGTGTTAGTTACCCCACGGGGAGTATAGATCGCCGACCGCCATTCTCTAACCAACTTTCTCCTGGGCTCTTCATTCCGGTTCTTCCCAAGTGTTGTTCATTATTTTTGTCTTCCTCCGATTCCCGTTAAATTGTGTCCTTTGATCTTCCTCTTTTCTCTTAGCTTAAACGATTTCAATTTAGTGCCTGTCTTGTGACGCAGCGTGATGATTTCCTCAAAGTGAATTATGCTCACATTCATCGTTTTTTTCTTAATTACTTTCTCACCTAAATTTTGGTTAGCTTGTTCTCTCCTACACAAGGTTATCGGTGGTGGTGTCTGGTTAACGGATCCAAAGTATCTTGCGCAAAAAGCTGTTTAAAAATACCTGTATCTTTTGTAGGATACTTTTCGTAGTACTCCAGGTTTCAGCCCCATACATTAGGACTGCCTTAATGTTTGTACTGAAAGTTGTCACTTTCATGTTGGCAGACAGTTGTTTTAAGTTTCAAATGTTTCTCAATTGTGAAAGTGTTCCTCTTGCCTTGCCTTGATAATCCATGTTTTCGTATTTGCATCATACTGCTTTGGTTATGAATGATGTTGCTGGTGTCTAGATATGTAAAAGTTTCAGCATCTTACGAAACTCCCCCCCATCAGGTCAAATGTAACTGGGTTGGTGCTTGTTGTGCTTGGTTGTATCTAAAAATGCTGCTTTATCGCATGTGAGTGTTGGATCCTACAAGTGACTTCAGGGACTGCAGATAAACTGGTCGTCTTCACCTGCATTTGTTGTTGTGTTTTACATAGAAGAGCTAGGTCTATCGTCCATGAAGTCCACATCGTCTAGCTCCATCCAAATTGTCCACAATATTAAGTGCTTTCTCTGAGATGTTGAGGTTCCCATAATTCACTCAATTACCAGAAGAAAAAGAGAGAAGGGGCAACAGTAAGCAGCCGTATCTGACATTGATCTTCACTTCGAATAAATCTGTGAGCTGCTCTCTATGCATGATTTTGTAGTGTAGTTTGTCGTAAGAATTCCGTATAATATTGACAATCTTCTCAAATACACCATAATGTCGATAATGACTTCGTAATATTTGCCTATCCACTCTATCAAGTGCTTTCTCATAGTCAAGGAAACACTAATATCACGAGCTAAATGACTGGAGTTCAAATGTCATCTAAGAGACCGACTATTCGTCATGAAGCCCAATAGCTCTATGGCTTCATTGATATACACTGTCGTTAAGTCCTTCCTCGTCGTTTCAATAACCATCGATTTGTGATATAAGTTTTTAAAACCATCAAATATTCACAATATTCATTAATGAGAATATCTAAATCAATAAACATAGTTACTATCCAACTTACCAACGATGATAATTGATACAATGATAAATTCAATACTTTTATTACTAATATTATTATTATTATTATTATAAGTTTTTGTATAATGGAACATTTTCATTTTTTTTTTGTTAAATCCATGTTATGCTTCTTATTGCTTGTCACCACATATCCATGTAAACAAGTGTAATTTGTTTTAATTAACTTATTCAATTGACAATTTGATCAGTAAAACACTTATCAACACATAAATCTAGACAAAATCTTATGACCTAAAACAATAGTACTAATCAATATGTTAACATTAGTTCATTAATATTATTAACGTTTATACATATACATATGCATATATACATATACCTACATATAGATAGATAGATAGATGATAGATAGATAGATAGATGAAGAGAGTAAGAGGGAGAGAGAGAGAGTGAGGTAGAGAATATGAATGAGAAGTGAGAAGTTTCACTCAGGAACACATGTAAATTAATGTGTACTGTGATCAGTACTATCATTATTATTACTATTATTATTATTATCATATCTCAATGTACATTGATCAATTCACCTTAATGATACTACTAATTAGCACAAACTAGAAAAAAACAAAAAACTTATTTAAGTATTATAATAAGTAAATTAAAAAAAATAATAAAATAAAACAAATAAATAAACAATAATTAATTGATTTATTTGTTATATTTTGTTATACTACTGAAATTGTACCTTTTGCCCCGGATTCATATGAAGAACAAACTACTTAATTTACAGATTATTAAGTTTACTCTAGTTTTCAATTGGGATTGTTACAAATCAATTATGATAACAGAAAGTGCAATAATTGATGAGTATATATGAATAAAGGTTTAGCACTATAAAGAAAATAATTAAAAGAAAGAGAAGAGAAAAGAAAAGAAAAGAAGTATGACATAGTTTCAATGTAGACAATGTGCACACTTAATTTAATAGTTACATTAACTTCAATGTTCCAACCTAATTAAAAGACAACATATGAATGAATCTTTTTTTCTAAAAAAACAATCATATCTCTAAGATATACCTTTTTATTGGTTTAAAGGTTGTTATTAATTTGTTATTTTTAGTTAAGTAGTATTATTAGTAGTATGTAGATAGATGCATGGATACAATGAAAACTAGTCATAAAAAGGTAACGTACAAATGTTACTCAACATGTGATTAAAGTTAGATCATTCCGGGGTAGTAAATGAAATTTCTATTTGAAATTATTCATTCCGATGTATTTGGCACATTCTGAATTAGAGCTCATTTTGTTTAATTATACGTGTAAACTTACTACTATATCGAAGTAACGTGCTCAGAATGAAAGTATGGTAACAAAGATTGATGAATATCAATCATGAAGACATCCATAAGACG
This sequence comes from Schistosoma japonicum, assembly GCA_025215515.1. Taxonomy (NCBI): domain Eukaryota; kingdom Metazoa; phylum Platyhelminthes; class Trematoda; order Strigeidida; family Schistosomatidae; genus Schistosoma; species Schistosoma japonicum. Next base: position 4,700,382 of record CM046062.1, on the reverse strand, counting down.
ATACAATTACCTTTAAATTATGCAGTCGGACATAGTTACGAACTTATGAATTAGATTAATGACTGGTGGAGGTCAAACGATGTTAAAATAACTACACGTTGACGATATAAAACGATATAGAACAGAGTAAACATTTGAAACATTTCAAATGATTAGATGTAAAATTGTAGGGATTCTTTTTGGTTTTCTAGATAAGTAATCACTGAATAAATGTCTTTCTAGATAAGTTGAATTAAAGCAACATTCCTTAAAGTCTAAAATATGAAGAGGAGAAGTACAACTAACTACCATTCGTAGAGATACAAATTATTCGGTTCGAAGATGTGCCAATAGCATAATCTACGTATATGTTAGGCCGGACCACAAAGAAGTGCAACAAACTTTCAAACTGTGTTTTTAGAACATTATTTCATTTATTCGAACTGTCTGTAATGTAAACATTTTGTTTCTATGGTTGTTAAGTTTCTCTTACCGTATCCTCCCGTTTAGCATAATCGCTGTTATTAAACTGTCTCTTGTTATGGACTACAGTCAATTAGTTGTGTACAAGTTGTTCCTATTCACTACCACTATTCCCCTCGTTCTGTATTTATGCTAATCTTCTAATTGGTTTGTTGTGTGGTCTGATTTTATGTATATATAAGGGAATGCTTGAAATATAGATTCGATTCTGTCTGGCTGACCTATTGGCTCGCATTCTTCTTATTTCGGCTTGGGACTAAGTGGGCACAGGGCAGACGCACAGTTACTGACTAGGCATTAGTGATTGGCAGTCGGTCACCCACCCCCATCTTTCTCGCGTTATAACAGTATAGGAGGCCTATATGGACATGGCTGAAAACAAAATAAACTTAGTTAATGATGTAATCAATATGATTAGCTGTATATGTACAAATGATGTTACGGAATACAATGAAAATCTGTTTACAGAAACATTGATTGACAATGGATAACCGTTTAAATCAAACTTGTTATATAACATATGCCGGGACTGAAAAACAATTATCGCCAATGACATTGATTGATATGACTAAATAAACTAGGGACATAGTGTGGCGAGAAAACTAACAAACCATTCCTGAATGCAATACTCGGGATTCGAATTATAAATGATTAAAGCTGCTTTACGTTGAAGTAGATTACGACATAGGCCTCTAAGTATATTTCACTGGAATTTGTTAATTATTGCAAACGACATTTTCGAGATGGGCTAACTTGAATCTACTCGGTTGTAAAATATAATAATTTACAGATCAATGTTGTATTTTGCTCAGCTATACAATAAGATTCACTCGCATACAAAGTGGCCTTAATGGTTAAATTTTATATTTACCTACACATGAGAACGCAAACTGTTAAACACGCATAGAACTGGTCAGTTTATCTGTATGGTTTCCTTAGGAACTGTATATTTGATCTGAAAACATTTGCGTCTCCTTCTCCTTATTCTTCTTAACAAAACCTATTGAGTATGCACTTTGCCATGATAAGTGATTATTTATCTAGAGAATCTGATACACAGACTCTTAGGTAATGTGAACAGGTAGAAGATTAAGTTACGTTTCTGTGTTAGTAGAATCTTACTCTCCTTCCCATGTAGATTTTCCATAAAATGATCTCAATAAAAATTCGTGGTACAATTATATAATAGTACCTAAACAATATGTCTTCAGAAATAAGCTCCAAAGTAGCGAAGCATAGACGAAATATTGATGCTGATACTAATGAGGATGTTTTGTAGCTTTGTTGAAATAGTGCTAATTGCATTGTTACAGGTTAAAAAGTATACTTCAAGACCAAGTGTTTTATTATTATTATTATTCAAGTTGGCTCAACGTCATGTAGGAATCGCTCAATCACGGTGCTACTAGACATATCGTTTCCTTCAATAAGTCAGATGATTGTATCCATAACTGGCATTCATGTTCTATTGTGAATTCTATTAATAGATGACAATTAATAGAGGATCTGACGATAATCTTAAATGTTTGGTTTATAATCGCGTATTATGAATGTGTCATCTACATACTTACTATATAAACAGTGATAGTTAATTGGATGAAGTATCTGGAGCATTTGTCCTAACCATCATGATAGATAAACACGTTGGCGGTCGTCCTTGAGGATATTTTGTTAACCTGACTATTTACAGACTGTATTTATTTAAGGTTGTATTTGAGTACAAACAGGTAAAACATTCAATCACTTACCATTAATCAAAGATACTTCAAGTATTCTGAATTGCTTTCTGTTAATGCATATTGATAATATTTTATTATTGACCTTGATGTAACCTATGTAAAATGAAAAATTCACAAAATTAAAACTTTAAGTTTATGCTACTTATTAATAAAAAGTAATAAAAATTCATGATACTGATTAAGTTGGATTATGACTAGAAAGTGGAGTCCAGTAGGCGCGTTTCGTCATATTGGAGACTCATCGGCTGAATGTATCTGACATTCCGATGTTAATGTTAACACTGAGATTCCAATTCAGTCTGCTTTCGTGCCAAATGCCACCGCATTCATCACTAGGCTACTGTGTGCAGACAGTCACACTTATGCGACGGGTATATATGTAATTAAATCGAGCTTGTATATTCCCGTTCGTTAGTCATGGACTGGAACTGGTTGATCTCTATTGAAGGTACATCCAACTGATGAGTCCTAAACAGGTCGAAACGCGCATCCTGGATTTCACTTACCAGTCACAATTTAACTTAAACGTTACTTGTGAACTGCCGTTATATTGAGCAATCTGCTCAGGATACACAAATAGTAGCAGAAGCTGACCAGTTTCGGTTTATGGCTAAACAACGAGAAGACACAAACTCAACCTAATTTATGATACACATATTAAATTGTAACGATGATTATAAATACTAAGGAAGTGCACATTATTATTATTATTTCCATTCGATTAGGATCAATGTAACAACAACTACGAAATCTCTTCATCAATAGAACTGTGATCATGTGAAAATGATATTCAGTTCGATAAACTATAAATTTTATAAACATAAGATGTAGGCTAATCGAATATATCTTGAAGTGATAGTCAGTTGCAGAATGTGATATCTTTCGTATTGTATCTTCCCATAAATATTAGTCTTTAGTGACATTTTGTATTTTGCATTGATTGATTTCATCTGTTTCATTGAAAATTGAAAGTAAAACCAAACTACACAAACGAATACAAATGATTGTTTGAATATCAATGAAAAATTCTATTCTGTTTTGTTGTGTTCTATGTATGAATTCATTCATTTGATAGATAAACATTCTCCGTTATCAGACTTCACATGTGCATTGAAACATGTAACTACTATGAACTATATGCAAAAGTTTAAATAAGTGAAATCTATGAATAGTTAATTCATATTAATATCCGAATCCCTTAAAAAAGTTAAGTATTCCACTGACATACTTACTAAATTACGCCCGTTATACCTCACAGAGGAGCATCGGACGCCAACCAGTATCCTTTATTCAACTCTGTCCTCAGTAATCCTTTCCAGCTGTTTCTAGTTGCTGTTCATCATTTTAATGTCTGCTTCCAATTATTGACACAGTGTGTTCTACGGCCTTCCTCTTTTCCGTTTCCCAATAGGATTCTAACTTAGTGCTTGTCTCGTGATGCAGTCTGATGATTTCCTCAGTGTATGTCCAATTCATTTCCAACGTCGTTTCCTGATTTCCTCTTCAGCTGGAAGTTGGTTTGTTCTCTTCCATAGTAGGCTGTTGCTGATGGTTTCCGGCCAACAGGCATTCAATATTCTGAGTAGACAGTTGTTGATAAATACCTGTACTCTCCTGAGGATGTTTGCAGTAGTTCTCCACGTTTCAGTTCCATACAGAAGAACTGACTTGACGTTCGAATTAAAGAGTTTAACTTTGAGGTTGGTGGACAGTTATTTGGAGTCCCATATATTTTTCAACTGTAGAAATGCTGCCTTTGCTTTGCCGATCCTTGCCCTTACATCTGCATCGGATCCTCCTTGTTCATCGATGATGCTTCCCAGGTATGTAAAGGTATCCACTTCTTCCAGAGTTTCACCATCAAGTTCAATTGGGTTGGTGCTCTCTGTGTTGAATTTGAGGATCTTGCACTTTCCCTTATGTATGTTCAGGCCTACTAATGCTGAGGTTGCTGCTACACTGGTTGTCTTCACTTGCATTTGCTGTTGTGTATGGGCTAGTAGAGCTAGATCATCCGCGAAGTCCAGATCATCGAGTTGCATCCTACTTGTCCGTTGAATTCCGTGCTTTCCCTCAGATGTGGAGGTCTTCATGATCCAGTCAACCACTAGAAAGAAGAGAAAAGGCGAGAGCAAACAGCCTTGTCTGACACCGGTCCTCACTGGGAATGCATCTGTCAGCTGTCCTCCATGCACGATTTTGCACTGTAGTCTGTCGTAAAAATTCTGTATGATGACAAGTTTCTGTGGTACGCCGTAGTATCGTAGAATTTTCCATAGTGATCAACTGTCAACACTGTCAAACGCCTTGTCATAGTCAGTGAAGTTGATGTATAGCGACGAGCTCCATTTAACTGATTGTTCAACGATGATCTGCAGTGTAGCAATTTGGTCTGTACATGACCGACGCTTACGAAAACTAGCCTGTTGATCTCGAAGTTGAGAATCCACTGAGTCTTTCATTTTGTTCAGCAACACTCTATTGAAGACTTTCCCTGGTACTAACAATAGAGTGATTCCTCTGTAGTTCTCACATTTGTTCAAATTTCCTTTCTTTGGTATCTTGATAAGGTATCCTTCTTTTCAGTCTACCGGCACTTGTTCTTCCTTCCAGATTCTTCTGAATGAAACGTTGAGCATCCTGCCATTATGTCTATATCCGACTTGAGTGCTTCAGCTGGTATGTTTTCAGGTCCTACAACTTTCCCACTTTTGATCTGTCTGATTACCATCTTGATTTCTTCCACCGTTGGTGGAGCGACATTAATCAGGAGACCTGTAGATTCTGCCTCGATGTCTGGTGGGTTCAGAGGAGGAAATTTAGGAAAGACACTGAATGTGGATAGGATACATACTGAGTAAATCATCACACTACATTACGTCACAACCATTGAATCTGAATCCTTAAGGCCAAATGAAAAGATGAAGACCATAGAACACGTTGAGGTTGAAGTTAGAGGAAGACATGTAAAGAATGAATAGCAGTTTAAAAGAACTGGAAATGAAATCCCAGAATAGATTTTGTTAGAGAAAGGTGGTCAGCCGACTATTCCCCACGAGGATTAACAGGAATTAACTTATTGATTGATTCATACATTTATTCCTTGTGTTTACACCGTTTTTCCAGATGATCAAATTTATTGATAATCAGAGTAATAATAAAAGAAATCCGTCAAAATGGCATTTAAAAAGTAGTTTCCTTTCAATCTCCAAAGATTTAACTTCAATAGATAGACAAACTAATTTTTTAATTTCTACCCATTAATTTTTTGTTATTCTGTTAATCTTCTCTTTCCAATTGTTTCGATAGAAACTATGATAACAAGAAACGATGTAAAACTCGATTGTCTTACGATGTTTATAAATGAATTATTTATTGATTGAAATTAAAAGATGTTAAAGTAAATCTCCTTATTAGTAGAAAAGAACTATGAATATGATCATCTTAGTGGATTTTTGATTACAATTAGTTTCATGCATGTGCCTGGAATCCCTCTAGGGTTACTGCCAGTCCCAAGTTGAGACAAAAGAGGAGGGTTGGTTATGAGGTTAAAAACCCCTTCCCGTCAAAAAACAATCTTATTAAAAAAGCGCTAACCAAATTGATATACCTAAATTGTTTACACTTTGTAATGGCTAAAAGTGTATCTTTCATTTGGAACATCGATGTACTATGTAAACAATAAAAGTATTGGACACATATTTCGTGCTAATAATAAACTCTATGATAACGAGCACCTATAACTTCACAAGGGATCGAACCTAAGACATTGAAGTCAATAGATAGCCGTCTCTTCGTAGAATGAAACTGTTCAGCGATACATTCACTTAATCTCACCAGGTAATTGAAGTCAAGAAATTCATGCTTCACAATGAACCATTGACTCTCAGCAACACCTAAGCTATAATAATCAACTAATTAGTGATTAACAACACTTTTTTAATAAAAAATCTTATTGGTTACTTAATCCCATGGTTAAAATGTCAGTAATTTGTAATTAATTTTGCATACAAACTGATATCAGCATAAGAATGACTAGAAACAGGCTAAAAACATGCGGTTAGTTTCATTTAGACTTGGTTTCACATCGTTTTCAACATTCATGCTTACAACTCCAATCTACAGCTATTCCATAGACATTCAGATGGAATTTACGTTTAAGTTTAAATTAACTTGTGAATATTGCACAGTCAACATTCAATATCATCATATTCAGTATATGACATAATAGCTACATTGCTAACATTCCTTCCTTTATTTCTTCGTTAAGTAAGTAAGTAAGTAAGTAAGTAAGTAAGTAAGTAAGTAAGTAAGTAAGTAAGTAAGTAAGTAAGTAAGTAAGTAAGTAAGTAAGTAAGTAAGTAAGTAAGTAAGTAAGTAAGTAAGTAAGTAAGTAAGTAAGTAAGTAAGTAAGTAAGTAAGTAAGTAAGTAAGTAAGTAAGTAAGTAAGTAAGTAAGTAAGTAAGTAAGTAAGTAAGTAAGTAAGTAAGTAAGTTAGTTAGTAGTTAGTTAGTTAGTTAGTTAGTTAGTTAGTTAGTAGTTAGTTAGTTAGTTAGTTAGTTAGTTAGTTAGTTAGTTAGTTAGTTAGTTAGTTAGTTAGTTAGTTAGTTAGTTAGTTAGTTAGTTAGTTAGTTAGTTAGTTAGTTAGTTAGTTAGTTAGTTAGTTAGTTAGTTAGTTAGTTAGTTAGTTAGTTAGTTAGTTAGTTAGTTAGTTAGTTAGTTAGTTAGTTAGTTAGTTAGTTAGTTAGTTAGTTAGTTAGTTAGTTAGTTAGTTAGTAGTTAGTTAGTTAGTTAGTTAGTTAGTTAGTTAGTTAGTTAGTTAGTTAGTTAGTTAGTTAGTTAGTTAGTTAGTTAGTTAGTTAGTTAGTTAGTTAGTTAGTTAGTTAGTTAGTTAGTTAGTTAGTTAAATGAGTGAATGAGTGACTGAATGAGTAAGTAAGTATTATATGTAGAAGTGTAATTTTCAATAATGATTTCAATTCACCTCATTGAAGTTGTTGACAACTGTTTACGATGAATATGTGAATGTAGAACAACCAGAAATACTTGATACCGTGGAATTCAACACCTAGAATACAACCATTACTCAGTATTAGCCTGGTTTATGCAGTAAACATTCAGTAAATGAATGCAAATATTGAATACAATACATACAGAAAATATTGAAAATACATTGAAGAATCTTATTATTCCATTCACAGAAAAGTTAATGAAATGAAGAAATTTTCTTTCATCTTATTTTTTCATCAATGTTTAACATTACTACTTATAAGTATAATTTACAATGATAATTAAAAAAAAAGAAGATATAAACCAAGTAATGGTTTTGTCGCTTAGTGATAGCAACAAGTACTGAACAATTACAACAAATTAACAAATAGATGTAAAGGATAAACACACCACTATTCATAGGTTATAACTCATAGTTGAATGAATTAGGATATGCCGACACAAAACAAACTGTCTACATAAGATCAAGTTACAGAATCAACAAGATGATTTTTTGATAAGGGATCGATCATTAATATTAAGTATTTAGGGATAGAGAATATTATCTAGATACTGATGATGGTTCTTATATGAAGATGGTAACGGTTGAATGATAAATATTCAGATAATGAACTGATAGTGACCAATGCAAATCTGAACAGATATCAAAAGATAGAAAAACTTATCAGTAGATATGATTCGTCTTTCATAACAAAGCAATGCACTTATATACAAAATATGTGATACAAAGTAAACGTAGTCAACATTTATCAAAATCACCAGTGACCTTTAAGTATCGTAGGTCATTCACGAAGTATTGACCACCATATCAGTCAACGGCCAGGATTTTGTATTGCTTAGTAATGGTCAGAAAGGCTTACCTGTAATCTTTTGAAGAAGGTGGTGGACAGGTGCTCAGTAGTAATGGTCATAGTCTGAAAATAATTAAGCATGGGTCTAATCGTCCAGACAGTATTAGTTACCTTAAGTTTACAAGTATGACCTACTAAAGTGGGTTTCCTGCCGATTAAGTTTAAACTACCTTCTATCTCATGATAGTACTAGCCATGTCTAGTTACAATCATTAGTAACCTTATTGCAACTTTATTACTGATAGACTTCGACTACACTGTAAAAGACTTGATAAACAGATATTGACCACTATCTAGTCATCAATAAATGACATTGATATGCATGCATAAAAGAGACATATGTTTGTAAAAATATGGCAAAGCAGGGCTGATGATAAGTTGTATGTTAACTGATGTTAACTTATAGTTACGTAAGAATAAAGATACAACTATTATGAAATGTTGACAAAAATGTATGACCTATGCTAATCTACAAGGTAGAAAAAGGGGTTGTAAATGCTTCTTCTGAATATAAAGATTTGTTTAGTAAACATGAACTGTAATAATATTTAAGTTGGATTGTGACTGGCAAATGGAATCCAGGACGCGCGTTTCGTCCTATTTGGGACTCATCGGCTGGATGTACCTACATCCCAATGTTGATGTTCCCACTGGGATTCGATACAATCCTATTCTGAATGAATTGTAATACTTTTAATCATGTTAACAAGACGTATTTGTAAAGCCATTAGTAATAGTTGATGAAATCCAATAAATAACTTTAGTGCTGAGAATAATCACCGATACTTATCCTATGGTATTTTGACAATGTCAATATGAGAAGCTTTAAACCATTAGTTGTCTATTTACTCTAGGTCTAAATGGATCTATAGTCATGAAACTGAATAACTTGTTTATCTTGTAGAAACGAATAAAGCTTAGAAGTTGTTTTGAATTAGGAGATCTTACCGATGAATCGTCTAATACAATAGTTGAAACGCCATGATTAAACCATCCTGCTCAGACAACACAATCTAACTGGAATGATCCTCTTGAACTACAAGTCTTTGCTATCATTATAGAATATTGTTACTGTAATCACTTCAACATAAATAGTATCCCTTTATATTTCACATCATTCTATTTTTTCTCGTATTTTCTTTTTGTAATAATTAAATGATCTTTTTTGACAGTATTCCAATCTTATATTCCTCGTTATCAGAACACAGATGTATTCACAGTTAGACGGAAGGGAGGATAGACCTACAAGCAAAATTTCATAACTTGCCAGTACAAATATACCTACCGAATGAAACACAACCATATCTGTAATGTATGTTGTGAAAAGTTATATTTGTTGTCAAGTAATTATACAAGACATTCAGGTGGTATTATGGTGATTGGTATTTCACTCGTTGTTTTTATCCATCACTGACTGATCGTGGTTGGGTGCCATATAGCTGTTCAGCAATATATTCCCTTAATCTCACCGGGTAATCGAAGTCGACAAATTCATGTTTCACAGTGAACCCTTAACGGTTAGCATCACCTTAGCTATAATAATAAACTGATTAGTGACTAACTTCAAGATTTTCTGTAAGTTCTAATAACGAATCGTGACAGACGTATTGGGAGAAAGACGGTCATCACCACCGATACTGGGTGATCACCTTCCTATACCCTAAATTGATTTACTTAAAAAAATCAATCATTAGACACTTGTTGACCAAATGGTGCTGTTGGTTAAGCTGTCTCCACAAAATATGAATGTCTTGAGTTTGATTCAATCGTGGAATCGATTATGTGCACTGCTAATATGAAATCCCATAATAAGATGAAACATCTACCAAATATTCCTTGGTTCTGAATTATGCTCAATCAGAATCAATCTGCAACAAACACACACATTAAATACTTAAGTGACCAGCGGCTTTTGTTGCTAAATATGGAGAGATTAGTTTCTGGAGTCATTTTTCATTGAACTTGGAAACTTAAGAGGTCTTTCTGAAACGAGGTAGACCAATAAGTACAAGTACATTGTTAAGCGACAAGACAAACATAGTATCTGGTGTATTGTTTGAGAATCGGATATAGTAGTATTAATAGTAGTAGTAGTAGTAGTAGTAGTAGTAGTAGTCGTAGTAGTAGTAGTAGTAGTAGTAGTAGTAGTAGTAGTAGTAGTAGTAGTAGTAGTAGTAGTAGTAGTAGTAGTAGTAGTAGTAGTAGTAGTAGTAGTAGTGGTAGTAGTAGTAGTAGTAGTAGTAGTAGTAGTAGCATACTGATACCGATTTCATTGTAATTTAACGTATCAGATATAGTGAAATCAGTCATATAAAAGTAGGGCAAAAGATTCAATATTCACTCAATCGGGATAAGCCACAGATTTCTATAAGCTCTCATTAATCAGCCGCACCTCGCACAGACCAGATATTTTTGTTCATAGAAATGCGTTTCATGATATTTGTTTGCTTCTTAATTAACGATAGTGTCAACTTTGGAAAGAATCATTTACAACGATTACTACATAAATCGAATTTTAATCAATGTCGTCTTGATGAATTAATTGTTGTTATTTGGTTAGAAGTAACCAGTAGAAAAACCTACTCCATCTGATTATCATGCCAGTTGATACATATCATTAAGTCTTATCTTGAATGAGAGGATGGTCACTATGCAATTCGAACCCTAATCTTCCAACTTTGCCCTATTAGATGATAAAACTGAATGACATGTTTATGTCGGAAGTAATGTCTGTAGTGATGGTAAAGAAAGCGATACTGTGCAGTGCTTTTGTATGCACAATTTAGACTTCCATTTGTAAGCAAATAAAGCTTCTTGAAAGTAGATTATGTTCAGACATTGGTCCTTTTGTATATTTGACTAAACATTACAGGTCGTGTCATATGAATAATCTTAAGCTGAATGCCTTGAATCTATTATATGTTGCAGAACATAGGACGTGATTAATCCATGGTGTCCTTTGCTTAGTCGTGCTGAACGACGCTCTATAATACGACAAAGGAACTGCCTGGATGAATGATCCACATGCCTAGTTCTGCATGAACAGGTAAATTGGTATGTGAACATTGCATTAGTCAGTAGTAACATCTTGTCTCTTAGCTGGAGGTGACTCTTGAACGTTACGCTTGGATTCACTGCAGGTAACGTCTTTTCAAATTCTATAAATGACTTTAATTATAGCTCTTTTAAATTTGAAGTTTGTATACATTTCTGAGATAGAATGTTTAGCTCATGAGGGTTATTTTTCCTTCATACTCATTTACATATAAAAGTGTAGAGTATCTACTTTCATAGAAATATGAAAATCTGAAAGGTCAGCTCTTTATCTATGGAATCCTCCAATTTATCATATATATATATATAATTTGGTTTTTTGTATTCGTCACAGATTAATGTTTGTTGGACGTGGTTCAACTCTCTGATATAAGGTGCAAGGCGTCCGCCAAACCAGTGAACATTGGTTAAACCTCCTGATGAAATTGACAGTGAGTATTAATATGAAGAAATTTCAAACTAAGAGGAAATAACCGTCTTATACTTCCTGATTTTCTTTAATGACTAAGTAAAAACATCATTTGCTTGTCACTAATATGATTATACATTATCTTATTTCATTAGTGTTTTAACACAAACCTACATGATACAAATCAAATTATGCATCTTATTTCTTCTATACAAATGAAACAATGAAGAGACTAACATTTCTCATAACATTCTATTTTCTAATCAATTTCATGAATAATCTAAAAGTAGATTGTTTGTACTCTCTAATCAGTAATTATAAGTAGTATATATTTTTTAACATAAAAAATGTCTACATGTCAATCACTTTGTTTAATCATTAACTATCATTGACTAGTAACATGAATATACATAAATATGCATATGAAATTGTCTATAATAGATATATATACACTACTATGACATACATAATTGTATGTGGAACAAACAAAAAAAATTTATATGATCAAATTTATGCCTTTTGGTTTTTTGTATCCATGGGACTGTATACAGATCGATTGATTGTGTTATATACGATGAATCTTCTTCATCTTCTAAAATTCATTTAATTCTTCGTCTATTTTCTTTTTGACGTAATCACAGCATGTGGTTATCGGAATATTTAGTTACTGTTTCTATGCTTAAATAAATAATTATAGGAATATAATACTAAAGTTTGTTTAATCTGGTTAGTGTATAGTTCTGTATGGAGATAAATGTCGAGAACTACTTCAAACATTCTCAGGAGGGTACAAGTATTTATAAACAATTGTCTACGCAAGATATTGAATGTTTGTTGGCCAGAAACCATCAGTAACAGCCTACTATGGAAGAGAACAAACCAACTTCCAGCTGAAGAGGAAATCAAGAAACGACGTTGGAAATGGATAATACATACATTGCCGAAATCATCTGACTGCATCACGAGACAAGCACTAATTTGGAATCCTGTTAGAAAACGGAAAATAGGAAGGCCAAAGAATACACTGTGTCGAGTATTGGAAGCAGACATTAAAAGAATGAACAGTAACTGGAGGCAGCTGGAAAGGATTGCTGAGGACAGAGTTGAATGGAGAATACTGTTGGGCGTCGGATGCTCCTCCGAGAGAGGTAACAGGTGTAAGTAAGTGAGTAATACTAAACCTAAAGTAATTGGAGGGGTGGGGGGATGAGAAGGATGATATAGACGTAAACATTCGAATATTGTATAAACCCATATTGTTGCTTAAATGTTCTATCTACTTCATTATTTATTTATCAATGGGAAAATGACTTGTTTATATTGATTTAAAGTAACTCTTGTTATCATGTTCCTTTGTAAAAAAAGTTCAATAAAATCTTAGAAATAGTTGAGTTAACGTGGTTTTGTGTTGATTGATACTTAATTAACTTTCAGGCGCCCAACAATAGCTGTATTCCTTGACCTTAAGCGGCGTTTGACTCTATCGATCGTAGGGTTATGTGGCAATGTCTCTCACTGAAATGCGTACCGGAGAAGTACATCAACCTTATACAAGCTCTCTACTCGAACACCACATATTGTGTTAGAGCTTATGGAAGATTGTCGTCGGAATTGATCACTTCTAGTGGTGTTCGTTAAGGTTGTCCGGTATCCCCATTTTTATTTAATTTTATCATGGACATACTTTTAGAGTTAACATTGTCATCGTCTGATTTCTCTGGGGTTGACCTCCTTCCAGAAGATAAACTTAGTGTCTTAGAATATGCCGATGATATAGTTCTACTAAGTGAAGATGCTGATAAAATGCAGAATTTTTCCACTACCTTGAACATGAACGTAAGAATGTTTGGGATGCGATTCTCCCCATCCAAATGCAAAATGCCGCTATAGGACTGGCTTAATTCGGCACCGAAGTTAGTGATAGGGAGCGAAACTATTGAATACGTTAACCGTTTTACTTATCTCGGGAGCCTCATCAGTCCTGACGGTCTGGTGTCTGATGAAATTTCGGCTCGTATACATAAGGCCTGATTGGCTTTTGCCAACTTGCGTCACTTGTGGCGTAGGCGAGACATTGGTTTAATGACGAAAGGACGCGTTTACTGTGCAGCAGTCAGATCCGTTTTACTTTACGGATGTGAAACACGGCCTTTAAGGATAGAGGATATTCGTAGGTTCCTAGTATTTGATCATAGATGTCTCCGAAACATTGCTTGAGTTTGCTGGGACCATCGAGTCAGCAATTCGTGGGTTAGGAATAGAGTACTAGGTAAATACGGTAAGTCTGTTGATGAAGTAGTGAATCTTCACCGGCTGAGGTGGTTAGGACATGTGTTGCGTATGCCTGACCACCGTCTACCGAAACGAGCAATGTTGTCTAGTGTGGGAGTAGGCTTGAAAAAAACTAGGGGTGGCCAAACGAAACATGGCACCAATCCATGAAGTCATTGACAATTGGGCTGAGCCATGTTAATAGATGTAGACTACCTGGTTGGGGCCCACACGATGATCGTAACAAATGGTTAGAAACTTTAGGTGATATGGCTCAAAATCGTTTGGAATGGTGCAGGTGCATCCACTCCTTGTCTTCCTCCAAATTTTAGTTTTTGAGCTTATCATAATTTTCTCTTTACTGAATCACTTTTTATTTCAAATCTCATCTCTGATCTCTATGCCTTTCCATTAGTACTTACTCTGTTACTACCTCCCCTACTCTGGGATTTGGTCTAAGAATTTAATCTCTATGTGCTAATTGAGGCATGACAACTTGAACTGATGTACGCATGTACCAAGTTCTACGATGTAACTGACTGACTGACTGACACTTTTATTCATCACAGAATAATGTCGACTGGATACTATTGAAAACTAGAGATTGTTGAATAATTGTTCCACCCTGGTATGATACTCTTCGATGACAGTAATCATGCTGAAGTCTGCTTGAGAATCAAATACATAAATTGGTCAAAGTAAAAATTTTATGATTAGTTGTTAACCACAGGTGATGATGACCGACTGTTTACGAGAAGACTTGAAGGTCTTAAGTTCAATTCACTGGAATCATCAAGAGTGAGTACAGTCAATTATAAGTCCTATACTAAGATGAAACATGTATTCAGTTTTTCTTGGTTCTCATTACTATTCAAAAAACATCAGTCTATGATGAATACAAATCACAGGTCAGAGATGGCATGATGATTAAACAGTGAACAAAAAAATAGTAGTTGCTTACAACAAACAATGTCCTCTAATGAATAACTATATTTTATACCCATTGTTGTGCTACTTGACTGGAGAACAATAAGAACAGTGAGTTGTGTAGAATAAAAGTAACTGTTAGTTTCAGTTCACTCTGTTGTCATCAACTATTACATACAACGTAGATTATTACATTATCAATAATTTTAAATGTTGTTTGGTTTGAGGCAGTTACCCAATGATGGTAATGGCTCATGTCGCACAAATATATCGCGGATTGACTGAGTTAGAAATGTCAGTCATTGAGAGCCGGTTTAGTAGACTAATACTTAGATGTTCCGCGTGAAGCCAGAAAGCTTTAGTTTTGACTTCTGGTAGGGTCATTGATACTTATTAGGAAGAGTCTCATGTTAGGATGAAACAGTTGACCAGTACTTTCTGGTGGTCAATGGTTGTTCATTTCAGGCCAATTCGTGATACCAAACTGAGTGTTGTAAATATATTCAAAATGTAAAATTAAGTTCTAGAACATCTATCGATGGAATAACATGAGTTAGAGGGCAGAATGAAATTAAGTGATTACACAATGAAGAAATGGAATACAAGTTGACGACTACATAGAATGATGTAAATTAAGCCAGTTATTAAAAATAAGACAAAGAAAGTGATATGATAATGCAATTAAACGAATCAAAAATGACGTAATGAAATTATTTTTTATTTGTTCACTAAAGCCAATGAAGGACTTCGCTGTATCTACTTAACGTCTGTAGAGATGGTGATGCCAAAAGTCCTCATTCTTTTCAAACAATGATTCTTAGGAAATTACTTGCTGAATCTGAAGTAGGTGATTCTTCCAACTTCACCCATGTAACTTCAAATGAAAGTTTCATATGATTTTGTGCACCAATTGATTACTGATTATTTAATTGAAGATGGTGTTTTTTAAAGGATAGTAATTTTATATGCAGAATATGTTCTTTTTAATGTTGTATTCAGTCTTCTTGTTATCATTAACTATAAAATCAAGAACTAACTATAGAACGTCAATAGGTTAGTAAGTATTAGCTTATAGATATTGTCATGCAACAGAGAGATAATGGTTCAATTGAATGCTCGAGTGAGACGATTATCACCAATGACAATAGATGATATGTCTTAAAATGATTGAAGCGATAGGTTCTACCATCGGAAATCAAATAACTCAATGGTGTAAATGATTTGTGCGTTCATCATATTACCTGAAAATCATAGATTAGATCCACTAATAGAATCCAATGTTGTTTCACTGACAAAAAAGAGTCTGATACTAGAACGAAACAATTGTTCTAGGCACTCTTATTTTCAATACTACCTTTACTTACTTACTTACATATGCCTGTTACCCCTCTCATAGGAGCATAGGCTGCTCACCAGTATTCTCCATTCAACTCTGTCCTCAGCAATCCTTTCCAGCTGTCTCCAGTTACTGTTCATTCTTTTTATGTCTGCTTCCAGCTCTCAACGCAGTGTGTTCTTTGGCCTTTCTCTTTTCCGTTTTCCAACAGGATTCCAAGTTAATGCTTGTCGCCTGATACAGTTTGATGATTTCCGCAATGTATGTCCTATCCAATACCTACTCAATACTACCCAATCAACAACAATCTGTGATGAATACAATCAACTAAAAGTAGGTATGTATGTATGTTGTCTATTCAAGGTAATCAACAATAATTTAGATTATTGTAATATGACCTACATTTCTACGCTCTAATTAGTTTAAAAGTGAGTCAAATAAACTGATTGATGTAGACTATTTCATGTAGAGTAGAATAAAACAAACAGTTGAATGTGTTGTAAAATTCTAAAAAAAAAACTCATTACTCTTAGTTATACTTCATTAAATATCAATTAACTTGACTATACTACTTATTATACTATTGACATATTTTCGTATATTTTTTTTTATTATGAAATGTTAAATTCACTTTAAAAGTTTAACATTATAAATGAATAGATGATGATGATGAAACACTTTTGACAATAGTAATGATAAAACTTATAAAGAATAAGTATACTGAATTCGAACTCTGAATGAATTGTTATTGTGTATTAATGAAGTGTATGATATAAGATGAGACTGTCTTCATATCCACACTTTAGTTTATAATAGTTGGTTAACTAAAATAAATAAGTGATTGCTAAGTCGGATCAATAAAGAAGAGTAACAAACTCTTAGAACTGTGTTTTAGAACATTGTTTCAATTATTCTAACTGTGGGTAATGTAAACATTTGGTTTTTATGATTGTTACATTCCTCTTATCCTTTTCTCCCGATTAGTATATATACTCTTAGTATATTGTCTCTTACTATGAACTACAGTTATTCAGTTGTGAACTAGCTGTCCATATTTACTGCCACTATTTCCTTAGTTCTGTATTAATGTTAGATTCCTAATTGGTCCACTGTGTGGTCTAGTTTTATGTACATATATGAGGAATGTATGAAATATAATTCGATTCTGTCTGGTTGGTCTATCGGCTTGTGTTCTTCTTATTCCAGCTTGGGACTCAGTGGGCATACGGCAAACGAGCAATTATCGACTAAACATACCTGATTGGTATTTGGTCACCCGACCAAAAATTTTCATGCGTCATAACAGTGACACAATTTCATTTCAAATTCATGTATCTTTTTATGAACATAACTAGGCATTTATGATGTACTACATCACTGAATTATTAATTTCTACTTCTAAAGATGTATTGACAGTAAGTTAGTTACTAAACAAATGCGTTTGGTAATCATTACTATAACTGAAAGTTGATTGAACGATAGGAATATTAAACTGTTGATCTTAGCTCAAATGTCTACCACGAACTTACTTACTTACGCCTGTTACCCCTCTCGGAGGAGCATAGGCAGCTCACCAGTATTCTCCATTCAACTCTGTCCTGAAGAATCCTTTCCAGCTGTCTCCAGTTACTGTTCATTCTTTTTATGTCTGCTTCCAGTTGTCGACACAGGGTGTTCTTTGGCCTTCCTCTTTTCCGTTCTCCATCAGGATTCCAATTTAGTGCTTGTCTTGTGATACAGTCAGATGATTTCCGCAATGTATGTCTTATCCATTTCCAACGTCGTTTCCTGATTTCCTCTTCAGCCGGAAGTTGGTTTGTCCTCTCCCATAGTAGGCTGTTACTGATGGTTTTCGGCCAACAAACAGTCAATATCTTGCGTTGACAGTTGTTTATAAATACCTGTACTCTCCTGAGGATGTTTGAAGTAGTTCTCCACGTTTCACCTCCATACAGACGAACTGACTTGACGTTCGATTTGAAGAGTCTAACTTTGAGGTTGGTAGACAATTGTTTGGACCCTCATATATTTTTCAACTGTAGGAATGCTGCCCTTGTTTCGCCATTCTTTGCCCTTACATCTGCATTGGATCCTCCTTGTTCATAGATGATGCTCCCCAGGTATGTGAAGGTATCCGCTTCTTCCAGATTTTCACCATCAATTTCAATTGGGTTGGTGCTTTCTGTGTTGTATTTGAGGATCTTGTACTTTCCCTTATGTATGTTCAGGCCTGCAAATACTGAAGTTGCTGCCACTTTGGTTGTATTCACTTGCATTTGCTGTTGTTTTTGGGATAGAAGTGCTAGATCATCCGCAAAGTTCAGATCATCGAGTTGCATCCTGCTTGTTCATTGAATCCCGTGCTTCTCCCCAGATGTAGAAGTTTTCATGATCCAATCAACCACTAGGAGGAAGAGGAAAGGTGAGAGCAAACATTCATGTCTGACACTGGTTCTTACTGGGAATGCATTTGTCAGCTGTCCTCCATGCACAATTTTGCACTATAGTCCGTCGTAGTCTACCACGGAAACTAGGAGATAATAGATTGAAGTTATGTACGTACACTGTTGAGGAGATCTATACTACAATGAAACATATGTTTTTTGTATTATCTGATTTTCATTAGTCATGATGACAAAACTCGTTGAAGAATATTCTTTGTCTTTTTAATATCAATATCCTTCTCAACAGTTTGTATATTACATGATACCTGTTGGTACAATGTACCACTATTGAACTTTGAAAGACTAATGATTCTACTTACTTTGCATACAATGACTATATTATCTACAAATAAGTTTATTTAATATTCCTAATTCAATATTCTTTAACTTGTATGCAAAGATTGATAAATCGAAACGAAATGGATGTCGGATGGATTATTTCTTGAAAGTATGACTAGCAGTGGAATGTATGTGGAATGTACATTAATTCTAATGTTAATATTTACATTAAAGCTTCAAATTAGTATCAGTCAATCACAACATAAAATACATAATCAATTGGTAGATACAAGAGAGCCAATTAATCATAACATTCACTTATGAAGTCAATTCATTGACAAAGACAATCAGATAATCTAAACATTCTTGAACAACTGAGGTTAAGTACTTCTTATGGAGATAGATATTGATTGAATTCGTCATAGATTAATGTTGATAGGGTATTATTCCAAACCAAGAAGTATTTGGCAGCTATCTCCTCCTAATATAGAACACTCTTCAGCAGTTCACATCCTAGGTTCCTCCCCCCCACAGAGAATACAAGTTGAAAATAGGCTCAATCCATTGCACCATTTAACCAATTATCATTCCAACTGTATAATTTCCCACTCAAATTAACTTGTGATATTGTCATTAGTGATAACTATCTCACTCTTGACCTCTACCGGTTATGACATTAATCTCCGACGAATTCAATCAACAAATAATCATGTAGACATTTACATCACTAATGCATCATTTTAATTTCAAATGAAACTAACTGATTCTAATGTGTAATACATTTTAAAATTTCATCTTATCATCACTTATTCACATAATCACTGGGTTAGTTACTATGACTAGTAGAAGAAAAACATTTATTACTTCTTTTCTCAGTTACATTGAATCATTAATCCTAATCAATAATGAAGTTTATCCATCATATCATCATCATAATAATAATCTTAGATGATAATCACTTTGATTATAAATTATATTATTATTAACCTAATTCTGTCTTCATGAGTGAATGTGAAGAAGAATCATTCAACCTTCGTCCTCCTTCTCCTTCTCCTCATCTTCATCCTCTTGTTATTCTTCCTCCTCCTTCTTCTTCTTCTTTATTATCATTATGGACTTTTTTAGTTTTCTTAATATCTATAATCACATCTGTTTGTATGGGGCATATTTTACAAAATAATTAGATCATATTGACTACTACTATTACTACTACTACTTATTATTATTATTATCATCATCATCATCAGTAAGATCAGTGATAAAAATAGATCATTTCCATGTTAGGTTGTTTATTCAATTTACTAGGAACAAACCTAATTATAATCAACAGTTATATTATATAAGATGTTCGCGCCTTTCCCGCTCCCCTTCCTCTCCCCGTTATTTTGTTACTTTTCATTACACATACATAGATACATATTATTATGACATTACTCTCTTAGATTGTAAAATATAATAAACTAATCATTATATGATACTTCATTTGTCTTTTCTTAGACTAATCTAGAGTAAATTTTATGAGTTGTTATTATCTGCTTAGTAATAACAATACTACAGATGTGACCTATATGAAAGATAACTGAAACTGGGCTTCATTTATATGATATAATGAAGGAAGAAAGAATTACCTTGATGATGTTACAGTTTACTTTAATATGATGCATAAAATCCTGATAGGAAATTTCTAATTATCTTTTTAGGGAGAGGGGGTTTAGGCAGGAGGGGGGTGGTGCAAAAGATAACGGGATCTAAATGGATAACCATTCAGGTCATTTTAGAAATGGGAAAATTAAGGATAGTGTAAAGTAAATGGTTACCTAATATGATGATGTTTAAGTGGCTTTTGTGAAGATTGGTATTTAATTAGTTGTTTGTATTCGTCACAGATTGATTTCGGCTGGGCATTACTAACACGTAAGGAATAATGAACTGCTGTTTTGTATTAGTATCTCACTCCTCATTGTCAGTAAATACCCCCCCCCACCAATCAAACTACCGAATAGTATTGAGAACATTCATGTCTCATGGATAACACCTAGCCGTCAATATCTCTGGGCCAACTAGCGTAAAATTATTGCATTCTCACGTAAATTAATATGTGATATAACACGACTGATCACCGCGAGGAGTAAATGTCTACAGTTCAACGTCAATGTAGGGTTGATTGACAGACGGTTGTATAGTCTAATACTACCACGAAATAATAGTTCAGTGTTCCTTACGTGTTAGTAGTACCCAACCAAGATCAACTGGTAACAAAAATAAACTATAAAAACGACATTTACTGATTGTTCCATCCTAACTAGAACCTATAAATGCCTATCCCATTATCTTAGAATGATATATAAGTCTTGTTGGACCATCTCATCAACATTAGTACTAATTCAATAAAGTCAATTCATTTCTGTAAATTCAACTTAGTTAATCACTTCTCAAAGTACTACAATTCGAACCTAGTAATAATAATTCTTCTTTTCATGGTGTACATAAAAGTATTGAAATGACAGTATTACTAAGTTGTACTACCAAAGAATAAACTATTCGACGTACCTATCTTGGCTTAGATATGTGTCACCTATCATTACCGAAATGCTCATTTACTTGTAGCTAAGGCAATTTATTAGTGTATTTGTGTTTTTATTATACTACTTATTAAACACAACTCTATGCTTACAAAAGTATCTCACTTCCAAGTAATCATCATTTTCACATTTGTTATATCTCATAATATCAGCATCTTTGAGAATAACATTCAGTTAAATCATAGTGACTGTTGACTGATTAATGGAGGTCATTTAAAACTAGTCGAGAATAGTTTAGATAGTTTTATAAAAACGACAAAAATATTACCATAGTAACCACTCTATAATCGTTGTTAATATAAAAGTCCAACAGGAGGTAGCTCACTGCATGAATATCTTAGTGTTAATGATTACAGAAACTCCGCCTGAAGCCCCTATAGGGTTACTACCGATCCAAAACCCGAACAAAAGAGAAGGGTCGGGCATGGGGTTAGCAACCCCATTCTGTAAAAAAACAACAGTGCAAAAAAACGCTAACCAGCAAAAACCTCTATAACCATTTTAGCTCTGCCTTGGGAGTTGGAAGGTCTGTTATGACGCCTCATGGTGAAAACTGAGTTTCTTCGGAAGCCACGAGGCTGATATCCCTTCTGACAACCAAAGCAACAATTAATATTAGTATGTGGAATGTCCACACGAAATGGAAGACAAGGAGAAACATGAAAATGGCTGAAGAGATCAAAAGATACAATCTGAAGATACTTAGAATAAGTAAAACCAATTGGTTACAAGTTGGACGGCAACGATTATCCTCAGGAGAAGTGCTTTCATACTCCGGTCACGAAAAACAAAACGCCTCACACACAAGCAGTAGCACTAATATTGTCCCAAAAAGTATGGATGGCTCTTATAGGTTGGGAACCTCATGAACCTTGGATCATCAAAGCATTCTTCAGGACAAAGAGGGAGGGGATTACAATGAATGTCATTCAATGCTATGTATCCACCAACGACAGCCACAAAGACGACAAAGACCAGTTCTATACGAAGCTGTAGTCAATCATCGATAAATGCTCAGCCAACAAACTGACCATTCTGATGGAAGACTTCAACGCCAAGGTTGGAATGGACAACACCGGATATAAAGATAACATGGAACGACATGCATTGGGAAAAACGAACGAAAACAGTAAGAGGTTTTCAAACCTATGTGCCTTTAACAAAATGATTATAGGTGGCACAGTAATCCCCTACAAACGCATACACAAAACTACATGAGTTTCACCGGACTACATTACAAAGAACGAAGTCGACCACATCTGCATCAATAAGAAGTTTAGAAGGACCATGAAAGACGTACGAGCAAGGAGAAGAGCTGATATAGCTTCAGATCATCATTTGGTGGTGGCTAAAATGAAACTGAAGAAGCCATGGACAACTGGAGCAGCAGTATTACAAATTTTAACACAGCCCTTCTCCGAGATACTAACAACCGCAACGAATTGAAAATAACTCTCAACAATAAGTTCCAAGCATTTCATGATCTACTAGAAAAATGCGGAACTAATATGGAGGACAACTGGAAAGAGATTAAGAAAACAATAGATTCAACATGTCAGGAGGTTTCGGGTCGCAAGAAACAATACTATAATGAATGGATTTCTGTTGATACTCTAGACAATATCCAAGAAAGGAGAAGCAAATATTTAGCAGTTGATAACAGCCGGACAGGAACAGAGAAAGCCGAGTCACAGGCCGAATACACAGAAGTCAACAAGCCAGTGAAGAGAAGCATCAGGTTGGATAAACGGAAATATGTTAAGGACTTAGCAATGACGGCGAAAAAAGCTGCAATATAAGGAATCATGAGGCACCTACATGATACAACGAAAGAGCTAGCTGAGAAATTCAGTAGTCTCCTAATCCTTTAAAGAATGAATTAAGCTCATATTATTGATTGAGTTGATCCGACTACTAAT
The DNA here is from genome assembly GCA_025215515.1 of Schistosoma japonicum. Lineage (NCBI taxonomy): Eukaryota > Metazoa > Platyhelminthes > Trematoda > Strigeidida > Schistosomatidae > Schistosoma > Schistosoma japonicum. Next base: position 4,677,099 of record CM046062.1, on the reverse strand, counting down.
TAAAAAGTGTTGATAATACAATAAAGCTTCATTATTAACCGGGTTAATATTTAAGATGTAAGTAGATTATCGAAGTGACGTTTAGTAGTGAGCAACAAAATATCTTAAACCTATTGATTACCATCAAACTTTCATTATTATAAGTAATTCATGATAAGTACTGCATATCCAGTTTCTCATGTCATATTTTATTTATTGACTAGTGGATGACACTGTCCTCAGGAGGGTACAGGTATTTATAAACATCTGTCTACGCAAGATATTGAATGTCTGTTGGCCGGAAACCATCACCAACAGCCTACTTTGGAAGAGAACAAACCAACTTCCAGCTGAAGAGGAAATCAAGAAACGACGTTGGAAATGGATAGAACATACATTGCGGAAATCATCAGATTGCATCACGAGACAAGCATTAACTTGGAACCCTGATGGAAAACGGAAAAGAGGAAGGCCAAAGAACACACTGCGTTGAGAGCTGGAAACAGACATTAAAAGGATGAACAGTAACTGGAAACAGTTGAAAAGAATTGCTGAGGACAGAGTTGAATGGAGAATACTGGTGAGCTGCCTATGCTCCTCCGAGAGGGGTAACAGGCGTAAGTAAGTAAGGATGACACTGTAATAATGATCAGACTATACAACATTGGACAGTATCTGCCTACATAATAGTATCAAACTACTTCACTTTTTCCGATCTCACATTATGGAATGAAAATATGTAAACAACTAGTGAAAAATATTAAAAAATTTGAACAGGTGTTTACTCCTAGTACAGTACATTTCAACACTTCTCATACATGACCTCACCATAACTCAAACTTGGACCTTCAGGCTCTTCTTTGAACTTAAAACCAATCTCATGTATGTAGCAGTTAATGGTCAAAAACTGACTACTGAATAATTCCATCGTTAAGAGTTCATGTTAATCTATGTCGATGTGAGTTGCACAAACTTCTATGTTATGAAGAAAATAGAATTAATGCAAAGCGAAGTATGACGTCCTTGTTTTTGTTTCAGTTGGATTTTGGCTGGTAAGCGGAATCCAGGATGCGGACCTTGTACTGTTTAGAACTTCTCAAATGAATGTACTTGCATTCTAGTGCTGATGTTTGCACTAAGGTGGGTCAAATCCAGTTTGACTCGTACCAGACGCCATCATCGGGCTACTGAATCGAGGTAGTTATGCTTGTAAAACTGGTATGTATATATAATTATAATGTATTAGGGTCTTCCAGTAGATTTGTCATGGGCTGTAACTAATCAATCTCTGTTGACGAATGTGCATCCTGAGTAGATTGCTTCGATATAGCGTTAGTTTAAAAGTATTGTCAACCACAATTCAATTCAAATAATACTTGTGAACTAACTTTCTATCCACTCAGGATGAACAAACAGCAATAAGGGCTGATCAATTTCAGTCAATGACTAATCAACTAGAAGATCCAAATATATTCTATTTAAAGTTCTTATTTCCTTTATCCTGTATTGGAATCTACTGTAATCAATCTTAATCACGTAGTAATTTAGTCTTCATCAACCCTTGTCACGTAGAATCTCAGAAATATGAATTTGAGGAAGAGCTCAAACAAGAAACAACTTTGCTTTTTTGTATTTTTCACAGGCTGATGTTGGTTGATTACTATTGAAAACTAGGAGGGAATAGATAACTGTTTCATCCTAGTTAGCGTCTAACCAACATTAACCTGTGATAGATATGAACAACTAAACTTAACATTCATCTCCATAAAACCATCTCAATTCACTTACAATAATCAGCTTATTAGTGAATAACTTCGACGCGTCCATAAATTTCTAGTAATAATTCGTGACTGATGGAGTTCAGACTTGTCGTGGATGAAGTAGTTATCACCAAGTGACAATCGATGATTAATGCTTCCATATCCCAAACTAATGGAAGCATAAAATCACAAGACGCCTGTTTTATCCTGATGTAAAACTACTAGGGATTACATACCTACGCTTTTACATGTGTATCAAGCTCATAGCTTTCATATTACATCATGAAAATTCTGATCATTAAACTACTGAGAAAGTATATGACAGTTTGACACTTCGAGCCTTAGTCAATTCGCGTTAAACTACTACTGATAGATCACTAGGTCTATCTCTATATAGTAAAATTGTATAGATCACTTCTCTAACTGAAGCTTCGGAACTACCTTTCAAAGTTGATTACCAGTCATTGGATATTTATCATATATAAGTGTAAAAAACTCAAAATTATCAACCACTGAATAACTACTCATAGCTTCAGTTGCCTTAGATGAACAATTTCAATGAAGTCCTTCACTAGTATGAAGTAAATGTCTAATGCTAATTCCTGATTTTTATTGATTATCTAAACCTAAATCAATTCATAATACCGATTTCATAATTCATTGCTCAAATTTATCCCTATTGTCTTGTATCGATTGAAAATAACGTCAAAAAGAAATAGCCTATACGATTCAACTATTCATTGTCGTTGGGTAAGTTGTGATTTATTCCTAATAAAAAGGAAATAAATTTTAACAGGTTGGCATGGATGATTGTTTCATCACTGATCAATAACGTTACATTGCAAATATTACAGATTAATTTTAGATAATTCAATTGAGATGATTTGTGAAAGTTGGTATAAAGTTTAGTTAATTGAATTCTTTAGAGATTAATGTTGACAGAGTACGATTGAAAACCAAAGAGCACTGGACAACTGTATTTCCTTGTATGAGACTACTCTGTAGTAGTGTGCACGTTAGATTCAGCCCCAAGGGGTTCACGTTGGCGAACACGAACTGATGAAAGTGGAAATCTGCCATTGGCGGTGGGCCCAGTGGTCCGAAGGGTTTGGTGTTCGCTAACTTAAAGCCTCTGGGGCGGAATCTAGAGTAAGCACCGTTGAGGAGTCCCATATAAGGACAAGACAGTTGCTTACTGATTCCTGGTTTTCAATGGTACTCTAACAACATTAATCTGTGACGAATTCAATCAACTAAATTTAATCCTAGCTAAACGATCAGTGAAAATCAGGAAGTATATAGTAATTATTTCATAGTAGTATGAAATTACTTAGTAAAGCACGTCTATGATTCAATCACTGATGGAACTCAGGACCTCTAAGAATGGTGAAGAAAAAGCTTTACCCTTAGGAGCAACAAGTTGGTATATACTGGTTTGTATTTCTATTTCCAGTTGATTCGCGATATTCACTGATCATAATTTACTGACACTGATGATATCTGTTTTGTGTCCAACAAAGTTGAATTTCATTGATTATAGATTCTTATTAGAACTCCTGGAAATTATTTCTTAAAGTCACTTAGTGATAGAAATGTTTATCATGATTATTGAGTTTTATAAATGTTTACTTTGTAGCTAAGAATAACTAAAATTAGAAGTAATCTTCATAACTCTTTAGTACTAGAATAGGCAATTAATCAACAGTAAACATCAACATATTGCAGTTAATATATGAACATTCAGATAAAGATCTGAATAACAATCGTCATCACTATGGTTGCTAAGAAATTCAAGTCGCATTCAATTGTAAGGATTTGTCAAGGATTAATCAACACCTATGGTTATTTGTACATTCTAACCAAATCACCACGATATTATCATTAAGTCAAAGGGTTTAGTAAAGTCAGATTATGTCTAGAGATAGAATTCATGGTTTTTGTTTCATCCTTTTTGGGATTCATCATATGAATGTATTTGTATGTACACATTCACTTACACATTGAGACTAAATCATGTTACTGATCATTTCAAATGACAAGGCGTTATTCACTACATTAATGAGTTCAAATAGCACCGAACTTCATTTAATGGCATATCTAAAAATCGGTTTCTACTAATATTGATTTATAGGCAATCAATCAGTACCTGTTACTTTTCATGGAGTATAGGTTGCTGATCAGGAATTCTCCGACAAACTCTGTTCCTAGGGCATTCTTTTCCAATTACTCCTAAGTGATATTCATCCTTTGATATCTACCTCCAGTTTCCTGTGTATTTTGTTCTTCGGACCTCTCCTTTTCCTTTGGCTTTAACGAATCCAATTCGAGACTTGATTTGTGACTGGTTAATCACTGGTTAGTGACCAATCTTGTATTCTTTTTAAGTCTTTTAAAACGCTAATTGACTGCCAAGTAGCACGAAACCTAATTCCAGGGTTTTCTACTGTACTACTCTGAAATCATCTGTTCAACATAATCCCAGATACATCTAATCCACTTAGACGATTCGCTAAATTGTAACTTGATCATCCGATAGAATTCAATCAGTACCATATTGGACTTGACAAACATAACACTGGTTACTACTCAGTAACCAATTAATGCAATGAAGCTATTACTTCTCACTTATATTACTTTCTATATAACTTTTATCGGCTTTTATTAACTTATTATCTTTAGCTTATTTTCACATACTACTTACATAGTAATAGTTTCTTCAAGATTTGTTTCAATTTAATAATGATCTACTGTAGAATGATCATACTTTTAATACCGCCTGACATTCTTTATTAGGCGGATAGATTTATAGTTTGTTCAATGTATTGTCAGTCTAAGGCTAAATGCAAACTTCCCTTATTACATAATTACATCATCTAGTTGGATAACAATCGACAATGATTTCAATTATGCTACCATATTGACATCTAATAATTGTTCTGTATGTATTACTGAAAAGAATGAAATTATGATATTGTTGTTTGTATTCATTGCAAACTGATTTCAGTTGGATGCCATCAGAAGCTAGGCAACATTTTGACAGCTGTGTTGTTCTAGTATAGGACTGCCTCATGGAAGTGAACACACGCGATTCTGTCAGAGACTTCAACTGAGGGCTTTCAGGCCTTACAGTGAATACTTAATCACCTGCACCACTGAGTCAACCGACGCTCAATAGTAAGATTCCCACTTCTATCAATTTTCAACGCAGCACAAAAATCATCGATTGTCATTGGAGTTAACTGTCACATACATGGAAAGTCTGAACTTAAAACCATATAGCCACCTCGATTCGATTAAAATAATCAATATAATTGTAATTAACTTTATGGTGTCTACAGTGTTCTAGTAAGAAGTCTTGACCTGTATGGGAGAGACTTGTTGTTGGTGAAACAATTATCACTAATAGCTGTAGATAATCATTGCGATATATCTCAAATTGATGAAAGTGAGAATTATAGCATCAAAGACCAAACGAGCTAGTAGTTCAAATGGTTAAGCATCGGTCGTGATACCTTAAGCACTCGAATTGAATTCCTCACTGGAATAAAGAATGTACACTTCCAAAGTGGAGTACCATACTAAGGTGAAACAACTATCCAGTACTCATTGGTTTTCACTAGTAATAAATCAATAATAATCTCTGATGAATGGATTATTAGACAATTTAATATGACATATAGAAATGATTAATCCGTTGTAATCATAATCAAATACTGTAATCCATGATGTAATAGTCTATTGTAAATCAAAATACTTATAACAATACAAATAATCTCTATAAAGTTCTTATACCTTATAAAATATTCAGAAGGAAAAGAATCAGTATTTTCTATCTTTCAATAGCAATAACAACAACAACAACGACAATAACATCAACGACGATGACGACGACGATGACTATAACAGTAATTCATAATTGTCAACCATGAAAAATGTTAAAATGTTTCAATATTAGAGAGTGAGAGTGAGAGAGGGAGGGTGAGAGAGGGAGATAGAGAAAAACTTGAATGAGTTAGGTATGTCTACATCTTAATGTATTGATTGATTGCATTGAATAATTCAATAAATTCTTTTTTTGTTTCCAGGTTATATCAAATCAAAATATCACCTAAGTGATCTTTGCCCAACAACAATGTTCATATTATCATATAAAATAAAACTTATAAACACTAATATGATAACAGTTTATAGTGGATGAGATTGAAGATATAAAGTTGATAAAAGACAATTCTACTGTAATTTTAGTGTATATAGCAATACATCGAGTAGTAGAATCCAAGAAAAACTGTTTGTTCCTGTTCATTGATTAGAATATTTGTCTAGTTCGTTGTAGTATTGATCAAATTCTATAAGTGATCAAGTTGTAGTAGTCTAATTGATTTAATGTCGTAGTCGGTAAAAATTCGTACTACTTGGCACGTAATTTCAAGTAACTGTTACCATTGAGCATTTCCGTTCGTTACTTACTTCCACACCCCCTCCCCATCCTCTGTAGGAGTGGGATATTTGCAATGATTGATCATGCAATGCAGATCAATATGATATTTGTCCAGTTCATTGTAATTAATTGTAGACTATGAAATTGGGTGACATGTGGCTGAACCTGCCAAGGAGTATAAGCTATCTAAAGATTCCAGATATATAACTATCTGACAAGCCTCATACTAACGTGAAATCTAATGTAAGACACCTGATATAGTGTTTTCCTTCAATTCAGTGTTGACATTCATATTGGGACCTCTATTCAGTATCTATTGGTCCTAATGCAAATGCCTTGTCTAGTGAGTATATGAATTCCAAACAGACTGACAATACTATAGTTTCAGCTTTGAAGGTAAGAGGTGTAGTTTAGATTCATAGGGTAGAAACTTGGTGGTTATTTACTTCATTAGAAATTGAATTATGCATAGTTACCTGTTAACACCAGTTACTAGTTAAAAAAGGTTAACTGTATTTTTTCAAGTCATAAGATCAATCAACATTCATTCATTAATTCGCCTGTTACTCCCTGTGGAGCATAAGTTGAAACTTCGAAATTCTCCGGCCAACTTTGTCTACCTCCAGTTCACTGTACAATGTGTTCTTTGATCTTACTCTTTTTCTTAGCCCTTGAGGATTCCAATGTTAGTGTCTGTCTCGCAATGCAGTGTGATGATTGCCTCAAAATGTATTCTGTCCACTTCCATCGGTTTTCCAAGATTTCCTCCTCAACTGGATTATGGATAGTTTGTTCTCTCAAACAGTATTTAGCCTATGACTTAGCTCTTTCTATTCTCGCCAGGCCTAAATCGAATGCTGTCTACTTGCTCCTCCTTTCTTGGATCTTATCCAAAGTATCAGTAAAGAGATCCATTTTTTATGCCGATGCCTCTTGCTACTCATAACCTCCTGACATATTGAAGTTATTGCTTTCTTAAGTCATTTCTAATTGTTTTCCCATAGTAGTTTCCTATTCTTCAAGTAGATCGTGTAAGGCTTGGAATTTTTTCTATCTTTAGTCTCTCAACTGTATGTATTTAGATGTTCTTATCAAGTACTTATTAGTTGACTAAAATCGAACTACCAAGTAACTCATTAAATGTCATTAAGGTGATTTGTATATTTTCTTTCTCTACCCCTCACCCTCCTCTTTTTATAGAAGAAACAATAATCAGTTACTATCGAACTTAAACATGAAGTACATTTGATAATAAAAACAGATAAGAAAGACTAACTGTAAGTAAAATTGTAAATGATCACTACTGAAGAGAATATTCACATACGTCAACTGCATAGAAAGCGAATATTTGGAAGTCATTTTGTTTAGAATATACTGGAACTTTATTGTTGTAATGAAACATGAAGTTGAATAAGTCTAGTACTATTATAGTTAACAGGTCTATTCTAAAAGCTTTCATTATTCAGATGCATTAATGTATGATTAGATAGTGAACAAGTTTTATGTTACGTAACACAATAAACTGATTGAGAATCCCAATGTGAACATCAACATTGGGATGCAAGTACATCCAGCCAATGAGTCCCAAATAGAACGAAACGAGCGTCCTGGATTCCATTTGTCAGTCATAATTCAACTTAAATATGAATGAGAATTAGCTTCAATGAACCATGTCTTGTAATTTATTGTATGGATTGATTAGAGATACACAACCATTGAACACTTGAAAGTACTAAATCGTTTTTAAGTTCATATTAATATAACTTCCAAGCAGTTCATATCAACGAATTGAAAACTTTCATGTCTCTTTAATCAAACTGTTGACTTAAAATTCAATGATTTACACTTCTAACTTCAGTTAATACACTGATATCATAGTCTTTTATTATTGATAATATATGTTTTATTTACGAGATGATGTAACCACTCTGGTCACGTCGTCTCAGTGGAACTTTAGGAATTATTATAAGTCAAAGAACAATGATAAAATAAGACAACGGATGTTTGCGATCTGTGACTATTTCAATAATACTTTAAATACTAGTAGTAGATATATAGTTAGTCATGAACACCTTACAATGTGGTATATATGTACTTCAGTGTAATCTGACATATCCTAAGATAGTGTGGAGAAACAGAAAGCTAAAATCAACCCTCTGAAAGGATACCGAGACTAAATTACAGTACCAGTGATAGTGTAAAGTTAATTACTAGAAAGAAATATCAGAAATCAATCACGTTTAGGTATCATTTCAATTACAGAGAGCTGAAAAACTGTTTTATTTTAGTTTGAGACTACTCACTGACAATGTGAACTCTCGATTCTACCATCAGTCGAACCCAGAACCACCACTTTTCTCAGTGAACCAGTTGGCATCAATTGGTAGTATTCCTATTTCGACTAATTCGTGATACAGCACAAAGACCAACCTATGTTACGGCATTTCTTACCCATATACATTTGATACAGAGATCTTACAATTGCCATCTCTCACAGGAGGAGAAAAATATCTCATCGACCAATGTGGTGGTGATAGATGCTGTAAATACTTTTTGGGCTCCTTCAGTATTCGGATACATGGCAAGTTTGTGTTGAATGCATTTGATTGAAAAGGATAATAATTAATCAGAATGAATGTGAAGAATGAGAATTTCTAGGTATAAATGCAATTCAGAAAGTTTGGGAAGGTCGCCATGTAGCTTATGTGGATAACCATTTAATTACTGTACTGGCAAATTTCGCTTATTGAAGCTGCTCCTAATTTACAAAACAAACTAACTAGTGCATTCTATGAGATGCATCACTTCATTACCTTAAAGTAGCACAAACATTATGATGTAAGTTGATATGTATCAGGTAAGTAGAATCATGGATGTTCGTTTCGTTTTACTCAGAATTCGTCAGAAGGGTATCCCTGTCTGACATGAAACCAACTGAGTCCAGGTCTAGGTGTGAATATCAACACCCATTTCTAAATAGAACGAAACATTTATTCTAGATTCAAGTTAGCGGCCACAGTCTCACTTACTAAACACCATTGTATTAATCCAATTCAATTAGGATACACATATGACAACATTGACTGATCAGTTTCGGTTCATATTAACTTAACAGAAAGATTCCAACACCACTAAATTATAATGTAAACACAAATCTCTAGATAATACATTTCATGTTATTTGTACACATTTAACATTTGATTGCAACTAATTCAAACACAGTAACTGCACTTAATTCTATTTTGGAAATCTTACAAACTGGAAAAAGGTTAAGGTTAACAATAATAATAATAATAATAATAATAATAATAATAATAATAATAATATGAATATGAATATGAATATGAATATGAATATGAATACTTCTTCCACTACCGATACCACTGATGCTACTGCCATTACTACTACTACTACTACTACTACTACTACTACTACTACTACTACTACTACTACTACTACTACTACTACTACTACTACTACTACTACTACTACTACTACTACTACTACTACTACTACTACTACTACTACTACTACTACTACTACTACTACTACTACTACTACTACTACTACTACTACTACTACTACTACTACTACTACTCTACTACTACTACTACTACTACTAATACTACTACTACTACTACCACTACTACTACTACTACTATTAATACTACTATCAATTCTAATACTACTAGAAGTAGTATAATGCTTATTAGTAGTATACGTTGTCATAAAGGCTGTCAATTTATTTAACTAAAAAGAAAATAATGCATAATTGTTATACAAACATATATGAAATACTTTTTCATGAAATCTGTCAAATAACTGACACAAATTATGTATAACAACAAAGTATCATAAAGTGTCATATTGAAACATTTCAACAACAGTCACAATACTACTATTCAGTTAAATGAAGAAGAAGATGATGAAGAAGAAGAAAAAAGAAAAGAAAACTAATCTACTATGTTAAAGTTCATTGAGTTAAATGACTGTCATATTTGGTAGTTGGATACATACATCATGTTGATATACATTCTATCTCTATGCATCATTTAGTGATATAAGTATACATCTATTTACTAATTAATGGTTTATTTTTTACTTGAATGAAAAAAACCAAAAAACAAAAATCTGTATTCCCACTCTTCACCCCCCCCCTTGTTTTTCGGATAAACAAATACAAAGAAGAAAGTTTTTGCATTATGTTACTATATTACCAATAGTTCAGTACATTTTCATCACTATACACTACGATATTCACTAACACTTACTGATACACACACACACACAGGTATACAAACAAACATAATATACAGTAGAGAGATTATCTTCTCTATTTATTCATGGAATTAATTTTAGAAAACAGTTTGATTGATGATAGTCAATGAAGGTGAATAAGGCGAAGAAGATGGTGAAGACGATGAAGAAAGAAACAAAGAAAGAAAGAAAGAAAAGAATTCTTAACCCCATGGGGTGTTTAACAATCGTCTTGACTTTCATCGTTTATTTTATTGCATTTTTTTTATCTTCTTAAACTATTTTTTCTCTTTAAATTTTGTAACATGTTCTACTGGTCTATTCTTTCCTAATTGTAAACTACCACATATTTGCCTATTCATGTATTCAAAGTAGTGTTTTTCTCTTTGCCTCTCATTCATTTAAACGAATAAGTGGATATAAGTGTATGATCTGCGTGCCTGTCATTTGAAGATCTGTCAAATGCATATATAGACAGATAGATAGATAGATAGATAGATGGATACTAATTATAAACGTAATAAGTATAACTATGCATTAACAACTATCTCTCTCTTATCCTTCATCTGTTCCATTTTCTCTTCTTCTATTTTGTTTTGTTTTACCCAGGAGGTCATTATATGATTAAAAATGTAAAAGAAAAAAAATTTATATAGAATTCAAAGTTATTTTCATTTACCATCTCTTACTTCCATCCTCTCTCTCCACCCTTCGTTCCCATCTACTTTCTTATTGTTCCAACACTATGTTCACTTTTAGATACGTTTTCTTTTCTCTTTTCTTCCCTTCTTTACTGTCATTTTGTTACTCATAACTAATTTCTATTTTATATTTTACTTTTTGTCTATCTCAAACAAATGGATCATTGAGAATTCTATGAAAAAACAACTTCAACATATTTAATGTCTTTGATAAAATGAGGTAATTTTAGTCAAAAGAAGAAACAAATGTCAATTTTTCTTCTGAAATGTGTATTACATATGTGTACTATTCACATAATTGAAGAAATGGTATGAATGAATGTTACGTAGAATGATGCTTACCAAACGAAATGGAAACTATATTAGTAAAATAGACAGCTGACATTCTAGGTGTATATAAGTAATCTAACAAATATCTGACATGTTCTTACCATTCATTCATTAGTAAATTATTATTTACTTGACAGCCAACTTATATACCTAATCTATCTATCTAGCTAACTAACTACTAAGTAGTTAGTTAGCTAGATAGATAGGTTGATAGGAATGAAATTATGTCAATTTCCGTTCATATATTTTTTTCTTGGTCCTTCGAATTCATCATGTAAATACAGTTTTCTTTTTTGTTTTGTTTTTTTTTTTCAAAGTAAATGAATCTATCTTTACGTTCATGTGAAATTGGGGATAAATACATCACCATTAATGAATATATACATGAATTGATAGTCAGGTAATATACATGAATATACAATGAATTACATAATTGATCTAATTCTATTTTGTATACGATATTGACGACGAACATATACATCCATGTACAATCACGACTTGAAATGATAGAACAGACAAGATAGATAGATAGATAGATAGATAGATAGATAGATAGATAGATAGATAGATAGATAGATAGATAGATAGATAGATAGATAGATAGATAGATAGATAGATAGATCAGGGATAGATAGATAGATAGATAGATAGATAGATAGATAGATAGATAGATAGATAGATAGATAGATAGATAGATAGATAGATAGATAGATAGATAGATAGATAGATAGATAGATAGATAGATAGATAGATAGATAGATAGATAGATAGATAGATAGATAGATAGATAGATAGATAGATAGATAGATAGATAGATAGATAGATAGATAGATAGATAGATAGATAGATAGATAGATAGATAGATAGATAGATAGATAGATAGATAGATAGATAGATAGATAGATAGATAGATAGATAGATAGATAGATAGATAGATAGATAGATAGATAGATAGATAGATAGATAGATAGATAGATAGATAGATAGATAGATAGATAGATAGATAGATAGATAGATAGATAGATAGATAGATAGATAGATAGATAGATAGATAGATAGATAGATAGATAGATAGATAGATAGATAGATAGATAGATAGATAGATCAGGGATAGATAGATAGATAGATAGATAGATAGATAGATAGATCAGGGATAGATAGATAGATAGATAGATAGATGAGGGATAGATAGATAGATAGATAGATAGATAGATAGATAGATAGATAGATAGATAGATAGATAGATAGATAGATAGATAGATAGATAGATAGATAGATAGATAGATAGATAGATAGATAGATAGATAGATAGATAGATGAGGGATAGATCAGGGATAAGTAGATAGATCGATGGATAGATAAATAAATAAATAGGTAAATAGATGGATGATATGGTAACTAGATCAGATAGAAGTTACATACTAGTCACAATTCGAAGTGAGCCCATTCTGAAAATAATCCTAAAGTGATCCTTGGATTATTCATTAACTGATAACTGTGACGGGAATAGACTAGTTTTATTTCAACAACAAAAAATCAGTAGAATGAATTTGTATATTCCCATTGATTTGTTATAGACTGAAGCTGGTCAGTCACTGTTGCTATATGTGCATCCTGTGCGGATCGCCTCGATATAACGATTATTCAGAAGTATCATTTAATTTGTATTGGGATGCAGGTACATCCAGCCGATAAGTCCCAAATAGGACGAAACACGCGTCCTGGATTCCACTTGCCAGTCACAATACAAATTAAATGATAACAAAAAATCAATTTAGATATACTATTTTTCAATAGATTAAGAGATTAAAAGAATGTTTTGCTTTCTGTGTATTGAACAAATGAACAGTATAATTGATGATTACATAACAATTACTAATTATATACTAATGAATCACTAGTGGTATGCTAAAACAATCTGATGAACTGGGAACTACTTCTAAAATTAATCACCACACAGCATGCATCAATCAATAATATTTCTGTAAGAGTAGTTACAATAGTTTGATTACATAACTTTGTCTATCTGAGTGTCAGTATGCTTAACATGAACAGATACACTGTAAATCTCTTATGAAACTGTTTAAAATAATATTTGTAATTAGATGTGGTTTTTGTGGACATTGATGTTCTGGTTGAGTACTAGTGGAAAAAGGTGAGCAATGGACGGCTATTTGATATTGGTATGAAACTTCTCATTATTGTATATTCTTGATTTAGCCACGGTAGTGGGCACAAAGTAAAGCGTTCTCTATGTCTCCAGAAGGTCCTTCGGTTTAAACCCTGGTGAAGTCATGGATGCCTACTGTCGAAGAGTCCCATACTAAGACGAAACAGCTGTCTAGTGTATCCTAGTGGTCAACAATTGTCTAATTCAAACCACTTCGTGATAACAAATTAAAATAATCGTACTAGTTTCATCTTATGGTACTAATGTATGCCAGGCCCTACGTTATTTATAACTACATAACTGACTGCGAAACAAGAAACCAATTGTTGGTTCTTCATGAAGATAAAATGACTTAATTCTATCTGTAAACAGATTTCTTCCATCAACTGAATCTACCATTTAAGTAATTACCAAAATAATGCCAAACTAAGGCTTTCGAATACAGCTACAAACATTTATCGATAAAGTAAATACTTTATGTCTACATTCGTCATAGATTGATTCTCGGCATGAAAATCATTCGAAACCAGTAAACACAGGATAGCTATTGCTTCCTAGCATGAGGCCCCTTAGAAGAGTGCACCTATAATCCTATCACGCAATTAAATGCATGACTTTTCAGGTCTCCAGACAAACGATTAGTCATCAACACTACTTTTCATCGTCCAATGCCACTATTCTGACTTCGGTTTGCTTGTAATACAGCTAATACAATCAACAAAACTAAATATCAATCTCCTATAAACCACTTTAACTTAGCTCTTAGGGCGGAATCTACAGTGTGCACTGTTGATGAGTTCCATACTAGAACAAAATCGCTGTCTAGTGCTTTCTAATTTTCAATGGTACACTGTCAACATTAATCTGTAATGTATTCAATCACTCAAAGAAAGTATTTTATGATGATTTCTGAAATAAAATCAGTCATTTAGTGTATCAACTTGAGATTGGTTTAGTGTCAGATTTCAGTTTTTCTTAAAGTTTCACCACTGAAAGAAATTCATCATTATTCATAGAATTTTCTTAAATAAAAGTAAATTCATCTCAAATTACTTCTTGATTAATCAACTAACATTGTTTCGTGATAAACAAAAGTAAAAACTTCATTTAAAAAAATTGAATGTTGAATTTGTTGACCGCGCGGAGTACAAGGGAGGAGGGGGAGTTGAACAGGGAGGGAATTCGAAACTCTAAATACTATTGTCTAATTGATTGTTCTTTCATTTACATGTTATCAAAATGTTCTCACTTATTCAATGATGGCTCTTTTCCCATTTCTTTCTTTGTATGCCTAATATAACCTGATAGATTGTGAATAGAAAACTGACTTTATAATTCTATAAATAATTAATTATTTGTATACCCTCGAGTAGATTACTATGATAATATTGTTATAATTGGGTATTGTAGAGATTGGTGAATATGAATTTGTTAATGCTGATATCACGAATTGATCACCTGGAAGCACTGGACAGCTGTTTCGTCCTGATATGGGACTCTTTGGCAGTGCGCATCCACGACCCTTTTGGGGATCGAACCCAAGACCCTCTGGCTCCGCAACGAGCGGCTTTACCATTGGATCACTGAGCCGGTTATGAACAGATTGTAGCTAGACAATCATTGAAAAATTATAAGGAATCGAATAACCTGTTTTGTCCTAGGATATAACTCTTTAATACGACACACCTGTAGCTTCACTACGAAGGCTGAGCTCATGACCTTCAGGTTTCATAGTGAAATCCCAACTCATAGATTAGTATACTGATCTAACCTCACTCGATTAATTGATCGTCTAACTAAGACTAAATCGTAATGTTAACTTACAGATTCATAACACTCAAATCAGATCGATATCAGCTCACTAGTGATTAATTTCAGTAAGATTTGAGCACTAGTGATATGTGATCAGTGGAGTACAACTATATGGGGTGTGTGTGTGTGTGTGACAATTATCAAGTGATGGCAGTGAGTGTTGCTGTGCAGTGATAAACTAACAAATTTTTCAAAAACAACTGTGCATTAACATTTTAAAACATTAATGACTTTGTAGTTACGCTACTTTATGTGATAATGAATGATTTACTTACTTGATGATCATTAGATCATGTGTTCTTATTAGAAATCTGAAGTTTAGACAGCTGTCACCTGATTAATAATTTTATAGTGCTCCTTGTTACTCAATACATATTTATGCAATCTCATCCACTTTCATAGGTAGATACCTGCCTCATATGCGACATGGAGGAACTCCACTATTCACTACTATTATTTACATAGTGAAGATAATATAACAAACTAGCTGAAGTTAAATGTATCAACCTTCAGGCGTTTCAAGCTCAGTGGTCTAATGGTCAAGTGTTCTCCACGAAACCTAAAGGTCTTGGGCACTATTCCGTGGTGAAGTTGTGGATTAGCATTGATGATGATAAAAGTCCTATCGTGTGCCATTTCCTGAATTTAATAGTTATTTTCCTCAGATCAATTCTTGATATTAGAGTCAGATTCAACAATCTTCACCATACCTTATTAAAATAAAAATCTTCTGGATAAATTGATATAAATGAATTACACCATGACCTGTTTACTACTTTCATGATTAATTCACACTGTTGTAAGGCAATAGGTAGTAAACCTGCTGCTGTTAACCAGTGTCTAATACAATCAACCTATTAACAAATCACAATAACTTTACCGATCATTTGGTATTCCTTGTCCAGTAAATCCTAATCACTTTCTGTATGTAGCATGACTGCCTAACTGCAAACCTCATGTAAAAGAATAATCGTTTTATCTAGATTGATCTGCCATTCATGAAGTATTCAACTACCTGAGGCTTTTTTCTTTCTTATCATAAATATAAAAATATACCTCGATTCCAACAAGTATTCACACCCCACCACCTACCTACCCAAGTACTTAGGTACTAACATAATCATGCTTATAGATTCGGCATTCTTTCTGAGAAACATTTTTGAATACATTATTATTATCAACTATTCTTCTCCATTAAATATAGATACGTGTAAAATTCTTTAGAATAATTCACCAGGTTTAGATAAGTCTCTATGTCGAATGAAATTCTCTTTTGAATTGAGGTAGTTTTGTGGAGAACGGTATTAGATCTAGTTGATTGAATCTGTCACAGACTGATGTTGGTAGGACACATAGTATCAGGGGGCACTGGATAGCTGTTTCCTCCCTAGTATAGGACTTTCCAATAGCGCGCACCCTCAATTCCTTAAGAGAATCGAAGCATAAGTCTTCAGGTTGATGAACACTTGACCTAATACGCCACTAGGGGGTCATCCAACTTTCATCAACTTGTGATACAGCGCATCGATCATTCATTGTCAGTGGTGATAAGTACCTCACTTCCAATATGTCTGAACTCCACTAATCATGACATCTCACCAGAACTTCAGGAACATTCTAAAGTTATTCACTAATGAATTGATTATCTTTTGGTGATTTTTCAATGTCCAAATATAATTTTCATTATAATTTAATACCATATGGTGAATGAATTAGAATAAATTCAATTGTCTGTTACCAAGATTACACAGCTTCTGTATAATTCATTAAAATGGATGCACTTCTTCTGATACTGAATATTAATAACTATTCAACTGTCATCTGATTAATAGAAATTATACAACCGGTTAGAAACCTACATCAATAAATATAGCATGTTTGATACTTTGGATTTTATTGATTTAATCCTCAACGTCAGTCTAACTGATGAAAAGAAGAATTGATCAAAATGTTAACTAACTTCTCATTGGATGTTACCTTTAAGAAGAGAATATGACTTCCTATATGACTAGATTGTGACTAACACTATTGATATCAGTATTCTTAAATGTCATTTAAAACAAACTACTTTCAATGTACAATTCACGTTTAATAATGAGTTTTACAGATGAACTCATGGTGTCGAGATGAGGTTACCATTTGGCTTTATTCTAACTTATTGCTTCATGGAAAATCTGGTGGATAAATTACTATGATATACAATAGACAGTTTCTATTTATATAAGAGAAAGATAGATAAAATATTGATTATTGGTGATAAAAAATTACAAATCAATAACATCTTGTAACAGTTTGACAGTTGTAATCAATCAATAAACTCTAGATTTCATTGCCTGGACATGCTGTTGAAATGAAAATTGTGATGGTTCTCTACAGGAAACCAATTTGAAACCAGTAATATACAATTCAGAATAGGCTTGTATCTTCCCGTTGATTTGTAATGGACTGAAACTGGTCAGCCTCTGTTGCCATATGTGCATCCTGAGCGGATTGCCTCTATATAGCGGTATTACGCAAGTTATATTTAAGTTGGATTGTAACTGGCAAGTGGAATCCAGGACGCGCTCAGGATGTACATATGGCAACAGAGGCTGACCAGTTTCAGTCCATTACAAATCAACGGGAAGATACAAGCCAATTCTGAATTACATATGTACCCGTTGCACAAGTGTAACTGTCTGGACACAGTAGCCTAGTGGTGAACGCGGTGGCGTTTGACACGAAGCGGACTGAGTTCGAATCCCAGTGGGAACATCAACAATGGGATGCAGGTACATCCAGCCGATGAGTCCCAAATAGGACGAAACGCGCGTCTTGGATTCCACTTGCCAGTCGCAATCCAACTTAAATATAACTCAGTAATATACAATTTTTGAAGTCTAAATTTCATTGAGCAGAAAGAAAAACTTAATTCAGTCACTTTCTTTAAGATCTAGACAAATATTTAGTGATAACAGCATTGACGATGAACTCTGTAAGATTCGATAAATATTAGACAATATGTGTTGATCTACAGGTTTCAATGACAGTAACCTTAGGCTAAGACTGTAACATGGAAAGTTCCTTATTGTACTGAGGAAAATTCTTTAAGTGAACGCCAACTATAAAGGAGACATGCTAGTAAGAATTTCGAAAATTTTTATTTTAAAATCCCTAATGAAATCACTCTATTCCCTAAGAGTTCCCATTGTCATCTGCTGCTGATCAACTTATCACATTCTATTAGCAAGCTGACTTATATATTAGTGGAAGTAGTAATTACAATAGTGGTAATAAAACGAAGTATAGATAGAGAATGCGATACAAGAAGAAGAAATTAGCTCGTAGTAAGAAACATATACAGTAACTAAAAGCTTGGGTTCAAAGAGGAGTAGAAGTCTTAATGTACCTGTACTACTGTGACTGATTCTGATCCATGTCACCTAGAGTATCCAGCCATTGATTACAAAGTTGCACGGACCCTAACTAAGTAGCTTGAACCTACCAGTACAGCCTAAACTAACAGTCAGATGATTCATTTACTGACACCTACTTCTGGGTATGGTCATCACTATCTTTCATCAGTCTTACTTTTACTTCAATCATTAATGTAAGTAAAGGCAAGCGGTGGCTGAGAATATTTATACACATTCAAAACCAACAACTCACTGGGTGAAGTTTTCCAGCCTCAGTCAACTGTTTTACCTATCTATCCCTAAAACTCCTGTGTATAACCTCATCATACTTTATCGGTGACATCAACTAAGGCGAATCGACGACGTATATCATCAAATAACAATAACCGAAGAATGTCATTTACTCGTAATAGCTACACTTCACACCCTTACAGTAAGACAGAGTGGAGGAGTGACTTATGGACGGACATCTCACCTACACCATAGGCGGTGTATGATGATAAAAGTCAAACGATCTATTTAAATCCATGTTGTAATTTTGTCAAACGCCAGATCATCAAGGCTCTCCAGACTTTTAAGGTATGTGAAGTATCGATGTAATCAGCCACTTTAGTCCCTAATATTCATGGAGTAATAATTTAGATTTCGGAAGGAAGAAACCTATCTTGAACATGCTTGCATTGTTACTCAATGCTATCAAACGATCCTGAATGTTTTCAGAGTCTTTGCCAAACGACATTAGCACCAGGTTATCCAATATCAACAAGTAAGCTGCCTGGTAGGAGATCAACTCCCGATAATTCTGAGGACGACAACCTGCGTAACTGAAACCTATTTCGAGTCACATAACCCGAAGTTTTCAACCACCTGTTACGAAACTCCAGTGGACCCAAACCAAGGTCATCATTTAGGGTTGAATAAAATGTAATGAAGTAAACAACGTGAAATATCTCAAAGTGATTAGTAAATAGTCAATCTCTAGTATTTTGAAATGTCTCGAAGAGATTGATATCAAGCATCTTAAATATGAATTCTATGTTCAGGAAAAAATTGGGCTTGAGTACAGTATAGATACAAGCAAACCCGTTACTTGAAATGCCCATGCTCATTTCAAGAATGAGCCAATCATCATTCTGACAAGTTAACCAATTAACCATTTAGAATGCTTTATTTATGACTAAATAGTCTATCGTGGAAGAAAGCTACTGTATCGTAGGGGATATGCATATTACTTTCGGTTAATAGATGAACCATAGCTTTTCACTGGAATTACTGCTGTTAAGCCACAGAAAAAAAAACACTAAAAGAATTCATCTATGTAACTGAAAAACTTGTCAGGTCATTCTTAAAATGGTTTGAACTAAAGACTAATTACAATATACCTTCCTCACAGAAATCTCTACTGAGATTTATCTAAAGATGAATGCCTACTACAATGATTCCAACTGTAAACTATGTGGACGAATGTGATTCTTACCATAAATCTCGCTTTACTGAAGGCTTACATGAGTGTGGAAGATATAACATGATGAGCCCTATTTCATTAGCGATGCAAAAACCTATTTCCATATAACATTACAACTATTCACAAATACCATTTCTTATATTAATCGGGTCATTAACCCTAACTGTAACTTTAAATCCTCACTTGACAACAAATGCATAACGCTTAAAACTATTTACGCAATTGAATTGCATTTTGACCAACGTTGAGTAAAATCCCAGTTTTAACTAGAATTTCTAAATTCTATAGCTAATATTAGTCCATAAGTAACATGCTATTTCCAGCCTTAAGTCATAATCCTATTCCTGAACTTAAATTCATCAGCACTGTATGACTGGGCTAAGCGTAGTCTAAGGTTAGCCAAAACTTTGTAACATGAGGAACATCGGGCAGAATGTTGCAAATCCATCGGTTTTTTTTCCCATCTTTTCCAATGTTTTACATGCTTTTTTTCCCCAACCTCATTTAATTTGCACCAGCCTTCTGGCTTACCGGTTTAGTTTCAGTTTCATTGTGATTAGAGCAGATGGCTGGATTGCTTATGCTAGTCCTAGCGACAGAAGTCTCTAAGATGATCCAACTTCTTTTTGAACATTTCAACAGAATGATCTGTAATAGCGTGTTGAGGTGGAGAGTATCACTCATCAAGTTTTCTTACTTTGAAACCTATTGCTTCCTCTGAATTTTGACATAAAATCATATTTCTAACAATTAAAACCTAATTTTGATTGAAATTCCTAATCTCCAGACTAAATACTGCTCCTAGCTATGAAATGTTGTTTATGAAATGCATTTATAGTTCGAATTCGCTACAACTTTGATGCTAATAGCCCATCTCACATTGATTCATTGTAAAAGTTTATGGGGCCATTTAAGTACTGGGTTTTTTTTCATTTCTATCCTGTACCCTTGCCAGAAATTCCTATCAACTTCCATTGATTACTTCATATATTTTATAATCTTTCATTCATTTGATTAAATCATTGTCTGACTTTTATTTTCGATTATCTTAATCAGTAAGTTGAATAATATCGTGAAAATATGTTGCTAATTGATTGATATCAGAAGTATCAATTGTCAGATAACAACTATCTGATCTAACGATTATGTGTTCAACAGGAAACCTGAAAGTCCTAAGCATTATTCCCTTGTGAGATGGTGAATGTGTACTTCTGAAGAGCCCTACATTTAGACGAAACAATTATTCAGTTATATTTAAGTTAGATTGTGACTGGCAAGTGGAATCTAGGACGCGCGTTTCATCCTATTCGGGACTCATTGGCTGGATGTACCTGCATCCCAATGTTGATGTTCACACTGGGATTCGAACTCAGTCCGCTTCGTGTCAAACGCCACCTCGTTCACCACTAGGCTACTGTGTCCAGACAACTATTCTATTCAGTATTTCTTGGTTATCAATCATTTTTTTAAGTCAGATTAATTTATACGTTTGAATTCAATAGATTTGTTTAGAATTAAATGAATCTGTTAGAGATTATCATTTACTTTGATTCTTTACGTAGATACTTATTCTTAACTCTTTTGATTTCAGACTACTATCAACATATTCAAGAAGGTTTTATCTACACTCTCTTACTGGATCTTGATTACATTATTGTTTCTTGGTACAATCTCTAAGATAATTGTATTGTCATGAGTTAATTAAGTAAATGAAATTCTTATATTGACCAATTCACATGTACTTACAAAAGTAGATACATTTGGAGGATAGAAAGACTTTTTTCACGATTTGTTGAACATATCTCGAAGAACTTATATTTGAAAGGAGAAAACACTTTCAGAAGTTCATTTACTCATCATTTGGTAGACATAGAACATACAGCTGATAAAGCAAATGTTTTTTTTTGTTTGAAATTATCGCATTAAACAACATAAGTCGATTCGATTAGAAGATTAAAACTTTTGAATTCAAAATGGAATCTGTAGTTAACTTTCAGTTGCTATGGTAACATTAGATTGATGTACTAGTTTCTTTTCCAAATCAGTGAGTTATACTCTTACATTTCTATCTTATCCCTTTTCTTCACATATTCATAATTACATAATCAAACTCTTTCAACTAATCACTAAGTCTCTCATTCTGCCTCACCTGTAGAATAATTTTCTGAGACCTTTCACATATTATGTAATTAAACTTTAGAATATTCAGTGAATTCATTTATCAATTCAACTTCTTTACAGTTTCAACATTTAAACATTCTGATGTTATCTGTTGAACATTTCAATTAATAAAACTAACATGTGCCGTCTATATATTCTGAATTATCTAAAATCAATAGCATGTATGTAGCTGATGAGACTGCATACAACAACGAAATGTCAATTGAATTCAAAGTATACTCGAAATAAAGGTTGTTCTTTTATTATTGAAATTCTTGAAGTTATGATTTTGTTTAAATAAACTGAATATCAATGTTTGTATAGTACATATAAACTAATTCGATATTAGTTTATAGTTTTAAAATAGAAAGCACCATTGTTATGATCACTGTATGATTATGATTCCCTTTAATGAATTACTGATGTACAATGGAACTCTCTAGTTTATAACACTGAAATAAACGGCAGCTTATTGATTGAAAATTGAAAACTGGCTGATATGACTGTGAAACGTAAGGAAGTGTCTTAAACTTACCTAATCACTGTAATACTACTCAGTATAGGATTAAATTGGAAATAAGTTAATAGTGGCCAGACAAAAAATAATATGATGTTAATTCATGAAGCCATGACTGAGCTAGGTTTGAGAATGTATTAACCGGATATTCACTCTACGTCAGTTTCTAGAACATATGTATGCATACCAATTTCCGACAAGTATTCCTTTGACTTAAAGGCAACTTATGATTTCGTAGACTGAGAAGTTTGGTGGTAACGTTTGTCATACAAAAGAATTACCTGAAAATTAAGTAAACTTCATAGAGTTTCACGATTCGGATACTACTTGTCAAGTTAGGGCTTATGGCTAGCTGTCAAAAGAAGTATCAGCCTTACATGGGGTTCTTTGGGGTTGTCCCTTATCTCTCTTTTTACCTAGTATCAACATAGATTATTTCCTAGAAGTCGCACCTTTCCCATCTTATCTCACAAGAATTGATCTTCTTCCAGGAAGTTTACTAGTCGAATTAGTATACTCAGATGATATGGTCCCACTCAATGTAGATGCTGACAACATACAGAGTCTCCTTAACACCTTATGTGACAATGAAAACATATTTGGCATAGGTTTCTTCATCTTTAAATGCAAAATATTACTTCGGTATTGGTCTTCATTACTGTTTAGATTAATCGTAAGAAGCGAAATAGTTAAGTATGTTGATTACTTTACTTATCTTGGAAGTCTGATTACCCCTAATGGGTTAGTATCTGATAAAATCTCAGCGAAGAATTAGAAGGCCTTCTTGGCTTTTATCACTTCATACTACTTGTGGTGTGGGCAATATATCCATCTTTCAACGAAAAGCTGAGTGTACTGTGCAGCAGTCCACTAAGTTTTAACCTATAGATGCGAAAAATAGGTCATGAAAATAGAAGACCTACATAGGCCACAGGTTTCTGGTCATAGAAGTTTTTGAAGCATGACCTGGATATCAAGAAATGACCAAGTAAGCAACACTCACGTTAGACATCTGTTACTCAGGAAAAATTGAAAATCATTTTGATGAGGATGTGAATCCTCATCGACTGAGATGGTTGGGACATGTATTACATGTGCCCGACTACTACCTGCCTAGTCGTGAGACGCTGGCTGAGGTAGAGGTAGGATGGAAGAATAGTAGAGGCAGCCAGATCAAAACATGGCATTAGTCGATGAGGTCACTGACAATTGGGCTGAGTCATGTGAATAGATGAAGACTACCTTGTTGGTGTCCGCGTTATAATCACAATCATTGGTTGGAGACACCGGGTAGTATAACTCAGAATCTGTCGCGATAGCTAAAGCTTATTCACTCTCTACCTTCATTTATATCTTGAGTTTTAATATTCTATCATACACACCTTTACTGTATCCTCCCTTCTTATATTCTCTTGTTGTGTTATTCACGTACGTTCGATTTCGTCATGCTAACATGATATGGTAACTTGAACCTGTAGGGAAATATGTCAGTTTTTATTTTATTAGTGACTGACTAACTTAAAAATTGGTTTAAATCAGACAATCTTACTTTATGATTGGAGTATCATAGGAGTATTCTCCCTTTATCTTTCCTCGAATATTGAGTTTGATGCCATTCTATACAATTTATTCCCGAAAATTCCTTAACAGAATCAAAGGTACTCACTGACCTAGAGGAGTCCCATACTAGAATAAAATAGTTGTTTAGTCCTTCCTGATTTTAAATTTTTTCACAACCAACATGAAACAAATGAACTTATTACCTGTCTCCATAGAACCATCTCAATTAAATGTCACTAGTCTCTTCTAAATTATGAATTCCAAGTTTGGTTACTGGAAACTTTTCCAAACTTTTACTCTTTAGATTTAGTAACTGTACTGCTTGCATATAAATAAATGCAATTTGGACTGTAACATACTTTTTCCCAGGTCCTATTTCGTTCACAAGTGATGAATGTAATCACTTTGTAAGGAAATCAACTTACTAAATGAAATGAATATTTTTCAAGGTAAACAGTAATGAATTTTACTTGTCTACTATTACATAAGTCTATAGAAGACACCATATAGCCGTTTCATCTTAGTATGAGAATCATTAGTGATGTGAGCCTGTCAATGAATTAAAGACTGATCTCAGAACTTTCTAGTCCCTTAAAGTATCCTTAACATTTATACTACTTAGTTGAAATCCAGTAGTCAGTAATACCAGTTTTAGTCAATTTAAGATACAGTACGATGATCAACCATTATTATTTTTGACAATTGTCTCAATCTAAATATGTCCGGAAAAGAGGAAGGCCAAAGAACACACTGTGTTGAGAGCTGGAAGCAGACATAAAAAGGATGAACAGTAATTGGAGACAGCTGGAAAGGATTGGTGAGGACAGAGTTGAATGGTGAATACTCTTGAGCGGCCTATGCTCCTCCGAGAGGGTTAACAGGCGTAAGTAAGTAAGTAAATATGTCTGGACTATAAATAACCTGCCATTTCCAACTAGGACCTCTGGAATACATATTTATCATAATCACTAACGAAATGATTTCGTTGAGAAGTTTCATCATAAATACCATAATTCGTTAGCGATATTCGTTCAATCGACTGTTATGTGTAAAATATTATCTTTATTAATGGTTTAACATCTAAGATAAAGGCGATTCAATTAGTACGTAAAATCAATAAACCATAATCTCCACGAGACGTAATCATAATTACATAATCATACTTATTAGTGACTAACTTGAATAGGTGATTCCTAAAGCTTCAGTTATAAAACGAGTCCCGTAAAGTTTTGTTATATCGGGCTTGTGATAGTTATCAATCATTATCAATAAATGTAGAATCACAATGCATCTTAACTTGACCAAAGTTAGAATCGTTAACTATTCACTGTTACATCATTGGCCTAAGGATAGAACATTCGCCACTAAGCCTGAAAGTTCATAAACATGGGTATGAAATTCTGAGGAGTTTTCTACAGGGACAAAACAGTTGTCGTATATCATTTCCTAGTTAAACAGGAATGACCATCACATTTATTTACATAATCGGATTCCTTTGAATAACTTCATTCATTTTATGTCACCCAGAGCCAGACTTATTTACTCTAACAGCACAAATTAAAATGAATCGAGTGAACCATGTCAGGTACTTCTAAGTAATAGTTACCCTTTAAAGTTCATTAACAAGAACCTAAAAACAAAACTGTGGCATGAATAAATACCAACGGTCAAAAAGAAAGACATTTCCATAAATTATGAATTCCAAGGATATACGGCTTATGAAATTCGGATGAATGAATTCTTGAAAGCTGTATGAAAAAGTTCCTTTTTAATCAGTTCCATATGGTATTTAATTGAAAAATTTGGTTAGTGGGTGCATCGAAGATAAGTTTGTCCTTTGGACCACATCAATGTACATGTACAAGTTCAATTATTGTAGTGTAGCTAGTTACATTGACTACACAAAGCGAGCTCCTTTAAAACATAACTCTTAACACTATTATTCTTGGATATCTAAAGGAGTATGTAAATAGATTATCAGCTCTATTCTCGAATACTGAGTAACTTCTGGTCACGTCGTCCAACTAAAATCATCCAAAGTTTAGAGAAATATCTCAAAAGATATACAAATCAAGAATTTTTTTATTGTGGAGGCCTTATCTATCCACTAACTTAAACTAAAACTTTATATGCCGATGAACCATGTTGAAACACGCATTTTACCGTGACCTTAACCTTTCCTTGTTTTCCAATAGTTATCATTCAACTGTTAACGAATTTAGTTGTTTATATTCGTCACTGATTAATGTTGGTTGGGTACAAATGAAAACCAAGAGGGAGGTCACTGAACAGCTGTTTTATCCTAATAGTTAGTGAATCATTCAATTATTCCGTTCTTCATATCCATTAGATGGATAATCATTACGTAGAATTATGCATGTCCAACAGATATTTATATCATTACGTAATCTACTTTGTACTTATCATTAAAAACTATCATGAATCTAAGTTATGTGAAACTCATGAATTACCATAACACTAGTTCTGTATATTTTTAGGCTTAGTAACAATAATATCTATAAATGTAAAATAGGTGACTACAATAGAATTTATATAACAAATCTATTTATTTGTGGGAAGTAATGCCATTGGAGACAATCTATTTAAGCATTATTTTCAGATTGTATCCTGAGAATTGTTTATTGTGATCATGCATATAGTATTGAATAAAGTTAGTAATAGTAGATCTTCAGGTTTAGTATGCATAATTAAGTAGTACAGTCTGAATTATACAAGTTCGAATCCGCCTCATAGAGTGTAACATTTTCTCCTAGAATTTGTAGACATATATTACCGATAGTAAAGTATTTCGTTCTACTTTGCCTAGATTATATGCTAGATGAAAATCATCAGCAAGATGCATTAACAATGCTGAAGTGACTAATAGTCTCTATGGGATTCTAACTAATATCATCCAATCTAATGGTTACCACTTAGATATTCACACTTCAATTGACCTCTTAAAGTACTAAGTTGTTTACAATGATCTCCATGTTTATCTGGTTATTAAATGCTGATCGGTTACTATCGATCACATTGTAGTATACCCTCAAGTCAGTATCACTCTATACTGAGTAATGTCAGATATCTATCTCTTAATCCAAACTGAGGTGGTTTTAAGGAGAATGGTATTAAGTTTAGTTGTTTGTATTCGTCAAAGATTGATGTTGGTTAGGCATCACTGAAAACCGGAAAGCACCGGATACCCTGTTTGTCCTAGCATAGAACTCCTGAGTAGTATGCATCTTCAATTCCACCACAGAATCTAACCCACGGTCTTCACGTTAGTAAATTCCTAAACATTGAACCACTGGACAGGTGTTCATTGGTAAAATTCCAACTTCTGTTATTTGTTTTTTGATATAGTAAGACGGTCATCTATTGTCACTGGTGATAACCATCTCACTCATGATAAGTTTGAACTCCATCAGTCACAACTAAAGTTAATACCGATCTCCACAAAAACCACCTAAATTCACTTACAATAATCAGTGCAATAATGACTAATTTCAAAGTGTTTTTGATTGTCTAGTGAAAAGTTGTAACTGATCAAGTCGATAGTGAGACAATTGTCACCAATGGTAATGACTGTTCTTCCGACTATAATACAAATTGATTAAAGTCAAAATTCTAACATTAGACAAGGGTTGACCCAATAGTGTAGCTGATTAAATGTTCGCTATGATACCTAAAGACCTTGAGTCTGATTTGTCTGGTGAGAAGAGTCAAGGAAAAATCCCATACTAGAATGTAACAGCTGTCTAATGTTACTCAACCAACATCAATCTGTCAGGCTTATCAAGGAAAATTAATTAAAATTAACAACAATATTATGAAAAAGACTTACTGAAAGATTATTTGATAAATCCGATAGTGATAATTTTCTTTTGGGTAATAAAAAATTTATAAATTTAAGGTATTACTACTAATCAATTATCAGTAATACAATATGTTACTATGATGCATATCACATTAAACATTTGTATAAATGTTGAAATACATTATGTAATAATTATTGAAGTTTAGTAAAATACATTTGAGAATTGATAATGTGCTTCATTGTGGAGGGGTGGATGGGAGGTGAGGGGCGGCGGCGGAAAAAATGAGTTTCTTGACATCATTATAAAGTAAAAGATAATTGAAATGGTATGATTATGAACAGCATATTCTTATTTAGCATCATCATCATCATCATTATTATCATCTATTTATTTATTTATTTCATCAGTTACTTATTTGTTTGAAATATTCGCTTTGTTCTATTCTCCTTCTCTTTTACTGAATCATTTTACTTTCGGTCAAATGTAAAAATTTTGGGTGAAACACATTAAGGGCGGTGTGTGTAAATCAGTTTCAGGTTTCTCTCTCACACACACACACACACCCTGTTTCTTGTTCACTCTTTATCTATGCATCGCCCTGTTTCATACGCATACATACATACGCCTCAGGTTTCATCGTTATAGGCTTTGGTAGTAGTAATAGTAGTAGTAGTAGTAGTATGTAATCCTGTTTTTCACGTTTTGTCGTGCTGATAATTGAAGTAGTAGTAGTAGTAGTAGTAATGATGTTGGTTGAGTTAGTAAATGTCGTGACTTCATGCATATATATCTATATTTTTACCTTTCTTACCTATTCTGGTGCTTGTTCCTCTTCTTTTATTAAGCACGTGCAAAATTCTTTTTAGTTTATTGTATCTAATCCTACTTAGGTTTCTAATGATGTCTAGGTGCTTATTTTTATTATCTCTTTCTATCTCAGATACGTGTCGTACCAACTAACTTTTCCCCTCCCCACTAGCCTACTATTTTACGTTTACCTAACCACAGTCATTCATTATAAACTCGCCACCAATATATAACTAATATTTTTTTCCTATATGTCTTAATTTTTCGATCCACCCCATATATATAAATACATACAGACACTAGTTATGGAACCTTAACAGCATGAGATTATCTTTCTTGGTTTAACATATCAACAATAGTCACTGAAACAGCCTACTTAACTACTACCATTAACGTTATTTCATTCATAAATCTATACTTTAAAAGATACTAAAATACAGTTAAGTTACCATCACCACCACTTACACCACCTCCCGTCGTCATCGTCAATACACAACTAACATAGAGACGAACTAGATTCTACAGTTAAACTTAAGGGTGACGGTGTAATTTCACGTATCACCTTTATATTACTACGACATCAACTGATTCTACAATACAAACAAAAAAAAAAACATAGACGATAAGACTGAAAACATTCACTTATTTAAGAAATCAAGTCGGTGGGATAGACAGAAATGATAAAAGAAAAAAATTTTTGGGAAAAGATTTCATAGTCAATCAATCTACTTATATACATTCGAATATAGAATTATTTGTTCTATAAAACAAAATACACTTGAAGTAGATAGAATTAGTCGACTATATTGGCATGGTAAATTATGTATATGTACATTAAAATAAGAATAGACGACAATTTGAATATGTGTGGTAACAGTGAAATAGTTTGTCTTTATTATAAACTATTATTGTCGCCTTTTTCACCTAATTCATACATATTTCCATCCTTTATATCAATAAAATGTATAGACATACGAATATAATTGTCTAATAGTCTCTTTTGGGAAAACAGATTCATTCATTCCCACACACACACACACACACATATGTAGTTCAGAAATAACTTCTATGAACAATGAAATCTTCAAGGTGTAGAATTGTAAAGAGAATTGAAACAAACAAATGCATTATCATCATCATCATCATCATCATTCATTACACGTTTAGTGATATACATGTTCCGGTTCGTCGCTGTTATGCTTTTTTTCTAAGGTATTTATTCTTTGAAACTTGACACATAGTATAAGACAACAAAAAAGATCTACAATATACTAACCATTAGATTGGGGCGTCGACAATTAAGCATTCTATGCATCTGTATATACACGTATTCATCTAGTGAAATAATAAAATCTCAAATATAATAATAATAATAATAGTAATAGATGAATATAAAGCAAGAAGTTGTATTCTAGATTGTTCTGTTGGTTTTATGTTACTTCTAAGCAAATATTGAACATGTAAGTTAGGTCATTTTTACACTTTACTGAATTTGTTCATTCTATGTAACATAAAAAAAAATAAAGAAGGGGGAAATAGATAAACTTGAGTAGAGGATACACAGGAACAAAGAAAACATTGGCATATATGAGTAGATAAAGAGACAAGAATAAATGATGCAAAAAAAAAAAAGAGATAAATTTAGGGGAAATGAAATTCAATTTCATCACTTTCTATCTGTTCTTGTTTCTCATTTATATAGAATAGGAATAATTTAGGTTAAATAACAATGGTGGATTAGTTAGATTTGTTATATTTGAAAATAAGTGTACTTCAAAAATTGATCCGCTTTATGCATTCTTTACTGATTGATGGATACCGTCAACTGTTTGTAGAAATTTATGAGTTACTGCAGTAGCGGTTACATTGAAAGAACAGAAAGGAGTGCCTTACTGAATAACTTAATTACTTAATTACCCTCGGTACCCCTCATAGAGAAGCATCGGACGCTCACCAGTATTCTCCATTCAACTCTGTCCTCAGCAATCCTTTCCAGCTGTTTCCAGTTGCTGTTCATTCTTTTAATGTCTGCTTCAAATTATCGACACAGTGTGTTCTTTGACATTCCACTTTTCCCTTTCCCAACAAGATTCCAAGTTAATGCTTGTCTCGTGATGCAGTCTGATGATTTCCATAATGTATGTTTTATCCATTTCCAATGTCGATTCCTGATTTCCTCTGAGCTGGAAGTTGGTTTGTTGTCTTCCATAGTAGGCTGTTGCTGATGGTTTCCGGCCAACAGACATTCAATATTCTGAGTAGACACTTGTTAATAAATACCTGTACTCTCCTGAGGATGTTTGCAGTAGTTCTCCACGTCTCAGCTCCATACAGAAGAACTGTCTTTACGTTCATATTGAAGAGTCTAACTTTGAGGTTGATAGACAGTTGTTTGGACTCCCATATATTTTTCAACTGTACGAATGCTGCTCTTGCTTTGCCAATCCTTGCCCTTACATCTGTATCGGATCCTCCTTGTTCATAGATGATGCTCCTCAGGTATGTAAAGATATCCACTTCTTTCAGATTTTCACCATCAAGTTCAATTAGGTCGGTGCTCTCTGTGTTGAATTTGACGATCTTGCTCTTTCTCTTATGTATGTTCAGGCCTACTAATGCTGAGGTTGCTACTGCGTTTTTCGTCTTCACTTGCATATGTTGGTGTGTATGGGTTAGTAGAGCTAGATCATCCGCGAAGTCCAGATCATCCAGTTGCATCCTACTTATTCATTGAATTCCGTGCTTCCCCTCAGATATGGTGGTTTTCATGATCCAATCAACCACTAGGAGGAAGAGGAAAGGTGAAAGCAAACACCGTTGTCTGACACCGGTCCTCACTGGGAATGAATCTGTCAGCTGTCCTCCATGCACAATTTTGCACTGTAGTCTGTCGTAAAAATTCTGGATGTTGACGAGTTTCTCTGGTACGCCGTAGTATCGTAGAATTTTCCATAGTGATCTCCTGTCAACGCTGTCAAACGCCTTCTCGTGGTCAATGAAGTTGATGTATAGTGACGAGTTCTATCCAATTTTTTGTTAAACGATGATCTGCAGTGTTGAGATTCGGTCTGTGCACGACTGATCCTTGCGGAAACTAGCCTGTTGATCTCGAAGTTGAGCATCCACGGAATCTATCATTCTGTTCAGAAACACTCTATTGAAGACTTACCCTGGTACTGACAATAGTGTGATCCCTCTATAGTTCTCACATTTGTTCAAATTTCCTTTCCGTGGTGTCTTGATAAGGTGTTTTTCTCCCCAGTCTGACGTCACTTGTTCTTCCTCTTAGATCCTCCTGAATAAAACGCGAGGCATCCTTGCCGTTATGCATATGTCATAGCAATTCAAATGAATATATCTAATGACAGAATACAAGAAGAAATAGACAAACGAAAAGTAAATTTATTAGGATGAACTTATATCTTCCCGTTGATTTGTTATGGACTGAAGTATGTCAGTCTCTGTTATTATATATGCATCCTGAGAGAATGGCCTCGATTTAGCGATAAATCACAAGTACACTCGTTACACAAGTGTGACACTCTGAACTCATCGATCTAGTTGTAAACGCGACGGCGTTTGGCAAGAAACTTACTGAGTTCGAATCCTAGTGAAAATATCAACGTTGGGATACAGGTATATCCAGCTGACTAGTCCCAAATAAGACAAGATACGCATCCTGGATTCCGCTTCCCAGTCATAATCAAACTTAAATAGAAGTAATGTTACTAAAAAAGGATATCCCATTAAATTCGTTACTAAGTATATAGCTGGACCCAAAAAATCAAATGGGTTCAGTAAAAAAAGAGACTATCTATTTACCACTAAAGTTCAAAGCTGAAGTAGAAGGGGACATTTAAATAGATCGATCAAAAGTACATTCGAAACTGCAAAATTACGCATCACTTATCCAGGTATGTCATCACTAACGTATCAAATCAAGGATAAATTACTAATGATGTGCTCATTAATGTATACACATCAGTTTAACTATCATTTGGTAGCTAAATACATAGGACATACCCAAAATCATTATCTTCGAAAACATACAAAACATGTACTGACATGCTTAACAGTAGGTGTCATGAAATCTGGAAGCCTGGCTACTCTCTGTAACTTGACTGACTATTGCTATAACATTAAGATTGACTTAGTCTTCTCAGCATCCGACTGCACCTTTTACCTTGATGTGGTGATCGTTCTTGAGTATTAAGATGACCCATTCGAGCAATATTAGCTGGAACAATCGTTCCCTTAGGTTCTTGTATGCCAGGTAGGCCGGTTGAAGAGCAGTAATACATAAAGCAGAGAACTCAAGGTTAAATGGCAGAGTCGTATTGCCAACTATACAGGGGAGTGATGCTAGTTAAGTGTTTTCCTCAAAAAGCCGACATGATAAGGTGTTACCTGTCAAAAATAAAAGACATAGTTAGAATAAGTCAGCTCTAGAAATAACAATCTCACTTAACTCCTCAGATTTCCATTGCCAACAGTAAGACCTTAACCAGTGCTGAGCAAGAATATCAAAAGCTACCCATAAAATGGCTGTGTATAAGTGGCTTCTAGTAGTTATCCTTTGGATACTGTTACTCTCAGGTCAACAAGACTACCTTTAATCCAGCCTTTCTCAGGCTCCTTTAAAAAAGCTCATTTTTCGATGTAGGCAACAGGGAATTGATAACTTCCTTCATACCTCTGACAACTCATGAACCTTGTCAGTCTTTAATAATTAAACTAAAGGTCAAAGATTCTGCCTACTCTACACATTATAATCAATAGTCATTAATTCAAAGAATTTAAAATTCTTCTGAAGTAAATTTTCACCCTTCCGAACATGATATTCTTATTAATAGAAACTAACATTGATAATTTTTTCACATTATCTTACTTACTTACTTACGCCTGTTACACCTCTCGGAGGAGCATACGCCGCTCACCAGTATTCTCCATTCAACTCTGTCCTCAGCAATCCTTTCCAGCTGTCTCTAGTTACTGTCCATCCTATTAATGTCTGCTTTCAGTTCTCGACGCAGTGTGTCCTTTGACCTTCCTCTTTTCCGTTTTCCAACAGGATTCCAAGTTAATGCTTGTCTCGTGATGCAGTCTGATGATTTCGGCAATGTATGTCCTATCCATTTCCAACGTCGTTTTTTGATTTCCTCTTCAGCTGGAAGTTGGTTTGTTCTTTTCCAAAGTAGGCTGTTGGTGATGGTTTCCGGCCAACAGACATTCAATATTCTACGTAGACAGTTGTTAATAAATACCTGTACTTTACTGAGGATGTTTGCATTTCACATTATCAGCATTGTATTAAATAAACTGATTTCGCTGTATGTAATTTGACTTTAATATGGTATATTTTTTTATCACAGATTGATCTCAGTTAAACATCATTGTAAGCTGAGGAATATTAAACACCTGTTTCGTTCTTGTATCTGCACAACCACTTCTGTATCATACATCGAACCCAATGTATTCGAGTAACACAACGAACGCTTAACCATCTGTGCAATTGTGACGATCGGCGACTTACGATAGGATCTCCACTTCAATTAACTTATGAGATTGCATGACAGTTATCCATTACCATTGATGATAAATACTTCGTTCTCAATTTAGATGAACTAAGTTAAACTTCCGGAATTAGACAGTTGTTACTCCATATCATAGTTAGTTTCAATTAAGAATCCTACTGTTGGGTTTATATTGGCGCAGTGGTACAGGTAAATAATTGTTCACTGGGTGATCTAAAGGCCTGGGATTCTCTGAGTCGTATGGATCTAGTTTGACACTGGCACTGAGGAGTCTCATGCTGGGATGAAATAGGTATCTAGTGTTCCATGGTTTTTGATGGTACCTAGCTAAAATAAATCTATGGCTAATATAAATACTCCACTACATATGTTATGAAGCTGTTCGCACAAACCCACAATCAATTGATTAAAGCCTATTACTCCTCGTGAAGCATACGCCGTCGACTACCATTCTTCAACCAACTCAGTCCTCACATCTCATTTCCACTTCTTCTCAAATACTGTTCATTCTTTTCATGTCTGCCTACAATTCTTAAAGTAGTACCTTCTTTAGTCATTCACTTTTCCTTTGGCCTTGAGGATTGCATGTTAGTACTTGTCTAGTGACGCAGTTTGGTGATCTTTACAATGTATGCCCTATCAACCTCCAGCGTCTTTCCCTAATTTCTTCCTCAGCTCGTCCAGTCACAAGGTATTTTATATTACGGAAGATTGTTCAGGATGATCCAAAATGCATTCTCATTATACATGGCTGATATCATTATTGTTTTTACTGATATTACTATTATTGTGCATAGGGGTTTGACCTTATCGATTACTTGTTGTCACATTTTCCTAACCTTTTATTATTATATGACACTTTTGGTCAGTTTTGATGCCAAAAACATAAACGCTAAACGAGTACAAAAGTAATGTTGTGAAAATAAAGGAGAAAGTGGGCAATGAAGAAGAAAATTTAAGATTTAGTCGAACAACAAGACAAGAGATACAATTCAGATAGAAATGCTAACAAGAAGATTTCATTCCTATTAAAAGAACTCATCACACTTTTATGAAGATTGTAATGAGAAACTGCAACATGATCGCCACTGACTTCTATTCTGTACCATATCTGGTAACGTCTCAAGCCACTGATTTGCACCATCCTAAGACCCCAATCAGGAAGTCAAAATAAACCGACAAGGTCCATTCTTGTACAGTTACCTTTCATTCCACGACGCCATGTCATAAACTGACCACTCCTCTAATTTTTCCAGTCAGTCCTGTAGTCAGTAAATAATCCATGGTATGGAAGTTTTTAGTATAACATTCATACAACATGACCAAGCCACTTAAGCCGGTGTTTTATGATGGTGACGCTAATTGATTTATCATCAGTATGCCCGAAAACACGATACCGAACCTCAGTATTGCTAACTTGATATTCCTACTGGGTGTCAACAATCTTTCAGAGACAGTGATGATCAAGTAGAGAGAAATGTCGAATATCCACAGTTCGAAGAAACCTGCTTCGCAGGCATATGGTAGAACTACTCTCAACCCGACCTTTTGGAGTCAAACTCACATCACGACAGAATTAAAGATGACCCAGTTCAGCATTAGCCGATCTGGCTTTCACTATACGTAGATTGATCTCATCTGATACCACCACTAGCACTCACATAACTTCCCAGATACACGAAATTTTCGACTACTTCTAGCTGTTTATCATAAAAGTAAGAGAAGATATACACTTGCCAGTTGTGAAAAAGTAGTATGTACTTGGGAGATACAAAGTACATACCAAACTTACGGTTACAATTTTCGGCATGGCTTTTATGATTACCCAGCACCACTTTTAGTATTTAAATACTAGATCGACGAGTGATTTAATGATTTTAATTTACAACTGTGATCTACTCAAACATGATGCTCGCACTGATACATACACATTAAGTTTCACTGTCCACTACAATGAAGTCTGTTTGAAAGTATTCAGAAGCCATTCATGTTGTCTGATTAATGTAGCTGCTTTAGTAAGTACATGCATATTTATAGACACGGTGGCAACATGAAAGAGGAGCCTGTTTACTGTAAATTAAGTTATGAAACCTGTTGTTTGTATAAAATTATTTGTTCAGCTGCTGTTTGTTAACAGTCTATATTCTTTCTACATTATGAAATTGTGTTCAAATTGGTTCTTTCGTGACTTTGATTGAATAAAAACCTATTGAAATTAATATATATAGTCTGTTTCATGTATTATACTGATTTACTGAGTTTCAACATTACATCATCTACACTCTTTTATATGTTTGTTATATCGAGGAGTCAAGGAATTGAAATCATAATCTGCAAAGTTTATTCATTATAATATCGAAACTCTAACTACTTCACGGTGTTTGTAGAAGACTTAGCAACTATCTTAGTTGTACAATTTAAGTTATAAGCTCTTTGTAGACTCATTAACTCTTATTACATCTGTTTTCCTTAGCCAGTTATTGTAGTCTTACATACTTAACTCTTCTGGTCCTGTCCTTAATGTATTGTGTATTTTCTATCCATGTTTAGTACAAAATGTGCTATACAAAGACCATTAAATGATTTGGTCTTAGCCCTCATTCGTTGATACCTTTTTTCATTTATCCATACCTTTAAAGTAGCCTTTGGTCTCTCAAGCATAGAGCAACCAATCACTGTTTCCCGAATCGGTCAGGTTATAGTCATAGTTCAAGTCCAATTGGATAGCTTTCCCAAGACAATCACTATCAGAGTTATAACAGTGTCGATGTATAAACATGTCACATGTTTTTCACTATTGTATCTAATAAATGTGTCATCTACCCACTTGAAATATTCAGACGCTTTGTTAATTAGCTTATTTAAGCTTCGTCTTCTCGAATTAACTCAAAGTATAATTGACTATCATTTCTTACATTATCAACCTAACAGTATGTCGTAGTGTTAAACTGAAACTCAACATCTTTTGTACACATGAAGAATAATCATTTGAACTCAGATACTGATAGAGATAAAAGATTAGAATATTGGTAAATAATGTCGATGACTTCAAGAAGAATGATGCCGGTAAACGAGGATATTACATCAAGCGAAACCATCGACTTATAACAATTGTTAATGTAATTCAATAAGGCTCGTTTGGCTTTTGTCAACTTACGTCACCTATGGCGTAAGCGAGATATTCGTCTCTTAACAAAAGGAAGAATGTACTGCGTAACAGTTCGCTCCGTCTTACTGTATGAATGTGAGACGTGATCATTAAAGATAGACGGCACTCAAAGGTTATTAATTTTTGATCATTTATGTCTTCGAAACATCGCTAGAATTAGTAGGGATCACTGAGTAGGTAATAATGAGGTTAGACAACAGGTATTAGGTAAAGGTGGCGTATCAATGAATGAGGTTGTGAGTCCTCAACGAATGAGGTTATTGGGATATGTGTTACGTATAACCAACCACCGTCTGCCTCTACACGCGATGTTGGCTGATATATGATCAAGAGGATGGAAAAGAGTTGAAGACGGCCAAACCAAAACACGGCATCAATCTATGAAGTCACTAACTACTAGTTTGAGTCATATCAGTAGCACCAGACTACATGGTTGGGGTCCTCACAAAAACTGTAACCAATGACTGGAAACTCTGGGTAACATGACTGAGAATCGGTCACAGTAGCGCAGTTGTATTCACTCACTGTTCTCCCTTAAGTCATGAGCCTAAAACTGTAATCATACATACATAAGGTCTAAGTGAAACATTCCACTTGTATATATTTCGTAGTATACATATTCTAAGTAAAATTATCAATCATTTTATTTTCTGACAGTTTTGCATGGATGTTAGTCAGTCAATCAGATCTTTGTTATCATTTTTGATCTTGAATCATTTTTGATCATTTTAAAACTAATGAAAGTGTTGATCTTAAAGCCAATGTAAAATTAAAACTTTCATGTATCACTTTTGAGCATGTAGATCCAGTCTAAAACTATGAGTAACCAACAGTCCAGTGCAATGCTTATTTTGGTCCTGTTCATTTGATACTGTAGACAATTTCAACAGAACTTACAGGTGACTTTGAATGACTAGTAGGTACTAGGTGTTCAAGAAATGAACTACTTTCGATTTTGTATTGTCCTTCAGAAAATTAGATTGAGAAGTGATTAGAGATTCATTTGTAAAGTGAACGCTTTGTAAGACCAATGTACTCTGCTCCACAATAAGCAATTAAACATGTAGATACACATTGATATGGTCCAAAGAGAATGTTCATCCTTCAGGTAGTTATGATTTTGATTTCAGATTTCTGTCCATGAACCTAAGTAGATAACTATTCTTGATAAACGTTTATCAAAGTTGAAAAAAATTCATTTTCTATTGAATCATCAAATCATATTCGTCTGGTATGGTTGAACAAAAAGTGAAGTATGTTTCTTTTTTTTTTCTGCATAGCTAAACCTAACTTTAAAAATGAATATATAGGCCATTCCAAGAAGACTTTCTGTATATGCATCTTTGAAGTAATCATTCCACCTTTTCGTCAAGGAAATGGAATTGGTATTTCTTCTCTGATCATAATGGCAATTTAATTGCTTGATTATAGCTATTGAATTTATCCAACATAAGAATGAGTTCACTACTTGTATCACAAATGATGAAAGTGCCAACTATATACCTTTGATATAAATGATCTGAGTATCATATTTTCTAGTTTTATCATGAAATAGTCTAGAAGATAAGCACTCAAAGATGAACACCTCTAGGTACATTGTTCGTTTGATCTGTAGAATAGAATGCCAGAGTCATTCATTATCCTTTTCTAGACTTTGATCAGAATAATAGTTGAAAATGAATTTTTTAAAAAAAAAAGGAAAATAACTCTACAAAAGATAGTTGAATACTAATAGATAAACGTTTGCATATACATACTACTAAACATACTACTAATAATATGCTTGCACGAAACAAATAATATCACATGGTCTATAAGTAGTAGTCATGTAAAGATAACTTTTGTCCTATAATTCAATTATTCATGTATCTTTGATTAGATTCTATAGAATTGAAAACATCTGTTCTAGTGAAACTATTCAAGAGGTATCACTAAACATGAATATCCTTTTTTTTAGTAATGAACTATGAAATTATGCCTACTTAAAGATTTGTAAGTAGTCTGTGTGAACTATGTTTCTCTTTGTAGATCTTTATGGAATAAATAAATAAATTTATCTGTAATCATCAGTCATTGTCTACTATATCCTCCTGAAGTGTAGGTCATCGATCAGGATTCTTTAATCAACTCTATAATACTTTCTGAATAGGTATGAAATTGAAGTATATAAGTAGTGATAAATGATGAATTGTGAGTTATTCATTATTTTAAGTAGGTTATTACATTTATGTACAAAGATGCGTTGAACAACTCGTAAAATAGTATGTCAGTAGTAGTTATATTTAAGAAATGAATAAAATAAAATAGATGAAATTTAATAAAGTTGATTATTTAGTTATGCTGGGGATTAACTAAGGTAATATGATGATTTTTAGTTAAAATTATATGTAGCCTGTATCAAATATAAGTTCGAATCCCAGTGGAAAGATAGGATAGGATATTCAGAGTTTGTCAACTATGATGCTACTCTCGGTTATCTAGAATAAAGTATAGCCGTATGATTATAAATATATTTCGGTTGTACATTAAGTTTATAGTGTAATTGAGTGTTATGGAGATTACTGAATGCTAATCTGACGTCACGAATAGGTCTAAGTTAGACAACTAATGGCTACCAAGAAGCACTGAACAGAGACTTCTTCCTAGTAAGGCAATTCGATCAGTGTGCATTTATAACTTCACCAAACATCCAGCCAAGAACATTCATGCCTACCAGAATCGCTAAACTACTGAACCATTGAGCGGCTCACAAGAATTTCATAAATATATAGTGAGAACTGACTGAAGTTAGAAACACCAGCCATCAGAAGCCGGCTCAGTGGTATAATAGTTAATCTTTTGAGACGAAGCTTGAAAGTTCTTGGCACGATCCCTGGTGGGGTCATGAGTCGACACCGGTGAAGAGTTCCATTCCAGGACGAAACAAGTGTCCATTACTTACTGGTTGCTAAAGGTTGTGAAACTGAAACTAATTTGTGATATCGAATTAAAATTCATAGTGTTAACATCTGGGAACGATAAGGTTGTTAGTTAGTTAGTTAGTTAGTCACATAAATATAAGTGATCATAGCGTAGTACTTACTAACAATTAATACCTATAAAAATAAACATGTAAGTACAATAATGTATCTAACAATGACTACTCTAAGGACGTTGAAATTTAATTAGAAAGTGACTGACATATTTCATTGCAAGCATTTTCAAGTTGTTCATGTTGCATAGAAACCAATATGTTTAATTGAAATTGAAAGCAAGATATGATGTCTACGAAGAGGAATACAAGACAATGTAGAGTAAGATAATTATAAATCCATCTAATAAGTAATCTGGTTAGCGTTTTTTTTTTGCAAGATCTTTAAATTCAACACAGAGAGCACCGACTCAATTGAACTTGATGGTGAAACTCTGGAAGAAGTGGATACCTTTGCATACCTGGGGAGCATCATCGATGAACAAGGAGGATCCGATGTAAATGTAAGGGCAAGAATCGGCAAAGCAAGAGCAGCATTCCTACAGCTGAAAAATATATGGGACTCCAAACAACTGTCTACCAACCTCAAAGTCACACTCTTCAATTCGAACGTCAAGTCAGTTTTTCTCTATGGAGCTGAAACGTGGAGAACTACTTCAAACATCCTCACGAGAGTACAGGTATTTATAAACAACTGCCTACTCAGAATATTGAATGCCTGTTGGCCGGAAACCATCAGCAACAGCCTACTATGGAAGAGAACAAACCAACTTCCAGCTGAAGAGGAAATCAGAAAATGGCTTTGGTAATGGATAGGACATACATTGCGCAAATCATCTGACTGTATCACGAGACAAGTACTAACTTGGAACGCTGTTGGAAAACGGAAAAGAAGAAGGCCAAAGAACACACTGTGTCGATAATTTGAAGCAGACATTAAAAGAATGAACAGTAACTGGAGACAGCTGGAAAGGATCGGTGAGGACAGAGTTGAATGGAGAATACGGGTGAGCGGCGTATGCTCCTCCGAGAGGTGTAACAGGCGTAAGTAAGTAATTAAGTAATAATAATCATCTTCAACTAGATAGAAGAAATACGAAAACTAAGGATCCAGAAGAACAACAATAAAAGTTTGAGTATACTTGAATATTTCATGAAATAATTTAAATGTAAACTAATTCATAAGTCAGATGATTAAGATATTTGATTTCGGTAGTGGAGTAAGAGATGATCGTTATTGCTGACTATTAGGAGACAGTGAGTTGCCAATGTAACTTACAAATAACAACTATGAATGTGTTTCTTGAATTGATTATGTTAAACTGTTTGAAATTCTCGAAGCTTTGCTTGTAAAGTAGATGGTATTGAGAAAGTGGATGTAGAATAAAAGTTTTGCCTTTCAACACTAAGTTACTAATGTAAATCTGAAGGTGTTGAAGATTATTCTTTCAGTAACTTATGGAAGATTATGTTTAGTTTCAAAGTAGATCTCTCGTAAACGGTCCAGTTTGTATTTGATTTAGTTTCTGTTCAACTAAAATTACAATTTACTTCTCTGCATTCATCAAAGAATAATGTCGGTTGAGTAATACCGTAAACCAAAGAGTATTGGACACTTTCCTCGTAATAGTACGGAACTTCTGTATTGTAGTGTGCACTTTTAGATTTGCCGGACAGATACTTAACCATCTTCATTACTAGGCCAACTGGCGTCCAATGGTGGAATTTCCACTTCTATCATTTTTTAAATATAGCACGACCATCATCCATTGTCACTGGTAATAACTGACTTATTCTGGATATATTTGAACTGGTGTAATAGAGGGTGTACATTGCTTAGAAGCTCCATACTAGGATAAAATAACTACCTAGTTCTTCATGGTTTTCTCTGGTACTCAACTAATATCAATCCTGTGATGTGCACAAACAACTAGAGTTTATCACTTAGTTCATTCAATGCCTGTTACCCCTAGTGGAGTACAGGCCGTCAATCACCATTCTCCAAACAATCTCTGTCCTGATATCTCAACTACATTTCTTCGCAACTGTTATTCATTCTTTTCATATCTGCCTACGACTTCCTGTAGAATGTCTTACTTCGTCTTACTTTTTTCTTTCGTCTTTGTGAATTCCATATTAGTGCCGGTCTTGTAATACAGTGTTCTATCCATTTTCATCGCTTTTTTTCACAATTCCCTTCCTCAAGTTGGATTTTGGTTAGTTTGTTTTCTGATACAGTAGATTGTTTCTAATGATGCCTGGTCAATGGATTCAAAGTATCTCGTACAAATAAATACTTATATCTTTTAAATTATGCCTTTCGTAGTTCTTCTAGTGACAGTTTAATCCCTATCTCATACAAAACACACTTCAATTCAAAATTACTATTTAGTCTGTAAGTTATAAGAAAAAACGTATTTAGAACAGAATAGAATATGGAAGTAATGGTCGGATAGACACTACACATGCCCGTAGGGAGCAAAAGGAGGGGAAAATGAATGATCTCTGGCAAATACCAAGAACATTTATCAATCATAGTAAACTGTTTAAACTTCAACATCTTTCCAACATCTCTTACACTTTGCTAAGGTTTCGCGAGTTATTGGTGACACCTAGATAACCGCTAACGAACGTAAG
Source organism: Schistosoma japonicum (assembly GCA_025215515.1). NCBI lineage: Eukaryota > Metazoa > Platyhelminthes > Trematoda > Strigeidida > Schistosomatidae > Schistosoma > Schistosoma japonicum. The sequence continues at coordinate 4,633,616 of CM046062.1, read as the reverse complement.
ACCAGCGACACAGTAACAGGAAGCTAAGCTATTCCTCAGCTCCCCAGCCCAGCTAACTGGAGTAAGAAGTTCAAAGACAGCAAGAAGCGTTTAATTCCACAGACAGCCTGTCAGACGACATCATCACACACAACTCATGCGTATATATACAAAAACAGAGAGCGTCCTTGGAATATTATAAATAGCGTACTAAAATAAACAACGAACCAATAAGATTTAGCATCTTACCAAGTGGGAAACAGGAAGTAAAGGTGAGAAGGGGAATTTTCGGCGCAAAAACAGGAAATTCAAATTTACACAATAAAATCACAAAAGTAAGAGGTTTGCCAAGTGAGTTTTGGGAATCTATTATCCCCAACACACTTATTCTACTATCTTTATCATGTATAATACTTACTCTTATCAATATGTGATAATCATATTCATCCTATAGATGAACATTGACTAACTTAGATTACTTCTACTTTACTATGTCAATTATTCTATCTTTAATGGAATAATTCGTTAAACTAATCAATCGACTAGTAAGTTATACATCACTTATATAAGTAACCACTTCATTTCAATGTTTCATTGTATAATGAAGTAGTAGGCTGAATAAATATACTAACTACTAAGTACACAAATAGCTACACACACACACACACACACACTCATCCATGTACATACATCATATAAAAAGCCAACAGAACTCACCTCTCTTAACACTTCTCACTTACAATAATAGTAGAATCATCATCACCTCATCTTTGTCTCATTATCATTATCAGCTGTATACTCTTGAAAATGTCCTACATTCCTTAATGTTATCTTGAATGTATTGATAAAATACTTTAAGAGATGAAGAACTGTGAGATGATGAGAATTTCAGTTTGTTACCTTCTTTTTTATGTAGTTCTATAATTATAAGAATGAAAATCAAAGAAGATTTTAGTCTATAGTGTATAATTCTTATGGAAAGTGAAGATTTTCAACAGCAACAACCACAACCACAACAAGAACAACAACAACCTAGTTAGATGGATACATGCACAAATTAACTAAACAATTGAAATAAAATAGGCTTTTTATTGTTGTTGTTGTTACTAGTCTGATTAGCCTTAGTAACACTGTTATTATTTCAATGAGAGAAAAATTTCTCCTTAGGGCATGTAACGTGACAAAACAACTAGATAACTTTATTCTAAGCATAGTTATATTCATCGACGGTAAACTTCGGTTAACTGATTATCCATTTGAAGTGTGTCTATTTACGTTGTTGCTTGTTCGATTACTTGCTTCATTTAACCATTAAAATAAACGTGATATAAATTGAACTGATATTTATATATAGACACACACACACACACAGTCAAAGTATGTTTAATAGATGAATGATTCAATTGTCTAGTGATGCGCATTTAATCCATCTAAAGGGGAGAACGAATAATGAATGAAACAATTAGAGACTTGAGCAACTCCAATCTCACTTACCGACTTATTTACTTACTCACTTTTGACCTAATTGTATTTCAATTTACAATATCCCATTAGTCAAGTACAGTCTTATGTTAATATTTTTCAATTAGATGGTAACAGTAATATCCATTCCCTAACTCACTCACTCACTTACTCACTCACTCTTACTCTCACTCATTCACTCACTCACTCATTCACTAGATCACATTCATCATATGTTAAAGCATACAGACATACCCGGAGGCAATAGGAACGGGGGACAGGGAACTCAGATATAATTAAATTTCGTATCAAAATATAAGTTAGTAGTAATATAAGTAGTATGAGTGTTTATGGTAGAAATAAGATGATAATGACGAGTTATTGACATTCGTTTTTATCAATTCATTTAGTAATAAATCTAAGAGAAGATGAGAAAGGAACAAGTAGATTATTTACGTTTCTTCATTTGTTTGTTTGTTACCACTATTTATCAGTAGATCAGACAACTTAGCGAAGCATAAATGAATTCTAGGTGACTTAAGGAACAGAGAATTTTATTAACCTTGAATTGGAAGATTGTCTCAGTTACATTTTGAAGGGTGGGGGGGGGAGAGGGAAAGCAGAAAACAAGGAAAAGGTATAAAGAACAAATGAATACTGATAATAATAATAATCATTTGAGAACAAAGACTATGGTGATAAAGATTATGTAATAGATTGAGTAAAAGAGGAAATGAGATGTTTTCTCAAATGTTGAGTATATTACTAATCAGGATGTTATTATGTGTTATGCGGATTATTCAGTTATTATTACAAAATAACATTGATTGAGATCACTGGAAACTATAAATCACTAGTCAGTTGTTTCATTCCAGTAAGAAGCTAATCAGAAATGTGTATCTAATTCTATACTAAAGATCAAGCCTAAGACTATTAGGTTCACTAGTGAATAGTTAACCCTTAGACTAATAAGCCAGCATTGAAAAACTGGCATTTCTAACTTCAGCCAATTCATTATATACTGTGCATCCTCATTAATTGTCATTAGTAGACAACTGTCATACGCCCGGAATGGCTAGATTTCACTGAACATACTTTCTTAATAGTGCACTAGGAATTACCACCCGAAGTTATTTACTTGCTAGCTAATATTGATTATAATTTGGTGTTGATTTCAAATATGGTGTCATGATTTGACGTTGATTAGACAATAATTAAAAACTAGGTAATGGAACTGGATACATATTTTGCCTTGGCATGGAATTCGTCATCAGTGCTTTCTGATTAGATAATAAGCATAAATTGATGACATTTTGTAATCTTAACTACATAATGCTATTTCAGGAGACTAAAGAAGAGTAACGAACTCTCGGAACTGTATTTCAGATTACTATTTCAGTTATCTTAACTGTCAGTAATGTAGACATTTTATTTCTCTCAGTGTTACGTTCCTCTTACCCTATCCTCCTGTTTAGTATATTTGCTGTTAGTACCTTATCCCTTATTATGAACTAAAGATAATTAGTTGTATACAAGCTACCCCTATCCACTACCACAAACTCCTTTGTTTTGTATTAATGTGAAATTCTTAATCGGCTCAATGTGTGGTCGAACTGTGTGTATATATAAAGGAGTGTTTGAAATACAATGCGATTCTGTGAAGCTGGTTCGTCAATCTTGTGATCTCTCATTACCGACTTGGGGCTATGTAGACACATCGAGCACACGTGCAGTGACCGGCTAGAAACTCTCATTGGGGCTCGTTAATGTATCTTCTTGCGCACAAGTTTGCATCATCCACTTGGTCATACGAATCGATAATATCAACCCCTTTCAAATGTCATAACACGAAATAAATACTCAAATCAAGTTTCTCGCATCTTAAGAACACATAAAAAAGTTTCTGATGTACTACAACTACCACTAAAGTTAAAACTATTAGTTCTTGCTTACATCTTCAGTTAATTCGGGAAATTCCGCTATTAATAAGCATCTGTATCACTATCGACTTTTAATCATCAAATAACACATGAAAAGTAACTCACTTCTAATTTTCTTACTTACAATTGCACTAGAAATGTCAGTTGTTTTATCAAACTAAATACTGTTAGTAAGAGTTTGAATCTTGTTTCTGCTAGTCATGACTGTATATGATTACTTCAGTGATTGACACTTGTGCTCCATGAACAGATTACTTGTAGTTACAAACAATAAGCTTTGAATGGTAACTATAAATGTAATTAAAATTCACTTCTAATCTGAAGCCTTAAATGTCACATCGAAGACAAACTCTGAGTAGACAAGCCATTTAAAAGCCAAAAGATGATAGATAACTCTTATATTCCAGTAGAGGACTGATCTCATCCAAACTAAAATTGACTTTAGCTACAGTAGAGTTAAGTAATAAGATGACGATCACTGGTACAAATAGTAATATATTCCTTCAATCTCGTCTATAGGGCGATAAAAGCTAAATATTAAATAAGAATGTTTACAATCTTTGGATTATACCATGTTCTTTGAGCTGGATAATCTAATTTTGAAGTTTTCTGGACAATATTGGCGGAAACTTCTCCATATCCACAATCGCCCATTTAAATAGCTACATTAAAATGCTCGAATAAACAAAGATATACAACATTCAACGCTGTTTGTTAGGTAGAAATCTAATAGAAATTGGTTATGTAACCAATCTATAGAAGATATTCTTTTAAATATCACTTAATAATAGTTGTCAGAATTAATTATTATGATCAATTGTAGTCAACTAGAAATAAATTTAGCTTAATATAGTATACTACTGATATAAGTGTTAGTAAGTAATTTGAAAATATTGAATGTAACATTGTATCACTGTGGTGATGAACATTAGCCTTCCCTTTTGTTAAAATTATTAGATAGTCTAAATAATTTAAGACAGCTCAGTTAGTTTAAAAAAAAAACTACTTTATAATTGTTGACCTAAAAACATAAAGGGATATTGGAACAAATATCTAACTATGATTCGAGCTGGATTGTTGTTGGCAATCGAAAATCAGTATTAGCGTTTTGTTCTTTTGGGCCTCGTCAGCTGAATTTATCTGTATCCATGTGTTGATGTTCACAACGGGATTTCGACTTACTTCTTTTAGTTCCATAAGTCGCAGTGTTTAGTACTAGTTTACTGAGTCCTGTTGACTTGTCATGGACTGAAATTGAGTTAGAGTACGAAAATCAGCACTGACGAGTCCCAAACAGAATGAAACGCTTGTCAGCTATAATCAAATGTGAGTCATACTTGCAAACTATCACTGTATAGAGGCAAACAGCTAAAGATGTCTACATGGAGATAAAGACTGATCAGTTTTAATCCATGACAAATCAACTGGAAGATTCAGAGTTGTTCAAATTAAACGTTTACTTTGTTTGCAATATCAGTAAAGTCACATTTTCTAGTGCTTATTACACACATTAGAAACTGGTACCCATAGATTCTAGAACCAGAGAATTTAAAAATCAACATTATAATTTAAGTTTACTTCATTCTCCAATGAAACATCTATTCTGCACTAATTCGTATACTGTAAATACAACTTATACTTAAACATTCAGATATAAACTTCCAAGTTCTCATACGTCATATAAACTTTAACTTTGAATTGTCTCATCTATTCACAGAAATCTAAGATATACATAAGATACAATCTGATCCTGAGCTCCGTGAAGATATTGGTAACCATGATAATATTGATGACATATTTTAAAATTATGTAATTACTATCATGAAAGTAGAATCTGTTGTTTATTCTGGAATTCAGATGTAATTTTTTTAAAGAGTGATGAATAACATAAGTCAACCAATGCCTATTACCTCTTATGAGGGAGGAAGTCGCCTGGAATCCACCTAAGGTTACTACCGGTAATAAGGACGGAAGTGGGTTCCGCATTGGGTTACTAACCTTCTCCTATAAAGAACTACCCTGCTAAAATAACGATAAACAGAAAAACGAAATATTTAAACCAATGATATAAGTATTTTTAGCATTTGTCTGACTTTTGAACACTTCCACAAGGATGATAGTGATGATGTTGTTGTATGTATGTTTAACATTATGTTCAATAAAACCATGAAGTGTACAGTTCCAATAGTAGAATCTCATTCTCGACTTGACTTTTATAAGAAGCATAAAAGATGATGTTTTTTAAACTTCACTTTTAGTTTGGAAGATATGAATCTAAACAGTAAACTTATGTTTTCTTTAGATATTACCTTTCTATTTAAGAAAATATACTCCACTTGAGATAATTGAATTTGAATGTTACGAACTATCTACTTGTCTTGTGATGCAGTCAGATGATTTCCGAAATGTATGTCTTATCCATTTACAACGTCATTTCCTGATTTCCTGTTCGGCTTGAAGTTGGTTTGTTCTCTCCCATAGTAGGCTGTTGCTGATGGTTTCCGGCCAACAGACATTCAATATTCTGCGTAGACAGTTGTTGATAAATATCTGTATCCTCCTGAGAATGTTTGAAGTAGTCATTTATGTTTAAGCTCCATAGAGAAGAACTGTATTGACGTTCGAATTGAAGAGTGTGACTTTGAGGTTGGTAGACAGTTGTTTGGAATTCTATGTGTTGTTCAAAAGTAGGAATGTTGCCCCTGCTTTGCTAATCCTTGCTCTACATCTGTATCGGATCCTCTATGTTCATCGATGATGCTTCTCAGGTATGTGAAGTTATCAACTTCTTCCAGAGTTCCACCATCAAGTTCAATCAGGTCGGTGCTCTCTGTGTTGAATTTGACGATCTTGCACTTTCTCTTATGTATGTTCAGGCCTATTGATGCTGAGGTTGCTTCTACACTGGTTGTCTTCACTTGCATTTGCTGTTGTGTATGGGTTAGTAGAGCTAGATCATCTGCGAAGTCCAGATCATCGAGTTGCATCCTACTTGTTCATTGAATTCCGTGCTTCCCCTCAGATATGGAGGTTTTCATAATCCAATCAACCACTAGAAGGAAGAGAAGAGGCGAGAGTAGACAGCCTTGTCCGACACCGGTCCTCACTGGGAATGAATCTGTCAACTGTCTTCCAAGCACGATTTCGCACTGTAGTCTGTCGTAAAAATTCTGGATTATGACAAATTTGTTTGATGTGGTCAGCGTTTTATATTGCAAGCTTGTGTTTTACGGGATAGGATGCTACCCCTATGCCCAACCCTCCTTCTTTACCCGGGCTTGGGACTGGCAGCAACCCTAGAAGAGCTGCGGGGGAATTACGAACTATCTAAGAAGCTAACAAACAATGAAATTCTAAAAGTAACACTCAAAGAATCATTTTATAACTGTGCATTAAACCTTCAATTTATCTTCAGTGACATATTTTATATACAAACTGATAGAACAGTAATAAATTCATTATTAATGTTTATCTTAGTAGATTGTTTCCTTGAGAAATTGAAGGGTGGACAACTCCACTTTTATTCTCGTTGCATTTTTATCTTATTATTTATTCAGGGAACTCCTAATTTAATTTAATAAGACATTACCTTTCCACAATGAGTTTCATTTTACTTAACATCTTATCAAAGTGATAAGAAGATGGATGCATATTTGCTGATGTATATAAAAGAAAATTGTTAAGTTTGTTAATTCTGGTTAGCGTTTTTTTTAGCAAGTTTGTGTTTTACGGGACAGGGGTGCTATCCCTATGCCCAACCCTCCTCCTTTACCCGAGCTTGGGACCGGCAGAAACCCTAGAAGAGCTGCGGGCTGAAAAATATTGGGGACTCCAAACAACTGTCTACCAACCTCAAAGTCACACTCTTCAATTCGAACGTCAAGTCAGTTCTTCTCTAACGAGTTGAAACAGGGAGAACTACTTTAAACATCCTCACGAGAGTTGGCCGGAAACCATCAGCAACAGCCTACTATGGGAGAGAACAAACCAACTTCCAGCCGAACAGGAAACCAGGAAACGACGTTGGAAATGGATAGGACATACATTGTGGAAATCATCAGACTGCATCCCGAGACAAGCACTAACTTGGAACGCTGTTGGTAAACGGAAAAGAGGAATGTCAAAGAACACCCTGCGTCGAGAACTGGAAGCAGACATAAAAAAGATGAACAGTAACTGGAGACAGCTGGAAAGGATTGCTCAGGACAGAGTTAAATGGCGAATACTAATGAGCGGTCTATGCTTCTCCGAGAGGGGTAACAGGCGTAACGGATAAAAGAAAAGTTTCAATTTATGTAGACATAATGATTTTTATGGTTATACAATGATTCACTTCAAAAGAAATTTTACTAGATATACTACTAATAAAGTACAAAATGATATACCATGAGGATACCACAATGTAGGAACTAGAGTTTATCAGTAGTATATCAAATAAAATAGATTAGTTTTAAACTTTTCCACAGATATACATTTATCTAGGATATCAAAAAGTTAGCAATATGAACTGTTTAGAGGAAATTCCACTTTTAGATGATGTAATTTGCTGATGATTTCCTTTATATGGAACTGATGTAGATAATTGAAAGAGTCTTTTATGCAGCTGAAGTTTATTTATCACTTTTCAGTTAACCAATGATGTTTATTTAATTGGAAGATCTAAATTTATCACTTTCTTGTGTATATGTTAATTAAGCTGCTCATGTTCAGATACACAGAACGTAGTACCAATCAATGGCATAGCGTCTTACAACGTTGCTTCGTAAATGTAACAAATTGTGTATACAAAGCTCTATTCCATCTCACTTAATAGATAGTAACAATTTAGTCAAGTAAGAAAGTCATACAAAATGACAAACTTCGTACTATGATAGTTTTCTAATGCGGTTCAAATATGTTGATTTCTTATAGCAGAAGTTATAAGGATTCGAACCAGTAACCTTAATATAATTGAGTTGGATTGTGGTTATGAAACAGAATTTAGGACTCAGGTTTCCTGTTATTTGCGATTCGTAGGCTAAATGTTCCTATGGGAAGATATGAATACACTTAAACTTTCGTATATGTTTTTAGGAGAAACATAGGATACTTTTATTTTTCCTGCAGCCAAAATAAGACTTATTAATTGATTTCATGAATTCTTCACCTTCTTTGTTTTATGTTTCCTCTAACACCTTCAGTAAGTTGTCTTCAGTACTCATCTGTCTAAGATATTTATACACAATCTTCCCAGTACATAATTTCTACCGTTTATTATTTTATGGGTTGCTTTTCCCAAATACGACGACGAGACGACGACGACGACGACGACGACGACGACGACGACGACGACGACGACGACGACGAGACGACGAGACGACGACGGACGAAGACGACGACGACGACGAGACGACGACGACGACGACGACGACGACGACGACGCGAAGACGACGACGACGCGACGACGACGACGACGACGACGACGACGACGAAGAAGAAGAAGAAGAAGAAGAAGACGACGACGACGAAGACGACGACGACGACGACGACGACGACGAAGACGACGACGACGACGACGAGACGACGACGAAGACGAGACGAGACGACGAGACGACGACGACGACGCGACGACGACGACGACGAGACGACGACGACGACACGAAGACGACGACGACGACGAAGACGACGAGACGACGACGACGAAGACGAGACGACGACGACGACGAAGAAGAAGAAGAAGAAGAGACGACGACGACGACGACGACGACGACGACGACGACGACGACGACGAAGAAGAAGAAGAAGAAGAAGAAGAAGAAGAAGACGACGACGACGACGACGACGACGACGAAGACGACGACGACGACGACGACGAAGACGACGACGACGACGACGACGACGACGAGACGACGAAGAAGAAGAAGAAGAAGAAGAAGAAGAAGACGAGGACGACGACGACGACGACGACGACGAGGACGACGACGACGACGACGACGACGACGACGACGACGACTACGAAGACGACGACGACGACGACGAAGACGACGAAGACGCTACGACGACTACTACTATATACTACGATTACTACTACTACTACTACTACTACTACGACTACTACTATTACTACTACTACTATACACTACTATACTACTACTATTACTACTACTACTATTACTACTATTATTATTACTACTACTACTACTACCACTACTATTACTATTACTACTATTTTGGCGGCCTGTTTGACATCTTGGGTTGCCATCTTTCCCAAATATCTCAACAGCTTACTTTCTCGTTTTTAGTTTTGTTTTAATTTGCTCAGTTATATCCCGAAGTCGCACTGTGTGTTCACCTACCTAGAGAAAAGCCTGCGACCCATTGTGAGTAACACAGTGAGATCTAAGCAAAGATATTAGATTGGCTGACAATACGCGTTAGAAAGGATCATTATTCACCAGATGTGTATTCTTGATATTCTTAGAGTTAACTAAGAATTTCTCATTGGAAAACTGGACTACCTACAATTTCTCTTTGGTCTAAGCATATATCGTAACTGTGGTTTAATCACAGTTCAGGAACCTTGGCTACATAACCTGAATGATGACAATTTGATATCACTGGAAGGCTTCCAGATTTTTAACAGGATCGTTATGTCATCAAAAAAGTGTGCTGGTGGTGTTGATACTTTCATTAACAAGAAACTGGTATTTCTACATATGAAAGAGCAACTTGTTGAGATATTGTATGCTGAAAATTCATGTTGCACTAATCATACTACTGAATAAATTTATTATTATTATTATTATTATTATTATTATTATTATTATTATTATTATTATTATACTTATCATTTAATTATCGATTTGCACTTTTTACTTAGTAGGATCGGTTATGTAATTAATTAGCCAGTTACCACTGGCTTACAAATGGCGTTCTCATAGATACACACAAATACTACATTGTATTAGATTAAAGTCTAATCAATCGCTGATTAGTGATGAATATGATGTTTATGAAGTCATTTACAGTGTTAACTGATTAAGTCACAATATCATCACAAGTTCAAGTGACTTGACATCATAGATGCTGTGTTGAGATGGTAGGATATCGAAGACTAGATGGAGACTTCCTGCTTGTTCACCACTACCCTAAACCACCTTCTTAATAAATCTACTTATTATTACAGTAAAAAAGACTTCAGACTGTTTCAAACATGATCATAATCCCTTTTACACATGTATTCGTTTTTCTTTCCAGAATATTTACCATGTAAACAAACAGATTCATCAGCAATGTTGTCGAGACTACTTATTTTACATAATTGAACATAAAGAATACATATTTGTTTTTGTGAAGATATTGTCAAAGTTTAGTCAAGTCAGAGGTCATACAATTACATAGTAATGATAATGAAGTTACAAATATAATCTACTGGAAACCAAAATCAATAATTTAAGGCTTATACACTTACCTAGAGACCTGATGGGTTTATATTTAAACCTTAGTAATATAGTTCCTCTTAACTTCTTAGTAGTTCTATACTAAGACTAAATATTTGTCAAATGTATCGTGGATTTCAATAATTGAATCTAACTAATTTCCATTTATTTCGACCAGAATGAGTTTGCTTAGTGATGAATGAGGTGGAGTTTGACATGAAGCAGACTGAGTTCGAACCCCAGCATCGATACCGAAAATGGGATTTAGGTACATCCATCGGATAAGTCCCAGAAATTGGACAAAACGCACGTTATGGATTCCGTTTGCTAATCTCAATCCAACTTACACATTCAATTTATTTTGGGGATTCAAAATCCCACCCCCCCCCGAAAAAATACACTTGTTCATTAAATCAAGTTGAAGAAGTTGTATTGATTTTAATGTGTAAGCTTAATCTGTATAAGTATCATCACATTAATTTAATCTCTTCAGAGTACACATTCTACACCATTTAATTGTACTGACAATAAAATGTTAATGATTTCACTCTGAGGAATTGTTCCCTAGTCTCGTCTCAGTTTTTCTTTTTTTAATTCATAATACAGTATTTTTGGTTTTTGCTTTACGCCTGTCACCCCTCTCGAAAGAGCATAGGCCGCTCACCAGTATTCTCCATTCAACTCGGTCCTGAACAATCCTTTCCAGCTTTTTCCAGTTGCTGTTCATCCTTTTAATGTCTGTTTCATGCTCTCGACGCAGTGTGCTCAATTGGGTCGGAATACAATCTTCCTACTAGTTTAATCTTGTAGAGTAACTGTAAGTTGTGAAAGAATAAGTTATAGTATCCAAAAATGATGTACAAGTAATAGAGATAGCGTTTTACACTAACCATATCGACTATCAAGGGAATCAGTTATACAATCCAGTTATTCTAATTCTCAATCCTGATATCACGAATTGTTCTGAATCAGACAACTATTGATCACTTGGAAGCACTGGACAGCTGTTTCGTTCATGTATGGGACTCTTCAGCAGTGCGCATCAACGACCCCGTAGGGGATCGAACCCAGGATCCTCTGGCTCTAGCTTCTAATTCTATTAACTGTATCACATAGTAAAACGTACTAAATCAATAAGAACCTACATGTTTATCTCATTCAGAAAACAGATCAATGTATCATGTAGAAAATTACATAACATTTTTATTCACTAGTTAAAATCACAGATTCATTTGACCTGTTATTAATGGTACAGACAAATTTCTTTGCAATAAAATGAAAATATTTCTACAAACTTTGCAATGATATTGATTGGAAGAAACACTTTATTGTGTGCTTCTTCTTCATCATCATCATCATCATCTAATAACACTGAGTGTATGTTCATTGACATTCTTCAACTATAACTAACATTCAATTCACGTGTTGTTACTTGTCATTAGAACATTACATACAAGCAAGTAGTATTGTATTATCATTTGATTCTTCATTATATCTCACTCTATATAGCCTACAACAACATTTATATTGCCAATCCATGACAAATTATGATTGATAACAATGGAATAGATGGATTACATAATTAGTTAGCAATAAGAGAAAGGTGTAATTGATAGTAAGAGAATAAGTGTATTAGTAGTGATTAGATTAATGACAACATGAATACATACGTAAGATAACATGAGTAGTGATAACCTACATATCAGTGTCTCATGACAACAAGTAGGTCAAAACTTGTTAAACCAATCATGAAAGTTATCGTAACCATGTAGAGTGTAAGGAAAATATTCACAGATGACAACGAGTGACATAGAGTAAATATCATTGTCATCAATGCCTTTTACCCGATGCGGAGCATAGGCCAGTGTATAGCATTCTCCAGATAAACTCTGTACTCGAATCTCCACTACACTTCTTTCCAACTGTTATTCATTCTTCTTATATCTGCCTACAATTCCCTATACAATGTCTTCTTTCGTTTTCCTCTTTTCTTTCACCTTCGAAAATCTCATCTTAGAGTTGGTCTTGTAACACAATTTATTGATTTCCTCAATGAGTGTCCTATCCACTACCATCTTTCTTTTCATAACTCCTTGCTTAGTTGGATTTTGGTTAGTTTGTTCTCTGATACAGTAGGTTATTCCCTGATTATGACTGGATCAACGGATCCTAAGCATCTTAAGTAGATAGGCTTTTATAAATGCCTGTATTTTTTAAATGATGTCTCTCGTAGTTCTCTAAGTTTCAGCTTCATACAATAGGACTGTCTTGATGTTTTTATCGAAAATTCTGACTCTGATATTAGCTGACAATTGTTTTGAGTTCCAAATGGATTCCATTTATAGAAATGACGACATTGTCCTACCGATCAGCACCCTTACATTTGTGTGAGATCTTCCCGGTTTATCAATGATGTTGCTGCTGGTTAGGTATGTGAAAGTTTCCACATCTTCTAAACGTCTTCATCACGTCAAATGTAAATGGGTGCTAGATGTTTTGTTTCTAAGGCTCTTACTTTCTTGTGTATGTCGATAGCTGCTGGTAGCTGAGAAGGCTGCTGTTGTAGTGTATGTCTTCACCTACATTTGTTGTTGAGTGCGGGACAGAAGAGCTGGGTTGTTCATCTACAAAGTTCAAGTCGTCTAGTTACAACCATGTTGTCCCCTATATTCCGTGCTTTCCTTGAGATGCCTGCAGTTATCATAATACAGTTAACTAACAACATAAAGAGAGTAAGCAGCTGTGTCTAACACCGGTCTTTACTTCGAATGAATCTGTGAACTACCCTCCGTACACAATTTTGCTATGCAGTCCGTCGGAAGAATCCCATATGATATTGACTGTCTACCATTTCAGGTACACCACTAGTGCTTAAAAAATGTTCCATAATATTCTCCTATCCACACTATCAAGTATTTTCTCATAGTCAAAGAAATTAATGTAAAGTGGTGAGTTCAATTCAATTAATTGTTCAAAAACGATCTGTAGTGTTGTGATTTGGTCGGTACCTAATCAATCTCCACTTAATATGGTTTACTGATCTCGAAGTTCGGCACCGACTGGATTTTTCATTCATTTCAACAACAATCTGTTGAGGACTTTCCCTGATACTAAAGTTAAAGGCGATGTCCGCATAGTTCTCATACTTCTCTTCATTTATTTTTTGGCTTCAGCGCATTTGGCCTATGCCTTGGCTTTTTGTATTCTCGTTCGGCTGATACTGGCTGCTGTCGTCCTGTTCCTCCTTTCTTGGAACTTACCCAGAGTACCAACGGTGATTTATTCCTTAAGGTGACTATTTCGGCCCAAAACCTCCTGACATGTTGAAGTTATTCTTTCTTTAATCCCTTTCTATTTGTTTTTCACGGTAGTTTTATCTTCTAGCAGATCGTAAAGTCGAATACTTCAATAATTAATTGGAATTACAATTATTGACCGTTGGATATCGGTTAGATCACTGGTCTAACGATGAATCCTCTGAGTAATAGGAAGTTTCTGTGCTTGAATTCCTAGTGTGGTCGTGGGTATGCACCAGTGAGGAGTCTCATGTATTCATAGCGGAATGGTGTTAGCTGGGTACGATTGGAAACCAAGGAACAACGGATAGTTATTTTGTATTAGTATAAGACTTTACAGTAGTGTACACCTTTGATCTGATTAGAGATTCCAACCCAAGACCTTCAGGTCGAGGTACGCTTAACTCTCTGAACCACTGAATAAGCATCCAATGGTAGAATTTTAACTTCCATCTAATTATAATACAGCGTAACTATGATTCATTATGAAAAGCTTTCCACTATTGTTAAGTATATATTTTCCTGTCGTTTATTTAACTGATTGTAATGACTTCATGTCCCTGAAACAATTATTTCACTACACCATACCAGATGTGAGACAGTCACGCACCGAGGGTAATGTTTGGTGTCGAAAAAATATTATAGAATAACTAAAGTTAGAAAGATCGATCTTTGGATATCGGCTGGCTCATCGGTTTAACGACTAGGCGTTCGGCACAAGACTTGTAGGTTTCGGGGCCGATTCCCTTGTGGGGTACTGGATGTAACCTGCTGTGGAGTGTAAAAACGTACATTGTGATGTTACCTTTCTATAAAAACTTACTAACACTACTCATCTAATAGACTTTCACCAATACACTCATAATGTATATTGTATTATAATTTTTCAAATGCATTATGAATTTCGCTGCATATTATATACTTCTGAAGCATTGTACATTCTTGTAATGTTATTCATTCATGGGACTCAAAAAGGCATTACTCCGTTAATTCTCGTTCTGAAATGTGACACTTGTGTTGATGTGTTTTGGTTTAATAATTAATTTCTGTTATAGTATTATCGATTAAGTATTTATTATCGTATTTGTCCCGAGTAGCGTTCTTCAATTCATTGAGCTGGTTCTTTTGAATACCAAATTAACGTATACTACGTATCAGTAGTCAAGAATACACTGCGTCGGAAATTGGAGACAGACATGAAGAGACCGAAGAACATTTGAGAAGGGCTGGAAAGGAATGCTCAGGACAAAGTCGGTTGGAGAATGCTGGTTGGCGGCCTATGCTCCACATGAGGGTAACAGGCATTGATTGGTTTGATTGACGTATCAGCAGTCACCTGAAGGAAAATGACCTGCTACTCCAAGTAAACAATATGCACAAAAACTATTAATTTGTATAGTTTACTTATATATTACCTATTAGTATACTATTTATATCTATCTTTTGACTGTTTATATCCGTGTAATATTTAAATGTTTCCTGCGACCACTACACAAATCTCGTAATATGAAGAAACAACTGTCCTAAATTAGTTCTTGGTATTCAGAAGTTGTTCTTCCAGCCTTATAAGGCCAATGAAATCTTACAGATTAAGTTAAAATGTAGCCAGTCGTCCCAGTGACTCAATTTGGTGTGCACTGTTTTAGATCAGACAAACATGATAGTTATCATCACTCAGTGATCAATTAATATATATATCTTATTTGAACAAAAGATCGGTGGTAACCAGAATAACTGGATGGTGATCTTTCAAACTATGAAGCTAAACGACATGAATTTGAGTACTACTACTGAGCATCAGTCTCTTCAAGATAATAAGTACTCATGCTGACGAGTGTCACCTAGCACGAAACCTAAATGAAATAAATTTTTCCATTAGAATATCATTAATAACTCAAGAATAAGTAATCTAAGAAAATATCAGTCACAGATCAGTCGATGATATCACATTAACACAAATCATACTATCGATTAGTATGTAGATATGGAAAGTCTATTATTTTCAGTTATTCGTGTATATACTACTAAGATAATCATTTGGCAAACACTTCAACAATTACTCAGAGCATACCTTTCTTCTTCATTACATAATTTGATCATTAACTATACATAACGACTTATTTGGTTATGTTTATTTGTTACGAAATATGCTGATAGTTAATGATAAATCAATAATTAATAAATAACCGCTACACTTCACTCACTCCCCTGTTACTAATGAATAAAGAACCTATTCAAGTTTTGTTGACAATGATAAATAACCAAAAGGAATCTGTTGACGATTAATTGATTATTAAGATAAATGAATCAATAGTGTATGCATTCGAATTGAAATGACAAATCAGGCAATTTCAGTGTGCGACTCATTTACCTACCAAGCTAAGTTTAGCTTAGTTCTATGTGGTTAGAAGTAGTCAATATACCTACCCCCCGCCCCCGTCCTCCTGGTTAATTTTGATTTCTTGATAGTTGGCATTTATCAATAACTGTTATCTTGACAGAATTGATAGTCCCATGTTGGCTTTGAATTGGCATAACCTCATCTCACAGTATAACTCCGCCCTCAGCTCTTCTAGGGTTGTTGCCTGTCCCAAGCCCAGGTAAAGGAGGAGGGTTGGGCATAGGGCTAGCACCCCTATCCCGTAAACCACAAGCTGGCTAAAAAAAACGCTAAACATCTCACAGTATAAAACATCAATTCATTTATGATTACAGTCACACATCTCAGACGGGTATCAGCTAGCATCAATAGATGAGGTATTGAAACTTCATCAGTCGAGGTGGTTGGGACATGTGTTACGCATGTCTAACTACCGACTGCCTCGACGAGCTGTTTTGCGGTGTAGGAATAGGTTGGAAGAAAGCTAGGGGCGGCCAAACCAAAACATGGCAGAAATCGATGAAGTCACTGACAAGTGGACTATGTCATGTTGGTAGATGTAGGCTGCGCGGTTGGGGTCCGCGAGACGAAAGTCACCAATGGTTAGAGACCTTGAACGACATGGCTCAGAATCGTTCGCAATGGCGCAGGTGCATCCACTCTTTGTGTTCTCTCAAAATCTAACCTTCCAAATTCTCTATCTTTCTCCTTTCAAATTTATCTCACTGAATTATACTTTTCGAATGATATCTTCGCTCCCTAATTTTCTGCATTACTGCTAATACTTCTACTATCGCTATCACTGTTGGATTTGAACTGACAGTTGCGTCTCTGTGCTGATGTGGTATGGCAACGTGAACTGATGTACGTACGTACGAAGTTCTGCGTTGTATCTGTCTGTCTGCTAGCATAAAACCTGTATACGGTTTTCTGCTGGTAAGTTGTAACAGCTTAACATAAAACATAGTGCGTTCAGTGTCAGGTCATTCAGATTTACAACTATATTATATTCTATTCAATAGAAATCGTTCAATACTAAGGAGAGACAAGTCACTGATTGTGTATCAATAATCCATCTGCATAGATTAACTTATTCAACTTTAAGCCTAGGGACTTTGATACTATTTACCAGTCCAAATCAAATAAGTTACTGAGTCTGAATGTGACTTATTAGTTGAAAGCTGAATGTTCATTCTAATGATATTGGAAATTAACTTTCATGGAACACCGTTTATCGAATATTGATACTAAACGATTTGTACTACAATGTACAGACACAAACCCACTATTTGCTATATTCTAAATATATTAAAACTTATGACCAAGAGGTATGTAGAGATACATGACAATAGAAACCGATCAATTGTAATCATATCCGTAACGAAAAACCTCAAACTCATAATAAAAGATATAGTGTTTCTTGATTCTAATCATCTATTCAAAACTCAGCTCAACTACAAATAGCCTTACTCCATGAATGAATCAGTTTCTAGAATCTCACAATCCCATCAGATGACATAGCTGAAGTGTATGTGTAATGAGATCATATGGGGCCTAACTTTTTTTATATGAAATAGATGAGTAAATCTGAGTTGGAATGAAGACAGCTCAAAAGAACCATCTTTCGAAAATGTGCAGATTTATGTAGACTTGACGTGAATCGATTTAATAACCATCGAAATAGTCTAAACATTGATAATGATTATAAAATAAGCACAAATACAACCTAGAGAATTAACCTATACAAGATTACTGTATTATTAAATAGCAAGCATAATCCTTATAGCCTGCCTAACAAGACATAGAAATTTATAAAGTGTAAACAGTTGGCAAAGACCCTTGCAGAGATAAAATACCATGAGGTCTAAGTCAATTAAAACTTCCTGTTGATTCCATTCAACTACCGCATATTATAAAATAATGTAAATGATGTCAAGTTGCTTAGACCAGTTACCAAAATACAGCTAATATCCCAATCAATTATTTATGAATGACCTACGAAATTGATTTTTATCGATCATTGATAATTTTAATGAACTTTGAGCTTGTTTATAATGTCACGTATTTTGTATGCGTGTGTTATTATGTTACGAAAGACGAATTATATTTGCTGACAAGTTATTCTAATTGAATTGAGGTGATATTGTGGAGTTAAGCCTAATTGTGTGTATTCGTCACAGACAGATGATGATTAAGTACCGCTCAAAACCAGGATAAACTGGATAGCTGTTTCATCCTAGTGTGGAATGTTTGGCGACATCAAGAAAAAGCATAGCTGAGAAGTCGGATACTAAGATGAAACAGTTGCCCGGCGCTCCATGGTTATCAGTGGTATCCAACCAACATCAATCTGTGACAAGTTATTCCGTTTCTTAATGCCCATTAGTTTGGAGGGAGGCCGTTTGTATCAGTTAGTAAGATTTGTAAGTAGTTAACACTGTGCCACAATCAGTTCAGTATCAATATATCAATTAATATATTTCATACAGCCTTCCCCTCCTTTATAACAATAACTTTATCGATAGAATTTGGTCAGCATTAAAGAACTAAACAATGACTTTGGTTACTACTCAATGACTGGTCAATAAAATCTGATAATACAAGTATGTAGGTTGAAGAGTAAAATGAAGGACAACTTTCACTTTCCCAGAAATTATTACCCTGTCCGAAAAGTTTCTGAACCAAGATGTTAATTTAACTCAATGACTAAAGCAACATCCGAGTACTAGGTGTTGAAATCATTATAGTTACTAACTCATTGACCTGGTACAGACTAGTTCATCTGGCTTAGAGTACAAAGAAATTCTGAAGGTTAGTGACACTAACAGAAAATCCAGATTGAATGTAGGGTGGAGCCAGAACTTTCAACTTAGTGACTGAAATTCAAGCACCTTAAATCCCAACCCACAACTTTACGATTCGATCTAGTCTCATGCCAATATTTAACGTGTTCTGTGAATCTATTAGTTAATCTACTTAACGTTTTAAAATATCACATCAAGTAGGAAAGTGACTTCAGTGTCATAATCTAATACAGATTTGTAACATTACTCTTGAAATGATTAAGTTTATAATGTTTGAAAATACTGTATTCCGAGGAAACAAAAGGACATAACAATAAACATGTGATCTATTCACCTATGAGTGAGTATGAATACTATTTAGTTGTGTTTTTTTTTTAATATGCGTACTTTTCAGAATCGCAACTATTAAGAAATCAATACCTGAAAAACCAGATTGATGCAAATACCATCTAGAATATGGTTGTTTCGAACTTTTAAATATTAAAAATGGTCTATACAGACATCCCACTTATTGATTATCAAAGTTTTTCTAGCAAAGTATAATAGTAAAATTTCAGAACAAATGAACGGCACACAGGTTTATGGAGCCATGCCGGTATTCGAAGATAGATATTATCCATTTAATATACTACGAGTTTCCTTACCCAAACCATAGCTTCTAACTTATGACAATCTCATTAGATAATATTGGATGGAATATTTTTTTGAGATCTTATAGAGACAGACAGGTCGTTTGGAGAACAGTAAGACCAAAAATCAATAGGCTTAAGGTTAGTGGGATATGACAACAAGTGTTTTTGTTATATATTGTCCTACCCGCTTAGTATTCTACGATTCGACAACGACCGCGACTGGATCCCAAATCAGAACAAGAGAGAACAGGTAGTAAGATGTATTGAGAAAATAACGGCAGGAGGCAAAAGGCAAAGTCAAGCAAAATGATTTACACTAGGGTTTATATAAACAATGGTATTGAGTATTCTAGAAACTTCCCGATTGGTCGTTGGCTCTAGTTGGCTAAGAATAGACCAATCACAGCACAGCTTCGTGAGCATGTTCTGAGCATGCTTTAATCAGGCTCGTTTCGTGCCAACACCTCCCCTTTGAAAAGATCCGTAGGTTCTGGTGTTTGGATTCGCCTGCAACCGTTGTACTGGTTTGTGCTTCCGATGTCCTCCCCCACGAAAAACTGTAGGATCCTTGCATTGTAGCCAGACCACCACTTTATCTTCTTGTGCATGTATAGGAGTGTCTAATGATGGACATGACACATTACAAACACTGTTGATGGGCATATCCATTATTCCAAGTTTTTCTAGCATATCTAGACCAAGAAGATCAAGGTATGGTCTCTCTGTTAGATAGCATATTCCTTTACAGCTATTTCCATTGAAGGAAAATTCACACTGTAATTCGCCAACCAGTTTCAGAACTCCTCCTGATGCGTTTCTAGCAGTTTTCTTAGATGGCTTTATTGGAGGATTCTCAAGCAGGTTATATGTTCCTCTAAACACTAAGGTGATGTCGGATGCTGTGTCGATTTGCAGACGAGCTGATATGCCATTAATCTGGATAGTAACATACTTTCTCCGAATATTATGATCTGTTTGAAAGGCTGCTACCAGAAAAAGTGATTGAGATTCGACTGGCTTCACCACGTATCGAGGACGTTTATGCTTCTTCTTGGGCTGAGACGTACGATTCGGTGGACAATGATTTTCTTTATGTCCACGTTTCTTGCATATCTGACATTTATGCTTCTTGAACGGGCAGAATCGTACATAGTGCCAATCACCACATAACCAACATGCAGTCGTTGGTTTACTATCACTTGTTCTCGGTTTTTGAGCTTTTAACCTAGTAATAGCATTGACACTACTGTAGGTTAAATTAGGATTTACCTGTTCAATTAGCTGATTGTAATGTTTGATATTTTGTAGCCGCTTACACTCATCTGTCAATGTTCTGAGTGTGATGTTAGGATCGTGATCCAGTCGAGTTAAGAGTCTAGTTCTAATCTCAGCATCTTGTGGTGACTGAAGGGCTTTGATGAACATAAGGCATTTAAGTTGGTCTTCTGTCAATGAGCGTAACTTGAACTGTTCACACTCTCTGTTGACGATGTCTGCTAGAGCACCATATTCATCGGTTTCGCGTTTCACCAAATTAAGACACTGATAACGAATACTAAATAATGAGGATGATTCGCCGAATATCTCTGATAATTGGGCTACCGTCTCCTCGAAACTGAGCTCTCGAGGTAACTTTGGCAATATATGGTCAGCAAAGCGTGCATATTCATTACTTCCCAGCTTACGCGTCAACAATCGAGTCTTCCATGCGTCATCTTGTTTACAGAATTCTATTCTAAATGTATCTTCCCAACGCTTGAACCACATGAGGAAGGTGTTTCCATTTTCAGGGTCATAACAGAATTCTGGTATGCTGCTGGCAACTGCATCACAAGAAGTGTTTGAAACAGCATAGGAACTCGAGCAGTGGATGTTCAGCTGTTGTGTCAGTGTTTCTAACAGCCGCATTTGTGCATCAAGTTGTGCTTGCTGTTGTTGTAGTATTCGATTGAGCTGGTCATCTGATGTCGGCATTTTGAATGTATTTTTCCTTTTTCCCGTCGCCACTGTTATATATTGTCCTACCCGCTTAGTATTCTACGATTCGACAACGACCGCGACTGGATCCCAAATCAGAACAAGAGAGAACAGGTAGTAAGATGTATTGAGAAAATAACGGCAGGAGGCAAAAGGCAAAGTCAATCAAAATGATTTACACTAGGGTTTATATAAACAATGGTATCGAGTATTCTAGAAACTTCCCGATTGGTCGTTGGCTCTAGTTGGCTAAGAATCGACCAATCACAGCACAGCTTCGTGAGCATGCTTTGAGCGTGCTTTAATCAGGCTCGTCTCGTGCCACCAGTTTTCTTTAGATAACTAACACTTTTATAGATGTTGACTTCATATCAACAGAACAATAAGAAAAGATGTACTTTTCCTACGCATTTTAGATGCCAGATTTAAGTTTGGACAGTACCGGACTAACAAAACAAACCTTACGCACAAAAATGTAATGCACGACAGACATCTACCAGTTGTTCTTTGAAGTCTGGAATCACAGTCATATTGACAGAACAAATTCAGTTTTATGGATCCTGCCCATTTCAATATTTTTTTCCTTTGAACAACAAAACGTAAATCTACTTATCCTTCAATAATTACTTGTATTCTTAAAAAAAGTAACACACCAAAATACATCATATTCAATGTCAAAATCTGCTTGTCTCAACATCTATAACTAATATGTATGTAAAACAAAAACAGCAAAGATGAAAAAGATTAACAGTAAGAAAATAATGATAGTTCACATGATGTAGCTTACATTCTCCAAGTACAGATTCGTGTCTTAAGCTTTGAGCCACAGTTAATATATGAGAGCTAGTGACACCACTAATTGATTGTCTAAATTAAAGTAGATGGAGTGGAACTCGAACCTGTAACGAAAACACTGTACTCTAAGGAAACAATAAGACACGGCAACGCCATAATTAAGCCACTACTCCATTTAATTGATAGAATACATAACAGACGAAATATAAAACATAAGTGTTCATTTAACTACACATTCAAATCACGAATTACAGCATATCACATCTGATTGCATTATTAAAATTGACCTCAATAAGTATATGTAAAGAAAAAATAATGTTTATAATATGATAAAAAAATAACGAAATTAGAAAGCATGCATACTATCTTTGATATTTTGTTCGCGATAAGTTTTAATCATTGAATAAATGAATAAAACTAAAAGAACACCATTAATAGCAATAACAATAAATCCTTCCAATACATAAGTAGGCATGATAAATACTTTAAGATGGCCAGTAACAGTGTTATGGATCTCAAGATTTTCACACAGATATTCACCCGAATCCGCTAAAGTAAGATTAATCATCTTGAGAATTCCATCTTCATTAGTAAATCGTCCATCTTCTGAGGTGTCACCACTTGACAGGACTGTGCCATCATATAACGTCCATTTTAAGTATGAATTGTAAGATGAATTTGTAAAAGCGCATTCAAATATTCCAGATTGACCAACTTGTAATGACTGAGCAATGGGACTAACGGACAACTCTTCACAAATCCCACAAGTTATAAAATGAATAACAGCTAAATAAAGTGTATAAAACCAGTATACACAACTCATTCGATGAATCCGATATCTGTAAAGAGGGTTACGATTAGAAAGTTAAGCTAGTGGCATTTAAAAAGGTAGAAAAGTCATAAATATAACAAGAAATGTAGAACGTAGA
This sequence comes from Schistosoma japonicum, assembly GCA_025215515.1. Classification (NCBI taxonomy): domain Eukaryota; kingdom Metazoa; phylum Platyhelminthes; class Trematoda; order Strigeidida; family Schistosomatidae; genus Schistosoma; species Schistosoma japonicum. The sequence continues at coordinate 4,610,005 of CM046062.1, read as the reverse complement.
ACTTGATAGATAAATGCATCGGTTAAAGTTGCCACACCTCACTAGTACAGCAAGATGAATACCAAAAGTAGCAGAATTAGTGACTACAGTAATCATAAAAAATCTTAGACAGAGAAAAATAATTTAGGAAAGCATAACTAATCCGTGATAAAAAGCATAAAATAATGTTAAGTCTAGTATTTAAGGTATGACAAAAGGTGAATGCACCTGCAAGATTACAACCGATTCCCAGCCACGTTACCAAGTGTTCTTAGTCATTTGTAATAACAACAACCGATAGTCTACTTCATGGATTGACGCATTTTAGCCAGCTCAGTCCTAGCTTTCACTCTACTTCTAAACACTCATCATCGAGTATAGAGATAAGCATTGGTTCGACATATTTAATTCATGTTCCCAGTCATATAAATCGATGAAGATTCATAACATAATCAACTGATATCCCATCCATCTAAATGATCTCAACAAATAAGAACAATGTTTTAAAAACATCAATGACTAAGTACTAGTAACCTACAAGACATTTACTTTTAACAGCCATGTTTCACTTCTATGTAGTAGAGTACGAATATTGATTCAGATCCTCAGAACGAATTGAAATTAAAAGCAAGACCACTAACCAGAAGAGATTTTATCGATGCAGCTAAATTATCTAGGGTAGCTAGGTTATAATCGAATGCCTCGATAGTCGGTACGGTTAGTGCGAATCGTGTTCTCTGATACTAGTACTTTAATCGAATACCACGATTTGTTCCTTCCCAACCCACAGCTACTCCAAAAGACTGGACTCGTAGGAAGATTATGTTGTGGAGCGAAATATATAAGACGAGACAAATAAACAACGTTTATATATATCACATATGAAATTGAATTAATTGGTGAAAGTCTACAAATCAATCTTACTAAAAAAAATCAATACAACGCATCTCGCTTGATTAAATGAACGATTGTATCTTTTGGGATTTCAAAACCCCAACAACTAACTAAGATTGATCTTATTGAATAAAATAACACAGAAAGTACTAACTCGAGCGACATAATTAAGTGTTATAAATGATTGGACAATAAGAATATTGTCAGTCACTCATAGATTATTACAGTTATTGGTTGAATTTGCATTTACATGAGTGTTTAATTAAGGATTGAGGTAAGATACACCTTTTTTATTGGAATATAGAATGCATAAGTGGTCTTTCAAAGGCTAATGATAAGATCCCCGTTTTTCCAAATCCAAAAACATGACCATACTAAGATATCATCTGAAGTGCTCATTATTATCGAATGCTGAAACAATTAGAAAGGAGATTCTGACTCGACTTCACAGTTTGTTACAAGAACAGACTAACACTTAACAATACGTAAAAAAAATACACTGATTTGTGTGTAACACAAACCGTATGCATACATTAAATAACTCTGTATTGTGACCCCGTTGCAGAAAAAATAGAGATATCTTAGCTCCCTACGACCTAAAGCTGACAATAATGTTTTAAAAAACAGCCCTGCACTGGAAACGTTGGCATTCGCTTTGAGTGAGTTTTAGCCACTTAATAAAAGTTCGAGTTATTCAGGAGAAATCTTGATACTAAAGAACTTGACACAGAATCTAACACTGGTTCACTAAAATCTCGTTTAGGCACATTTTTGAAATTTCAGATGTTAAAAAGGAGAATTTAACACCTTTATTAAAATCCATTTAAATTTGCAACTAAACTGACGCATAGAAACTTCTACTATCTGACATTAATAATCTGTAAATCCAAAGGCACTATAATATACCAAATATAGAAAAGCTGTTTGCACAAACAATGACTCAGCAAGCCAAAAGGTTGAGCCGAAATCACAGGCCGTGGAAAACAACATATAAAACGAAAAGCCGAACATATCAAAATCACAGTGCTCTGTAACAGTTTTTCAGCAATGTTTTATGGTTGCAGCGTTCTACTCGACGCTTTACTCAGTGTTCAAGTCGTTTGACCCAACATCAGATTTCCAGTTCCGACATTTGGCCTAGTGTTTATGTTGTTTGTCTAACCTCGGCTTTGTAAAGCTTGTGGCACTCTTAAAGTATGGTGAAAGTTGATGCCGTCGATGGTAATATTACTTCTATACAGAACTGATATCGTGAGCAGTAATTTACAAACATGAGTCTAGGATAATTAAACATGTACACCAATAAAGTGAAAAAAAAATAAGACATAGTAGGAATAAGTGTAGAATAATTATCCAATCGGACTTACAATGACCCTGAAGGCATTTAAGTAGCGCACACAGTTGGTATTGAAACCATGTAACAAAACAATTTCATGTTTTATTTTGCATAACGATATTGACAACAAGATTAACCGCTATCCGCGAATATACATAAAATAGATACTGAAACGTTAGATACGATCCAGTCATGGCACTTATGTGTCCACTGTACACTTTTGCAACTTGAAATTTTTCAGCTTTTGAATTTCCATTCGTTACCTGTAATATTAATGAAAATTTCATCTGAAATTCCTTACAATTTGCGGTATATGCTGTTTGCTGTCTGTCTTGTCTATGATAGTCGATAGAGTAATGGAATGTACTTAAATGAAAGATATTTATCTGAGTTACGCAGCATCTGATCATAAATGTCGCTTATATTCACAATAACGCTTCCACTCACTGAGTACTTGAAGCCAGCTAGTTTTATCTCTTGTTAGAAGCCACTGAAGGCTACTTATCACTGACCAAAAATGTAAAAGTATCAATTATCCTGTAGCAGTAAATAATTCCCAAAATAAATAGTTGCATAGGCTCTCGACATTGATGCTGACCATGTTTCTTTTAGCGGATATGACTAGTTGAACGCGCACAGTCACGCATCACCACTAGATCACTACTGAAATCACCTTGGGAAGCATCTCTCTCCAGTTCGCCAGCCTGGACGTTGCTATCCCATTGAAGCTCTGTTTACGATCAAATATATTTTCTCTTCCATCTTTCATCGCCTTTTGATTTCTCATTCGTAAGAGTGGGTCCAATCAGCAGAAGTTTCTCTGGTTGCATGACAAGTGTAACTTGGTCATATACCGGGGTGCACTTCAATTCAGTCATCTTCCAGTACCCCATGGTGAGCAGCGGTAAATATATTTCTAAATATGAACAGGTTTTAATACTTGGAGTTTATCCTAACATTGTTAGTTTTGACGGAAACTGCTATCCGAGGGTATAGCTAACCTTCCACCTTCTACCATGTTTGTCTTCGAGGAATAACATACAAGATGTTTGTAAGGAATTCGTTTTATTAGTTTTTACCATGGGCTTAACTAGTCTGCTAATTTATGTAACATGAAAAGTAACGTTGTTTAGCTCCTTGGTTTACTTAAAGTTACGTGTGAGTTACTCCGCCTAGTGATTCTGGTAGCGTGTTCCCCCCTAACCTCGGCAGACATATTTCTTAAATAATAGAAAATTGTTTGATGGTCAGGTTGCATCTAATATAACGATAATAAAAAGAGTTAAATACACGCGCCGTATAGCAACTAGTCAAATGATGTTAGTTGAGCAGTGCAACGGGATCAGTACAGTCCTTTGCTAATCGCCGTCAGACAGAATGATGCCACCTGAGCATTCAAGATGGACGACGACATATGCAGCCGGGTTAAGTATTTTATCGACCCTGCACTTGGATACTATCCGGTGTGTTTTAATGGGCTTTTACTTGAATATGATAAGCATTATGACTGCTTTCCGTTGAGCTTGATCAGGCAATATGCATCCACGAGTTATGGAGTGGGCTGCGTAAGATCTTTTTTGATGGTTCCGTTTGAAAAGTCCCTCCAAGTAACACTTTTCTTTATTTGTAATTCATTGTTATGCTTTCAAATTATATTTGTTACCCTTAATCCGTTTAGCTGTACATTCTAATGACTTCTTGTCTCTAAATGAGATAGTTTCTATTTATTTTTTCATTGTAATATTTGTTTTTATTTGCGTTTGTGTTAGATTTCTATCGTTCTTATGGGTTTTGTACACTTTGTTTTACTGAGCATTATGGCTTTGGCGTGTGCCATATTAGTCTGTTACCTTTCTTGATAGTATTACTTGATTTGACTGGGTTTGTGCGTTTTCTGATTGTGGGTTGATGCATACTTCCAGAAACTAAAATATTGTGTTCTAACAAGTAACCTTTGATACTTTGTTATTGATATTTGAATATTACCTTTTGTATAAGCAATACGCCATCTTTCCCAAAAGGAAAACTGAATTGATTATTGCGATTTTTAAGATAAATTTTGGCTGAATAACTGAAGGTAACATTTGTTTAGGTAATGATGTAAATTTGTATGATTTAATTTACACAGAACTGTTCCTCACCCAACCATTTGTTCTGAATTTCGACTGGGCAAGAGTATGCGTATCTAAGCCAATCTCGACAGTTATTCTTCAATCTAAACTGCCTCAGTTTGGATCCTACAGGCTGCAATGACAACAGTATCAATCTAGTAGAAATTTGGCTTTCTTCTGATATGGATACCTCTTGACTCTCACGAATCATGTTAAGGTGTTGAACTAATGGACAGTCATTGAATATTCTAACACATTATAGACGATCTCTCACCAGAGAAACCTTAACTTATAGGCACTCTTTTTCGACACCCGATCCAGCTGCAATATAAAATCACGAGATCTAATCAGCGGACCTTGTAAGGAAGACACATATTTCATCCCATTTATTAGTGCATCATTCAATAATAGATGCTTATGCCATTAATAATCATAATAATGGTTTTATTCTCATGTAGCAGTTTTGTACACAAGAGCATACCAGTTACAGGCATGACCAGAATGATATGTCTTTTTTAAAGGGTTTTGATAGAGAATCATTGTTACGAAATTCACTCTATATGAAGATATTAATTAAATAAAGAGCTGACGATAACAAAGTCCATAGTTTACAGTACTAGGGTACCTGGTGTATATTTTGCTTGATAGTGCACTTTCGTCAAACAACTACGGGCTTTTCGTGTCTTACGCTATGATCACAGGAAATGGCTGTGAGTAAGCAAAATGGACCATAGAGACTATCCAGATACGAGATAAGGCTAGGAGTATTTGAAATTTGGATAGGAGTCAATCTCTGTGGGTTGATTTTCAGTGATAAGTTATTTATGCATTAATTACGTTGCTAACCAGCGTTAGGAGTAAGTTGCTGAAAGGAAACCAATTCTTTCCAAAAGCAGCCCTTAAACTCAGGGAGAAGGTGATATCGGACCACTAAAGAACAACACGTACCTCGCTTAATTTCCTTCGGTTGATGACTGTATAATGGAACAGGTACAGTTTACCCAATACTCTGTTGATGACTAATTGTATACGGCCCTTTTGCATATGCCTTAACACAATTTTCCTATACCCTAAATATAGCTTAGAAGGAGTCCTGAATTTTATCTTCAGATGCTGTAACCTAATAAGTGACTGGTCGCTGTTTAAACCAGTCTTTTTCTTCTTCAAAGAAAGACCAATGGAAAAATGATCTTAATACTTTCATGACTGTTCTACTACTTCAATAGCTAGGTATAAGTGACCAAACTTCTATTTCCTTATAAGATTTCCTTTTTCAACACATCATTATGCATATCTCTAAACATTGTTCTGGTTTACTGGGTGTCTTTCATTACAGTGCATTTTCGTTGTGTCGGATAAAGTGGTCTTTGCATAGATCGCAGCAACAATGATTCAGTTAAGTACGACTGTCTCACTTTGAAATCTATGACTGGCAACCTCATTGCACTTGGGTGCACTGTAGTCAATTAACATTTTTATCTCGTCCAACAAAACCAATAAGACCAAATAGCTGGGGATTTTTGTGGAGTGCATTGTAATCGGGTCATATTTGATCCCTTAAATTTGAGCGTTATATGGTATTTGGATTAGGTATCTAAATCATAAAATTATCTGTTACCGACTAGGCATCCAGTGCATCCTTTTACATAGCCACTTCTCTCCAGAGCTAACTGCATTAAGTGAAAAAATGTATTTGGTACCTTAAATATTTAACGGATCAGCTAATTCAGCATAGACTAATGTAACATCGGAGCAGTCATTCAGTTAAGTGTGTGAATATTCAAGCAAAAGGACCATGGACTATACGGGGAACAACTCCTTAATAATGCACTTTTCGTTGGTTTTATCGTAAAATAATCAACCCTTTCATGGCTTTAATAGACTTTGTCTCTGAGTAATTGGTGGTTGTTTATCTCCTTTTTTGCACACACAGCACTTCTTCATTGACATTTACGATTTACACGTCCCTTGCCCATTAACACAAAACATACGAGTGAATGTTTTTGTCTTTTCTAGGAGTACTAAGTTTAATTCATTTCATTTGTAAATGATGTAGCATTAAGTATATCATAAACATTATCAATGCTCCCAGTTATAATCGACGACCCAGGCATTTAATTTAATTCAGATACAAGGTGTTCAAATGTGGTGAAAAATTAATCCAGCTGACTTATGACAATTTTCGTTTGTTTGGTTTTGTCTTGTCGAAACAAATAATCTAATATCAAATAATCCTTCGCATTTTTCATTACACGTGAAACCTAGTCGATTACCCAAGCTCTGCTGAAAGATAGCTACCCAATAATAAGGGTGAATCTTATTTAGGAAGTTAGATAAGTACCAACAATCACCAAAACATCTGGTTTAACAGAGACCAAAGCTGAATATTTCGCAAATCAAACGTTGATAAATTCCATAAAGTGGTTAGCTGAGATAAAGGACATGCTACCGTGCTCCAAATCTTTCCAAATAATTTTATCTTATCGCCTGTAACACGTATCCAAACATGGATCTATTATGTTCATGGAATTACATTGTCGTTTTCAGTGAAACCATTCAACCATATCTCATTATTTTGCTAACTGACGTTAAATACAACAATTTGTATATAATATATGTATACTTTTTAGAATACTTAACTATCTGAACTCATGAGCGATAGTGAATATGTCCTTCACAGTACTTTCCGCCACAAAGTTTTCACATATAAACTTATTGTATTTTAGCATTTCACGTGATTAACGCAGTAGGATTGTATTATATCAATATATCCCTCCTAATACACATCCACTTTTCTTCGCAATTAATCGTAGGCACACTTATGTTTTGTTAATTCCTTTCGATACTTATTATGGCATTTCATTTATATTAGTATGTCTGTCCGTATAGTCATTACTACCCAGTCTTCTATGTCGCACGATCGAGTTTTTTAGTTAACACGCTTTGAGTAGTATTATTTTGCACGTGACCTAACGCCTCAAGACAGTAAAATGGGGTACGTCAGCTCATCGCTACCTGATCCTGAAATAAAGGAAGGTTTTGATTAACCGTGATCCTAGGGCGCCTTCTGACGTTTTATAACAATCAATTATTGATGTCATATAATTGTACCATAAGAGTACTAGGCAACCGTATTACTCTGCATGTGGTAATTCAGCTCGAGCCTATCGAAAATAAACTGACGAATGGTATTCTACTTCTGGCTAGCGTCCCAAAGTAGATTACAGTCATTTCATCCCCCCTCCCCCGTAGTCAAGTAAGCACTGAAAGTCCCTGAACAACATTCTTACCTCAAATTTATAATAATATTTATAACGTCCAGTCTCAATAACAATTTCAGATCACATCTATCGCACTTGATGTCTCAACGTTTATCAACTTGAATTTTAGTCAATCTCGTGATGTCAATAAAAGCATCATGAAAACAGATTCCACAGCCGGAACAATGAGATCTGATTTTGAATTATGTACTGACACTAAACATTCTAATGACATTCTTAGACCACATACCTCAAATGACTCAATAAATTTAACCACATTATCTAGTTTTGCTACATAACCTAGTAGTAGTCTAACATAAAAAATAGACTGATCTGTTTATAAAATTGCTGGGATGGCTCCCAGAAAACTCAATGAAGCCTCCAGATCCCTTGAAGAAGCTGAAGATATTCCATTCAATCACTGATCGATAGAACCATCCGGAATCTTGACGTAGCACTTTCTGATTGGGTAACAGTTGAGACTTCCTACTTCGGATTGGATGGATTATAATACTGATTTTTGTTGTTAAAAAAACTATGAGTACACAAATATTTTGTACATAACTTACTTTTCATCTTAGTAAAATAAAATTCCTGTCTACTAGTCTTCTGTCTTCTAATATGCGACCAGGAGGGTTCAACGTTCGAGTGCTAAGGTAGTCCGCGGCTAGTCAAGTAACAAGTACGAGATATAACAAAAATATTTACGAAACTGGTCATAAAAATGTTCTTTTTGCCTACAATTGATCAGGAAACGAATAATAATATTAATAATAATATGGTAATTTCCTACAATGTCAACCTAATCAATCGTATTTTCAGAACGATTTGAATATTAATGTTATTTTAAACTTGGTAATATGCACTTATGCCAATCCCAGTGAATTGTATCCATGTGCTTTTGCTGAATATGATTTATATATTCAACTTCTATCTACTATCAATGATATTTATCTAACAGATGAAAATGTACAATTCTCTTGTTATGATTTACGTAGATCGAATTCATCGAAGAAACTATGTTTTCACGATTTCATTAAATCTTATTTACCATTTGAACAAAGTTTGCAATTTCAATCTCATCCATTTTCATTTATTTTTATTATACGTTTATGCATATTCATCAACCAATCTTCAACCCTCATACAACTCACGGAACCTCATTGAGTACTCAGATCAATCAGTGCCTGTTACCCAATGTGGAACATTAGACGCCGACCACCATTCTTAAACAAATTCTGTCCTCAGATCACCTTCCTAGTTTTTCCCAAGTGCTATTCGTTTCTTTCATGTCTGACTCGATCCCCGGCAAAGTTGTTTCTTTGGTCTTCCTCTTTTCATTTGGCTTTTAGGATTTTATGTTAATTCTTGTCTGGTGACGAAGTTTGGTGATTTCCTCAATATGTGCCGAATTCATTTCCGGCAAATCTTTCTCTAACCTTTGTGTATGTTGAGGCCTACTCGTGGCTGCAGAGGCTACTGCTATACTGTCCGTCTTCACCTATATTTGTTGTTGTGTGGGACGGAAAGAGCTAGGTAGTCTACAAAGCCTAAGTTGTCTAGTTGCATCCAGGTTGATCACTGTATTCCGTGCTTGTCCTGAGATGCTGCAGTTTTCATAATCCAGTCAATTCGCCAGGACTAAGCGAAAGAGTGAGAGTAAGCAGCTTTGTTTGACACTAGTCTTCACTACGAATGAACCAGTATGTGAGCTGCTCTTCATAAACGATTTTACATTGTAGTGCGTCGTAAGAATTTCGTATGGCATTGACTATCTTTACGGGTACACAATACTGTCGAAAAAGGCTCGATAATGTCCTTCTGTCCACGCTGTCAAATGCTTTCTTATAGTCAAAGAAATTTAATGTAAAGTGATGAGTTTCATTAAACTGTCTGTTCAACAATAATCAGTAGTGCCACAGCATAGTCAGTACATGACCGATCCTTACGGAATTCGGTTTGTTGATCTCAAAGTTAGGTATCGACTGGATCTCTCATTCGGTTCGATAACACTCAGTTAAAGACTTTCCCTGGTACTGAAATTAGAGTAACGCCTCTGTTGTTTTCGTACTTGATAATATCTCCTTTCCTTGGTATGCTGATAGGAAATCCTTCTTTCTAGTCTGTTTTTATCTGTTTCTGCTCCGAAATCTTTCTGAAGAGTGTGGAACATCGATGCAATTACTTTCATATTTCACTTCAGCGTCTTGGTTGGTGTATTGTTTGACCCAGCTGACTTTCTACTCTTGATTTGTAGGATAGCCATGCTTTAATCGACTGCGCAGAGAACTCAAACGTTGGTATAACTTAGTTACAGAGTTAAACAAGCCCAGTTCATTGAAGTAATTAGATAGATACCAGGCATCGGGCTTAATACTAACCAAAAACCAAACGTTTCGCGAATCTAACGTCGAGAAATTCCACAGATTACTATGGCAACTCTTCTGTATACCAAAGTTTTCTTTCTGACCAAGTACCGAGTTTGACTAAAAACCCAAGTGAAATAATAACACATCATCGCAAAAAGTCTATTTTCTTTGTCAATGTCGACAAAAATACAGAGAGGCCAAATATTACAGCAAGTATACACACAATAAACAGAATTCTAGTTCCTGAGCAGTATCGACCTCTTATCGCAGCAGCGATTCTAGAAGTAGTATCACCCAACGACGGAAAACGATGCAACTAAACATGGTTGATTGGTACTAGTGTACAGCTTCCTTGGCAACTTACGTTTCATTATACATTTATGCCTATTTATACAATTTCACAGATGTGGAAGTGCATTCATGGAAAAGGAATCCTTTGATGAGTATAGTGATGTTAATTATGAATCAACAAATACCCAGGGATTTCAGCCTCATTAAATGTAGTTTCTGACTAATTCCGTCTAACACCATGAAAATGGTTACAGGAATAGGAATGATGGGCTTTGCAAATATTGTTAACTAGGTTATTTTTGTGATCTTCTGATTATCTTAATTCCTACTGCCTGAATACTGGTGTGATACAACTGCTTAACTTATGTAACATACTATGCGAGTGGCACCAATCTGATGTCTTCTATCCTGGTCCATCCTAACGATGGTGGTCAGACTTTTTGACTAATACAAGTACTGGTTAGTGACCAAGTTACAGTTAAGATGATAGATACAAGGGAACTTGCAGAGTAGATCTAAATTCACTGACTCACCTTTCGCCCAGCATCACAGACTAATTATGCCACCACTATTCGCATCGTCTAAAAACAATATGACTCACATTATGTCCACTCAAGGTGGAGTCACATTAAAATACTGACAAGTTAATGAAGAATATACAGTTTTCGATACCATCTATACTCAAAGCAATTACTTGAAGTACTAAGTGTAAAACACTAAGGTCACTTTTAAAGGTTGAAGCAAGAAGTGTCAGTAAATAAATTTGGTGCATAACTAGTGTCAGTGTAACGGATAAATCATGTCACCCCAGCTGTCGAGCATTAGCTTATCACGTAAATGATGAATAAAAGTTTTATGGCAAATAGGAAACGCAGAGATGAATGCCATTGAACTTATTAAATGTCCTAACCAACAGATACACAAAAGGTCCAACAATCTGATGTCACTACCCATGATTGTAGCTTGTAGGTTCAATAGCTTGAGGTAGACTGGGGTATAAATGTGTCACGCTTGTACGTATTCATTTCAGATTAGTAAATGAAAACACTCACTTGTCACAAGTCATCCCCCCTAAGCTCAATAAGTATTTCGTAAAATTACTAGTTTACATACGAAATGCCACAGCTTAAAACATATAAAAAGTGAGGGTGCTTCTTTTATAATCTCCCCATTCTTAATTTCATTATAATAGCCATTTAGTCCTTGGAATTCTTGCCATTTAATTATACGCTAATATATACCAACTGGTTAAGTTTGTTAATTCTGGATAGCAATATTTTAGCAAGTTTGTGTTTTACGGGATAGGGGTGCTAGCCCTATGCCCAACCCTCCTCCTTTACCCGGGTTTAGGACCTGAAAAACCCTAGAAGAGTTGCGGGCGGGCACTTCTATCCCATACACACCAGCAAATGCAAGTGAAGAAAACCAACGTAGCAGCAACCTCAGCATCAATAGGCCTGAATATACATAAGGGAAAGTGCAAGATCCTCAAATTCAACACCGAGAGCACTGACCCAATTGAACTTGATGGTGAAACTCTGGGATAAGGAGATACCTTCACATACCTGGGAGGTATCATTGATGAACAAGGAGGATCCGATGTAAATGTAAGGGCAAGGATTTGCAAAGCAAGGGCAGCATTCCTACAGTTGAAAAATATATGGGACTCCAAACAACTGTCTACCAACCTCAAAGTCACACTCTTCAATTCGAACGTCAACACAGCTATTCTCTATGGAGCTGAAACGTGGAGAACTACTTCAGACATCCTCAGGAGGGTACAGGTATTTATCAACAACTGTCAACGCAAGATATTGAATGTCTGTTTGCCGGAAACCATCAACAACAGCCTACTTTGGAAGAGAACAAACCAACTACCAGCTGAAGAGAAAATCAGGAAACGACATTGGAAATGGATGGGACATACATTGCGGAAATCATCAGACTGTATCACGGGACAATCACTAACTTGGAATCCTGATGGAGAACGGAAAAGAGGAAGGCCAAAGAACATACTGCGTCGAGAGCTGGAAGCAGACATTAAACGGATGAACAGTAACTGGAGACAGCTGGAAAGGATTGCTCAGGATAGAGTTGAATGGAGAATACTGGTGAGCAGCCTATGCTCCCCTGAGAGGGGTAACAGGCGTAAGTAAGTAATATACCAACTATTTTTTAAAGATAGAAAAATAAGAATGTTTAACATAATGGATGATGAGTAAAATCAAATTAGCTGCGTTGTCGGAACGTCAAGAATCATCACCCAAAGTCAGTCATCAGAGCCCTTGTAATGTTACTCCAGCTGTTTAATGGCACTGAACATTATTAAAACTAAGCAGTATAATCCCTTCTCATGACTACATTCGGGAATTAGTTGTGTTCCTAGTCACATTTTTTGTGCTACTCTACGTATCAAACAATATTCACATTTATATTAATGAATTTAATTCGTCAGGTTGTGTAACACAAGTACGTACAGTCAGGACATAATAGCTATCGCAATCCTAACTTCAGGAGGGTAAAACAATCACGTAAATAACTGTAAGACTTAACATTCATTTTTTGCTGATGCAAGAATTCACACATACATTTACTGACATTCAGATTGAAGTCCCTATGCCAGTTACAATTCTTAACCCCCTCTCCCTCCATCCAGTCCCCTTCAAAATAAACTATAAGTGAGAAGAAGAATGTTGTAGCAATAACTTATATGAATGATAATCTTTTTTTGTTTGGAAAATATCAACATGAATATTTCTCAACTTCAATGTAAAATAAAAAGAGTGCAACAATTCAATCAGATGAAACAGAGAGAGAGAGAGAGAGTGAGAGCAAATTACATCACCATATTTCTACCTTCATAAAAGAAACATCCTGTCTATTAATAATAATATTGTTGCTTTTAATTTCTTTCCATCGTTCAAATTGTAATTATTACGTAAGCCATGAAAAAATGAACATCATAACAACATTTAGACAAAAGATAAGAAAGAGAGTAAGAGAAGAGATGAAGGGGATAGTGAGGAGAATTACAAATGGATCATGTGATCAGCATCTATGAATACAACATAAATACATCAAAAATTGCTAACAAATAGAGTAATAATTGTTCAACAGATACATACTCTAATGATGATCAATTCCTGATAATAACAACATTACCAACCACAAATAACACTAATAGCGATAATAGTTGGACACAATTAACGTAATCACAGACTTCATGTACAAAAAAATGATGAAAATGTTTAATAACAACCTTCATCAACCACCATCACCTCCCTCCACTTCTCCACTCTCTCTCTATACATTAAATCAATAGAGAAAATTGTACTGTACATAATATCCAGAAATCCATAAGACAAGTGAATGACATAAAAATGTTAATCGATTAAAGATAGTTGATGATGATTTATGTATACACAATTATACATTGATAGCTACAAATTTCAATGTACTAGAAACGAATCAATAATGAGAAGTTTCGGGTACAGAGTAGAGGCGGGACAGGCCAGGGCAGGTTGGTTCTGAAATGGCAGTGTAATTCAGCATAGAAATACAATACAATACAATAAAGTGTAATGATGCTGATCAAATTATCATAGAATATCAAAATAAAACATAAAACTTCTAAAGAAAGTATCACTTTAAAATCTAAAGAAGTTTATATTTTCTTTTACTAAGAAAGAAAAAAAGAAGAGAGAGAGACAAACAAAAGTAGAAAAACATAAAACCACTAGTCAAATGACATAAAATTGAGTTTGCCTTTGTTGACTTTTTTTTTCAACTTTTATTTGACAACGGTAACAATGAAGAAAACCATACACTTATAACCAGTTTTCCTTTAAATGACAAAAAAAACAACCACCGGGGAAGGGGAAGAGGAGGAGAGAGTGTATCTTTCCACCTTATTTCTCTATAGAATACAGAAGGTACTTCTGTTTTCTTCTTTACTTTTCATTTGAAAAGAGTAATGATAATCATGATTCCTTGGTCTCTCATTCCACATCTCCCGTTTTAATTAGTTATGATTTATATGGAAGACAATTATTCAATAGGATTTGATTGAATTTAATGATGATTCAGTAGTGTAATCAATACATTAACAACAATAACAACAATAACAATTACAAATCGATTAAATTCTGCTCTAAAATTACATAATCAGTTTGTTCTTCTTCTTGGTTTCTAAGACCAATAAGTCAATTCAATTTATTTTGTACAAGAAAACATCAATATTTTAATGATCAGTTGAATAATTCATGAAGGAATTGTTTAGATGAAGTGTGTATTACATTGTTCCAAGAGAGAGGAGAAGAGTATTACTATTATTAACATTAATATAGTCAATGAGAGAACTGTACTATGATATTGTACATGTATCAAATTGAATCCCCAGGTAACAACAGAAATAAGGTATATATATGTATCTGCTGACATTGAGAAGAAAAGTATTCTTTACTGTTGTAGGATTGTGGTTTTGTATTGACACGATTTCTACAGGTACAATGTAAAGTGTATTTATATACATACAGAGAAAAACGATACAGGTGGGTGAGGAGAACCAGATAATGAAGTTTCATCAACTGTATAATTTTCAACGCCACCTATTCCAGATCCTGTGGAGATTGTAGTAGTAGCTGCAGCACCCACAGGACTACTTCGTGAGAAATTTGGCTCATTTGATGTTGGTGTCATTACTTTAGTTGTCTGGAGTGATTGTGTTGTTGTTGTTGTCGTCGTCGTCGTTTGTGATTGTGTAATTCCTCCTGAACCTGAAGTTAAGGTTCCAATGATCCTTGGAGGGGGAATAGGAAAAGCAGATGAATACATAAGTTGTGGTTGTTGATTACGATGATCTGAAAGAAAATGTGATCGTGTAATTTGTTGCTCATCATTATGACTGTCATCATTATTATTCAATGTAGTTGAAGTATTCATGATGGGTAGAAAATAATTCCTTTTCAAAGTTCCATTATTGTTAGGTATTCCTGTCAAATTTGTCATTCTATGATAATTATTGTTATTATTTACAGTTCCCGTCCATGATGTTTCTAAACTACTTAAACATTGTTCTGTCGTAGTAAGTGATGGTGACAATTGTTGAGGTGTGGAATTCAAAATAATCGATTGTCGATTACCTGATGATGATGATGATGATGATAGTTGCCATGTCACATTTTCATCAGATCGTTGAATGAACTACAAGAAGACAATTTAAAATATAGAAATCTACATATAAAAAATTTGTCTACTCAAATTGAAACTAGAGTTTTTTTTTAAATGAAGTTTTAATTGATTTTACTAATCATAGTGGATACCTTTGATTGGTGATTGTGATGATTCAATCGATTTATGTTGACTGGGATACTTGTTACGCTACATCTTACCACGCTTAGTAAGTCAGTTGGAAAGTAGTCAAAGTAAATATATGAAAAAACTTTTAACTGAAGGGGGAAAGTTTCACTGTTGATCATATTGAAGTCTGTAGGTTGTAAGATGTTTTGTTCGGACGACCAGCATCGTTGTTTTATGTATTCCTATAATAGTAAGAAGGTATTAGAAAATATTGATGCTGTAAACAGAACATCTCACCTTGCGACACGGATTCCTGTCTTCAGTAGTAAGGTTAGAAAATCACAAGGATAATACTCGAAATACTACTACTCACAAAATAATTATGTGTGATAAACATTAAATAGATGTCTATCGGGTTCTGTAGTGACACTCTCCGGTTGTCATCAAAACTGCCACCTTCAGTTTCCCTTCTGATGCTATAAGATACATCCTTTCTACAATGTGGGCAACTGGGAAGTGACGACTAACCTCATACTACTAATAATGACATTTAAGAACATATTATTCCCAATCAGATCTCATTTTGCAATATTTTTTTTGATTTCTATTATCGAAATTCAACTCCTTCTACTAGATCCTTTTACACACATCGTCTGTGTTAAAAGGCCGAATTTCGGACTTCATTAAGTTGTGTCTCAAACTAAATGTTGGTGTTCTTAATCATCAAACTCTATTTTAAACCAAGTAACAGATTTCACCTGGTACGACTACAAAATCTTGTTTCATCAGTATTTGCCATATCCCTAAAACACGGGTACAGGACACCAGTGATGTCTTTCCCTTAACCTATAAAGCCTATGATCCAGCAGTTATATGTGCTATCGTAAACATGTTAATGTGACCTAATACAACTTCGTATTTACTATATGGAGGGCCGGTAGTTTGCTATTTAAAGCATTAGAATTTCAGTCACTTTGTGACAGGCTGAAAAGTTGAAATCCCACTACTTCATAGTTTAGGCGATCGAGTAGTATCACTAATCTTCATACTTAGAGTCCAGATTGAAGCCAAATAGATGAATCTATACCTAATGAGTGAATTAGCTTAAATTTACTTACTTTACAATCAGTTTGCTGTTGTTGTTGTTGCTGCTGCTGCTGATTTTGTTGTTGACAATATATTTGCTGTTGATTTTGTTGAGGCATCTGTAAATTTTGTTGAACTGGTAAATTTATTCCATTTGTTTGATAAATATTATATAGATCTCCACCTGGTGTAGATATAAATCCATTATTATTGGTACTATTAAGCATATTAATATGATTTGGTTGTTGAAATTGACTAGTAGTAAAAGATATTCGATTCATCATAGTACCATCTCCGGTTATTCCAACTCCTACGCTTCCAGTATTTCCTATCTGTGAACGTGGAAGGAATAAAAATCCTGTTGCTGGTGGTTGATTCAAATTCGATGCATAATATTGCTCATTATTATTATTACTATTATCAATAGTACCACTGGGTAAAATATGTGTAGTTGCATGCAATTCATAAGTTGGTCCTGTAATCGGTAATGTATGCGATGGTCCATTATAATTGGAATTCAGTGAAGGTGTTAAACCAGTGATTGGATGTTGTTGATTATTACCTAGTCTTGAAACAATAGGACGATAATAATTTGATAGATTATTATTATTATTATTATCACCACAATGAATAGATGCACCATCAGATAAATCTGACGGTGGTGGTGTAAAGCCAAATATTGATGCACTGGCATATTCAGGACCTGTAAAACATAGGAAGAAACATATTTTTATTACAAGAATAGGAAAATAAATGAAAAATTAAGACTTAGATGGAATACTCTTTAGGTGAATTAAAATAGAATTGTAATATGTACTTAGTGAATTATAAACTTACGGCATCTCTCTATAGGCCTCTAACTGTAGTCTTTCATTTAATGTTAATATACCAAAGCTATTAGTAGGATGAATTTGTATATTCCCATTGATTTGTTATAGACTGAAGCTGGTCAGTCACTGTTGCTACATGTGCATCCTGAGCGGATTGCCTCGATATAGCGATTATTCACAAGTATTATTTAGTTTGTATTGTGACTGGCAAGTGGAATCCAGGGCAGTCACGTTTGTCTGGACTGGACTGTCTGGACTCAGTAGTCTAGTGGTGTACGCGGTGGCGTATGACACGAACCGGACTGAGTTCGAATCCCACTGTGAACATCAACATTGGGATGCAGGTACATCCAGCCGATGAGTCCCAAATAGGACGAAACGCGCGTCCTGGATTCCACTTGCCAGTCACAATACAAACTAAATAATACCAAAGCTATGTAGTTGAAAGTAGTCAGAAATAAATTCTAGTTGACACAGATCTTATAATACTTGGTACTTATTTGTAAGGTTCAGCTATGAACTTGATAGATCTTAAGTTATCTGGTGGATTTCATCCTACGTCAATAATGTAGAATAGTATTGTTCATTGATTATTTTCCATACGTCAATTTTGTTTATTTTATATCCTATTTACCTTTAACATGTAGATTCTTCAAGATATGTTCAGTAAAACATGAAGACGTTCATTTTCTGTCCATTTAATGTATCTACTTCTGCAAGTATAAGTAGATTGGTAAACACACTTACAAGTGAAATGTGAAATGCTAAACATCACGTTGTACATATTATGACTAGCATTATGTTTAAAAATGTATGGTTTATGTATGTATAAGTATGTACAACAAATAACGGGAAACATGTCTGTATCAGTCCAAGAAGCCACACCTCAGTAACATAGCAAGATTAACACCAAATTAGTATAAGTAGTAGTTACTTCAATGATAATAATAATAATAAAAGGAGCGAGCATATAAAATATGGTCCAGGGAAAAAAACTTAGTTCGTGAAAAAAAAAGGATGAAATAATTTTCAGCTCTCATCATTTAAGGGAGGATAAGGAATGAATGCATCCTACCTAATGAATGCCTTACTGTGACCGATTCTGGGTCATGTAACTCAGAGCCTCCATATATTGGTTACGGTACTTATGTGGACCCCGAACACGTGGTCTGTATCTACCAACAAGGCTCAGACCACTAGTTAGTGACTTCATAGACTGATACCATGTATTGGTTTGGCAGCATCTAGCTTTCTTCTATCCTACTCCTACATCAGTATTGTCTGTTGAAATAGGCGATGGTTAAGTAAACGTAACACATTTCCCAACCACTTCACTAGATGAAGATTATTAACGTTATCAGCAGACTAACTATCCTTCTATAATACCTGGCATCTAATCCTCAGCAAACGAAAGCAAAGTTTCTAAGATATCAATGATCGAATATCTATAACCTACGAATGTAATATTTCACATCCGTACAATAAGACAAATCACACTACTGAGCAGTAAAGTAGCGCATTATGTTGAGAGATGCATATCTCGCTTATGCTATAGATGACGTAAGTTGGCAGAAGCCAAACATGATTTTAGAATCAGTCATACACCAACCTATATGGACTAATCAGACTTCCAAAATAAGTGAAGTGGTCAATGCGTTCAACTACTTTACTCCATCTTTAGTTCAGGTGCTGACATAGACAATACCTGGAGCAACAGATTTCACTTAAAGGGGGGGGGGGAAGAACACATCCCGAATATGCTTGCATTGTTGCCATATGTGCATCATGAGCGGACTGCCTCGATATAGCGATTATTCACAAGTATTGTTTGATTTGAACTAATCAACTCCAGTCCACAACAAATCAACGGGAAGATAAAAATACATTCTAACTATATATACATGCTCGTTGCACAAGTGTGGCTGCATCTTGATCTTTTACCGATGTATTAGACTGAATGATGGAATAACTATTATCGTTATTGTAAACATGCATTGTTCTATTCACAGTGTCAATAATATCATGTTGTCCCCTAAGTTGATTTAGTGATATTCATTGGATTCACTCGTATGTTAAATATAGCATCACCATCGCCATCAGTACTTTTCATCTATGAGTGTACATGTATGCATTATAATTACTGTACTGTGGTATGCGATATGATTAAACTGAAAGTAATGTGCTTACTATGAATGAAAAGTTAACATGTAAAACAGCTTAAATACAGTAAAGGAATGTAAGGAG
This sequence comes from Schistosoma japonicum, assembly GCA_025215515.1. NCBI lineage: Eukaryota > Metazoa > Platyhelminthes > Trematoda > Strigeidida > Schistosomatidae > Schistosoma > Schistosoma japonicum. The sequence continues at coordinate 4,590,307 of CM046062.1, read as the reverse complement.
TTGTTGTTTGTAGTTTGTTTCTACTTTCATTCAAGTAATTTCTGCATACGTATAATAGCAAGATGAGCAACCACAACAACTGCTTAATACACTATATGTACTCATTCACTCTTTAGTAAGTAACTTCATGAGATAATGAAGTTCAGTTGTCACATGTAAGGCATTTTTCTATAAATGACAATGGATGACAGTTGATCAGTATATAGCGAATAGATTGAAGATAGAAATGAAAAACATCGGATTAGAGCTCGTAAACTAAAAATTTAGCGATTATTGAGAAGCCTGATAATCCTGGTAGGATCCTGGATTCATACTGATAAGTCTTATGTTAGAACCATACATCTGTCCAGTACTTTCTGGTTTCAATAATACCCAACCGAAAACCATTCTTGTATAACAAACGCAAAAATATTAATTTTAAAAATAATTAACATTTGAAAGACATCACCCCCTCCCCTATCCTTATAATGCAAAATAGGTTATTTAAGTAATTTGTAGTATCATACTACTTACAATATTTTAAGTACTCTAAACAACAAAATGTGAAATTTAGTCGACTATAGTGCGACACTAATAGGCAGACATGTGCATTGGCCCTAGTTGTCGCAATCCATTAACACAGCAAGATGAACATTAAATTAGCAAAAGTAGTATCTACACTAATAAAACAAACCTATTCAGTAAAGGGATATTTTTTCAACGAAATCATTACATCAAACTGTACAACAGTATATATATATATATATATATATATATATATATATATATATAATGATAAATTATAGGTCAATCAGTAATTGAAAGAATTGTGAATAGTTGTCATGTAAGCTTTTTGACTACCTGGTTTTTTTTTCAACTAATCAATTAGTAATTGAAGGAGGGGGGTTCGCAAAACATGAAAATTGTGTAATAGGTAGCGTGCAGATACAGTAATTGTGATTACCATTAGCTTAAAGTTTAGATTTGTGAATGAAAATCGAGAAAATCTGGATGGTTGTAGAAAAAAAGCGGACTTATAGATCAGCATACAAGAAGAAATAATTAATTAGCATGAAGGTATAAAATAATTCTACACTCAGGATTTAAGAGAATACGAAATATATCTGTGCCATTGTGAGGCGTGTCATTCAAAACTTCCATTAAGTTGTTACGAGAGTCGTGCAGACCTAAACCAAGTAGTTTGCAACTACCACCACAGCTCAAACCAACAGTTGATGGCCTCATAGACTGATGTTATGTTTTGGTTTTGCTACCTTTTTTTCTCCCATGCCTTTCTAGCGCCGGTCAAGATTGGACGCCGAGCTAGGAGGTAGTTGAATACACATCATACATATCCCGACCACCTCAGTTAGTGAAAATTAACAACCACAGCAACCGATTAACCCCATGAAACGGATGATCATAGTTTAGAACATAGAAAATACATTTGTTAGACATGGAATTCACATAGGTAATCACCAATCACTAAATGATTAAGTATGAAATCAACATTCAGATTAAAATAATTACGTAAAGAATTTAAGTAAAATTGACTGTTAACATCAAATCGTCGTTATTTGATGTTAACAGTCAGTCTCCGAAACATTGCTCATGTTTTCTGGTACAACCGAGTAAGCAATGCATGGGTTAGGAATAGAGTACTAGGGAAATACGGTAAGTCTATTGATGAAGTAGTGAATCTTCGCCGGCTGAGGTGGTTAGGACATGTGTTGCGTATGCCTGACCACCGTGTACCGAAACGAGCAATGTTGTCTGGTGTGGGAGTAGGCTGGAAGAAAGCTAGGGGTGGCCAAACAAAAACATGGCACCAATCCATGAAGCCATTGACAATTGGGCTGAGCCATGTTAATAGATGTAGACTACCTGGTTGGGGCCCACACGATGATCGTAACAAATGGTTAGAGACTGTAGGTGATATGGCTCAAAATCGATTGCAATGGCGCAGGTGCATTCACTCCTTATCTTCTTACGAATTCTAAGTTTTTAAGCTTCTTATAATTTTCTCTTTACTGAATCACATTTTCTCAAATCTAATCTCCCATCCCTATACCTTTCCATTAGTACTTACTCTGTTACTACCTCCCCTACTCTGGGATTTGGTCCGACAATTTAATCTTTTTCTGCAAATTGAGGCATGGCAACTTGAACTGATGTACGCATGTACCAAATTCTACGTTGTAACTGACTGACTGAAATCGTCGTTATACGGAAACTGTTATGAAACAGACATATTTAATAAGTAACTAAGATAGTGTAGTTTTGTAGCCTACAGAAGACAATTTTAGTGAAGTTGAATTCACTGAGTTGAATGGTTTAATCACGGAGTTTTCATTATCTTTCAGCAAAAACTTTACATAAAACTAAGCAATTACAGACAAGGAAAATACAGAAATCTTCAGTAAAAAGCGATACAAAGACAAAGTAATTATCAGAATCTTCACATTCATTTCAGTCAGTAATCAATAAACAGGTCTATGCTAGTAACCGTAAAAAACAATCATAAACGATTGTCCAGTTCAGAAGGAACATGATCAAACTAAACATGTAGACAATGCCAGAACAAATGTTAACAACAAAAATTAAATTACATTGGTGAAATCTTACGAAGTATGTGCTAATATTGATGCTTAGAAAAGTAATAAAAGCTTTACAATTAAACTACTCAGCTTCAGTACAATCAGTAAATGAATAAAACTGACGACATTTACAAATTACAACTCGGTAACCAAGTTCAGACAGACAGATACAACGCAGAACTTCGTACGTACGTACATCAGTTCACGTTGCCAAACCACATCACCACAGAGACGCAACTGTCAGTTCAAATCCAAGAGTGATAACGATAGTAGAAGTATTAGCAGTAATGCAGAAGATTAGGGAGCGAAGATATGATTCGAAAGTATAATTCAGTAAGATATATTTGAAAGGAGAAAGATACAGAATTCAGAAGGTTAGATTTTGAGGAGAACACATAGAGTGGATGCACCTGCGCCATTGCGAACGATTCTGAGCCATGTCGTTCAAGGTCTCTAACCATTGGTGACTTTCGTCTCGCGGACCCCAACCACGCAGCCTACATCTACCAACATGACTCAGTCCGCTTGTCAGTGACTTCGTCGATTTCCGCAATGTGTTGGTTTGGCCGCCTCTAGCTTTCTTCCAACCTATTCCTACACCGCAAAACATAGCTCGTCGAGGCAGTCGGTAGTTAGACATGCGTAACACATGTCCCAACAACCACAACTGATGAAGTCTCAGTACCTCATCTATTGATTTGCCCTCCTTTCCTAGAACCCGTTTCCTAACGACAGCATTGCTCACTCGGTTGTCCCACGATACACGAGCAATGCTTCGGAGACACCTATGATCGAAGACCAGTAACCTACGAATGTCCTCTACTCTTAACGGCCATGTTTCGCCACCGTATAGTAGGACAGAGCGAACTGCTGCACGGTACACTCGTCCTTTGGTTAGCAAGCGGATATCTCGCCTGCGCCACAAATGACGCAAGCTTGGCAAAAGCCAATCGGGCTTTCTGTATCCGTGCTGAGATTTCATCAGTCACCAGGCCATCAGCACTGATGAGACTCCCCAGATACGTGAAGCGGTCTACACGCTCGACTACTTCACTCCCTATCACTAGTTCACGTGCCGATGCAACCCAATCCTGAAGCAACATTTTGAATTTCGAGGGGGAAAACTGCATCCCGAACATGCTTGCATTATTGCTCAGGGTAGTCAGAAGACTCTGCATTTTGTCAGCGTCTTTACCAAATAGGACTATGTCATCAGCATACTCTAAGTCAGTAAGCGAGGCTCCTGGTAGAAAGTCAACTTTTGAAAAGTCAGACGAAGATAAGGTTATATCATAGACATGCTCCTAGATATAACCTTATCTTCGTCTGACTTTTCAAAAGTTGACTTTCTACCAGGAGCCTCGCTTACTGACTTAGAGTATGCTGATGACATACCCAGTAAAATCACGAGAGTCCAAATTGGTAACCAAGTTCATATATATATATATATATATATATATATATATATATATATATTACTACTTTGTAGGAATTCAATATTACCTGAAAACAAGAAGCCAGATGAGTTATTGAATTTTGATGATGTATTCTTGAAGATTGGTTAGTTTAAACTAGTAACTCGTAAAATCACAGTACCACCTCTAAACATTTCACCTAAAATGCAAATTTTCTCCATCATTTCAAAATTCTAGAAACTGTTGAATATCAACCTATCTACGTATTCAATTATATCCTTGACGAATTCAAAACAACAAGGATAAATAATGACGAATAATAGATACAATTAACAAGACCATGACAACACTTACAAAAAACTGAACAAATAAAAACTTACTCATTCCATTTAAACTATTCAAATCACTGCCAGTAAATGTAGTAGCTGCTAAACGATGATTAGTAGTATTAGTTTGCATATACATATTTGTTTGCCCAATAAGTTGATCATTATTCCTTGGATAATGATTTATACCGACACCACCAGTTTGAGGTACACAAGGCAATAATAAACCAGCTGGAAGTGGTGGCGGAAGTGGAGGAACAATAGATGATGAATAATCCAATTTATTGATAACACCCATACCTGTAACACTACTTGCACACACTGTACTATTATTACCAAATCGAGTGCTGTTATTATTACTATTTACAATGATTGCATTACTATCTGTAACAGTAGAATTATTAGTATTATTAACAGCATATTGTAATATATTAGTTGGATGATGATGTTGTTGAATACTGCCATTGATACCACTGCAACCACCTCCACCAACAATAGTATTTCCAGTATTTGATAAACAATTATTATTACTATGTACAAAATTCTCTACTGTTGTAGTTCGTGTATTTGGAGATAATGTAGGAAATGATTGTAAAAGTTTTGCAGCTTCAGGAATATTCATTGTATTTAAAACATTATAATTTAATAAACTATTAACTCCATTATGAGTATTACTGTTATTACTACAAGTACCAATTAAAGAAATTGGTGAATAAAATCCTCCAGATGGTGGATTCGATGAAATACCGCCTGTTTCAATTGTTGTTAATTGTTGTTTACAACAATTATGCTTAAAATGTAAATAATCTTTACATCTTCTCTGGACTATAATAACTATTGCTAATATAATGAATAAAGTGAGTATACCACCTAATACATATGATATAATGACAATTATTTGAGGTAATTGTATTGACGATGATGATGATGATGTTGATGAAATGGATGTAGATGAAGATGCAGATGGATAATAATGATTTTCATTATGATTACCAACATTTTCTTCAGCTGAACGTATTTCATGATTTGATGTAGGCAATTTTTCACTATTCATTAATGATGAATGCATATCTGAATTAATAGATTTATGAACTAGAAAAGAAAAATAATTTTAAAGATGAAAAACTGGCGCTACTTATGTTGTATAATCTTAAGTGAAGATAACTAAGGTGTATCTTTACAATGACTTAACCAAGTACTAAAAAAATGGTTGAGATCATCTACAACAGCTTCGTTGTCATTGACTGTGACTAATATCAAATATTTTGTATAATGTCAAGAGTTATCCGTTATTTTGCGGTATCAGTGTATAGCAGTGTAACGTACCCTAACATGACAGGTGAAGAACACGGAAACAGTCACAGTTAGAGCTCAAAATGACATGCTTTTGAATAACATTTAAGAGATAGTGATAATCCCTGGCCTGACTAAACCGAATTCAGTAGAGTAAGAAAAGAACCTATAAACTAATAGTCAAAAGTCAAATCTTCTAATCAGTAAGCCATTGTTCTAAAGTTTGGCTTGTAATTATGATCTATGTGTAACGTGTTCCACATTTACCCACTAACGCATATCCATACATCATTGAATGATTGAAATCAAAAATACCTGTTCAATGTTGACTAAATGGATCAGTTAAAAGAATAAATTCATTTAATTTGTTACTAATGAAAGTGTAAATATCATTAACCTGATTTTCTGAATCTATCAACAGTTTATTTATTTAGATTATCGATTATCGATTTCCTGTCTGTCTGATTGATTCACTAGTTCCTTCCACGAGAGATACTTTATGAATAAAACAAGCCAAAGAATTAAAGAGGAATCAATAGGAATTTACAACAGCACAGTTGGCAATAATCAATGAGAATTGGGATTGATAAACATTTCTCAAAAATAGGAAGATAGAAGAAGCCTAGAACACAGATAAAATAATAGTGAAACTTGATGACTAATCACTGGGACTTGATAAGCACTTAGGACTAAACAAACATGATATCAGTAACTACTTAGTGATTAGTTAATTTACATATATACTAGTCCTATTTGATATCAATCGTAGTCCACATAGCTCGACTGATAATGATCGTCAACTATGTAACTGAGGGACGTAGATTCAAATCCCGCAGATAATATTAGTTCCCCCCCCCCCAATATTTTAGTCATGTCTAGCTGGTAAATGCAGGAAGTCTAAACCAATCAGGGTTTCCTGTCGATAACCTCCAATTACCCTACATTAAAAAATAATGTAAATAGTATCAAACTACGTAGTCCAATGACTACATTACAACATAATGAATAGAATTCAGCAGCATCATGGACTAAACAAACACAGTCATTACTAAGTGGTCAATCATGTGTTGAATCATATTAGTAGTAGGATAAATGAACCAGGAAAGATTCAAACTAAATATTGAAAGTTTCTGAATTAAAACGATGAAAAATCGATCTACCACTGAGTAGTGACGAATGAAATGTTTCTATAGCCCATTAGTGCTGACTTGAATTCCAGCATTCCATGTCGCAATGTGATCTATGAGACTCAGAACTACGCAGACATTAGTTGGATGAAGATAGTCGGTAGGAAATTACAGGACATTGATTTCGATCTATTTAGCTTCCAACAGTAAGACCACTTAAAATCTTGAAAGAATTGATGTCCTTTGAAGGATATGATGTAATAACTGACCAGTTTCATATTATAAAATGTTGTTATTGTACTATTCGTGCTGTGACCGACCAATCTAAGTATTTTAGTCTTACAAAAAGCCTATTGCGGTTCTATGTTGTGTAACCAAAAAGTATAAGTTTGAAATCCCATATGATGCATCAATTCTCTATAGATTGAGGGTATATTTTGGCTGATCAGTATCAGTTAGAACGAGAACTAGATGAAGTAGGATGTTCTAATTATTACCAATAACCACTTAACAAGAACACAAAACATAAAGATCCAATAGATGAACTAAATTAATTATTTTTCGGTACAAAATTTCTCTTCTTGTTACCTAATTTTGTCGACATCCGGAATAACTAGACATACTATTCTAGTCTACTTCACTATTTGTCTCTCCCAGGTAAACGAAACAATCTGAAGTAGAGGATTTGATTGAAGAATGGAATGTTGAACTTCAACGTTATACACAATAACTGAACCTACTCTCACAAACACAATCAAACAAACGAACAAACAATCCCACTCAACAATTTAATTCATCTGTTTCTACATCTATTGAATTTCCTGTTATCATTGGAGAGATAGAGAGAACATTAACCTCTTTAAAACTTTTCTATTTAAGGTTGTGTATGTAGTTGGAAAAGTATCTAACAACAACAACTCAAAACTAGAGACTTTTCGTTTTTCTTTTGGGGGGAAGACAAAAACAGGAATAAAAATGATTTGGTTATTTATTGTATGTGAAGAACTATGTCTATATTCACATTCATACGTATATATGCATGTGTACACACACACACAAATACACATTAGGAAAGCAGTAGGTAACATTCAATGACGTAATCAATGTAGAAGAAAATAACAATAAGTGTTACATATGAACAGTACAAAGAAACAATACAGTCACACATTTCTAGACTTGACGACGATACACTTGATTCCTTATTCATTTATTTTTTTTTTAAAAAAAAGACACTACCACTTTATTACTTAATTCGTTTTCCGATTTATGTAGTAACCTTGATAACTATTATTCTACATAGTAATATAAAATGTGAACAATAAGTTCGTTTATAATTCTTAAGATGTGAGTGAGTGAATGAATGGAATGTAGAACTGTAAGAAGAAATGCTAATCCCACCACACTCATAATGGACTGTCAACATATGGAGACGTAACTACGGAGACATTATTAGTAAAAATACCTATCTATGTATAACACTTCTACATATGCTTAATACATTTACGCTTTTTGATATAAAGTAGCTGAACGTAGGAAGGTTAGAATATCAGCTTCATACAAGCTGGTACTTACAAGTATATCTGTAATCTTAAGAGAAATATTACTACCTCTGATGTTCAAGCTGACCTTCCCTCTCCCCACCACCACCACCACCCTCCGAACACCGTTAACCAATTGAAGACGCTGTAACTAAGCTATTTAGACCGTGGATAACCTCTTTCTTGATATTTCTTAATCTCATAAATTCGATAAAACTGTATCACATTGAACACAGAAGACGGGAATTAACAAGATAAGTATAGTAATAGAATAGGAATAATAGTGATTAATAGTAGTATTAACAAAAACAAAAACATCGTTTTAAAATAGTAAATGTAACGAAGAAATAATAGTGAATCTATAGATGTCTAGACCAATATGGTGTACTACTAAGCAACTGAATGACACCTCCCTCACCACCCCCCATCTATGGTTCGCAAAGGGTCTGACTAAATGAATATGTAGCTCTACTGTATCGCTGTTGGTTGATAAAAAAGCACGTAATGAATAAATCTAAAGATTTTTTTAGATTTATTTATAAGGTATCTTTAAAGTTTGAATGAACTTCTCTAACCGTTAGGATTAGAGCTATCAACTGTAATCTCCGTATTTTTCTAAACAAAAATTCATAACTCTACATCTTTGGTAGAATAAGAATTAATGGGCGGCTATGTCAACTTTTCATACTCTTTGATTGTTTCCATTCAATCTTCTTGTACTCCATCGGAATTAATTGTGAATTCAAGCGGATTACTCACATACACCTATTGAATACCTTTCAATGATTAGTGTTCTAAAAGTCTACTCCTTCTTAGTTATAAGGTACTTCCACTAACTGGAATGAAGTGATGGGTTTTTTTTTTTGAAATTACAGAAAGTGACAGTTTATGTATACTTTATCTTCACTAGTTTAATGGTACCATGTTGTCTTCTTCACCTGAGGCTCATTCTATACTGCTTTCTTTTATTTATCTCCTTATTACCTACATATGCCATGCATACGCCTTTTCAAATTATCCACTGTTACTACTTTATACAACGTTCCGCTACATACTACGTATATGAAGTCTTCTGAGTGATAACCACCACACTTGTGTTGAAGTAATTATTCATGCCGTTTTTGTTGTTCCTATCTCTACTAAGATATCGGCTATCTTCCTATCAATGTATACTTTTCGCTTATGATGACCATTTATGTGATCCATATGTTTAACTGATTTGATTGATCAGTAACTAGAACGACTAATGTCATGTTTTATGGTTTGATCTCTAACTGTCATTCAATCGACCCTGCTTCAATACTACTAAACACTTTCGTGCTACTGAGCTCATACATTCGAATGGAGCATAAGAAACACATATCTCTTTATTACAGCTAGTAAAGGACTATAACAACAGTAGATTTATGATCTTCTCACGTCTAACTGCAGCAATACTGTTTAACCAAAAAGATAGCAGTCAAATAAGAATTTTAAGTCACAAATTAAAGTGTATTAGACAACTATTGAAACCATGAAGCACTGTTCAGCTATTTATAGTGTGGGACTCTTCATTAGTGCTCACCAGGAATCGTGGCTAGCTACTTAAAGTATCAAGGTGAATTCCTAACCTGCAGACAACTGGACAGATCGGCATCTATTGGTTAAGATTTCCAACTTTAGTCAATTCACGATATACTGCGCGACCATATGCATTTTCATCGGTGATATTTGAGTTGGATTTAGTCGTAACGACTATATTACTCATGAGTAACTAAACGTTTATTGTAGGTTTTAATCGTATCATACTAATTAACTGTAAGTAGACTGTTTATTTGTTGATTTCTAATTGATTGAACCTATAATTTATCTAACCAGTCATAGTAATTCAGTTACCTTTACGCTTGAATGTACAAGAAACAGACTGTTGTGATTATTACTACTATAGTTGCTTAATCACATTGAATGCAAGTAACAAGTCAAATTAATAAAAATTTGATATCACGAATTGGTCTGAGTTAGACAATCATTGAAAACCAGGAAGAACTGGACAGCTGTTCCGTCTTAGTATGGTACTCTGCGGCCATGCACAACAACGATTCCACCAAGAAATCTACTCTATGACCTTCAAGCCTAACCAACTGGTAATCCTCATAATATTCAATTATAGTGAGTCTATTGTAGAATTACTATTTGTAAAACCAATTCATTATATATGTATTATGGAAACTCAAGAGAGTCTTACGACTTTGCCGAGCTCAAGCTCATTATACACGTAAATCTAAAATTATGTAAAATAAAACCAAATAATCTAGCTTCTCCAGACATAGTTGAACTCAAGTTAGTAACGTATTTTCACTAAAAGCGGCAGAATATCCTCCATAACGTTAGCCGCTGATGGACTTTTATTTAACGGTTAAAGCTCTACATAATAAGTCTATACACAATGTAGAAAACAAACATATGTGACATGCTTCTTTAGATTAGAAACTTCAGTATAGAACATTTTTACTTGCTGATTGGTAGGAAGGCTAAAAAGGTCCCAATATACCCAGTTAAATTGCAATTCTGATAAACAAGAAAGTCAGTGATAGGCCTGATTAGTTATTTTCCTATTTCGCCATTTTTCAAAGTCATCGTTGTTACGAAATAAACAAACGTGTTCTATTACATTTTAATTGGTTCTAGAAGTGGAACAATTTGCTGTATTCTGTTCCCGGTTATTTCGATGTCTAAAAAGAAACACTTGAATTGTTAGGTGTTTGGATCTTCCTGTTGATTTTTACCATTGATCGGTTGACACTATGATCCACGTACATCAAGCTGATAAGTCTTAAATAAGACGAAACGCGAGTCTTGCATTTTCCTTGTTAGCAACAATCTGATTCAAACAATTTGAACTGTTGTTATTATGTACTAGAGACAACTAGTAGGTAACAATCAAAGGAGGAATCTTCGTTAAAATCTCAGTAGGCTAGGTTTAAATTATTTCAAGGGACTACTATTAAAACGTAGAGCATGTGATCCTTTTAATTAAAATTCAACAGCTCAACTTATCAGGATTCCAGTGATGAACACATACTCAAATTATAGTATCTCCTTAAGGAGTACGTATGAAGCTAATCTAATCCGTTTTAAAGTGTAACAACAGGGAAATCTAACTAAGTGATATATATCATAACAGTATAGTCCTAAGTATAATAGCATCTACTAGTGGTTGATTCGCTTCATGGATTTATATTAGATTACGATATGATTTTATCTGAACGTATTCACTATTCACTTCATTTACTTACACACATTGGAAGTATATGGATTTATGGAGGTTTGTGATCACTGCATATCACTGACTGACTGCAGCAACTAGACAATCATTTAAAAGCTACAAAGCACTGGATACCTGTTGTGCAGTAGTGTGCGGAACTCCGTAGCGATGCGTATCCACAACAGCACCAGAAATCGAACCCGAAAACTCATAGTATGTACTTGTTTAAGACACGTCAATCGAATGCACGTTCATCCAAATGTTATTGATATTCCCAATGTGACATAATCCTGATACATTTCAATTCAAACACTCAACCTGTTAGTACAACCATTAACCTATTTAATGGATATGATGTCTCTATTATCAGCAGTCGCAAGGATTTAAATTATTTTGTTGTTGGTATCCATCATTGTCAGAACGACTCGATATAGCTACGTTATAAATAAATTATCAATTCGACTTAAATTCTAACATTCTATTATTTACAATTGGGGGATTGTGGAGATAGTTAGTTGTGAATCCTGATGTCACGAATTGGTCTGAATTGGACAACTATTGATCACATGAAAGCACTGGAAAGTTGTTTCATCCTGGTGTAAGACTCGTCAGCAGTGCGCACCCACGACACCATCGGGGATCAAACCCCGGACCCTCTGGCTCCGCGGCGAACGCTTTACCATCGGACCCCTGAGTCGGCTACTAACGGTTGATATTTCGGGTCTGAGGCAGTTACCTACTAATGACAATGGGTGAGGTCGCGCACAGGTATCACGAATTGACTGAATTAGAAATATCAACCGCCTGGAGCCGACTCAGTGGTTCAATGGTAAAGCGTTCGCCGCGGAGCCAGAAGGTCCTGGGTGCGCACTGTTGAAGGGTCCCATACTAGAACGAAATAGCTGTCCAGTGCTTCCAAGTGATCAATGGTTGTTTGATTCAGGTCAATTCGTGATATCAGGATTGACGATTCTACTATTTGTTATTTTTCTTCAAGTCTCCTTATAACACTATACTCATAAATAGATTCGTGTTATTGAAGAAAGTTAACAATAGACGCTTATTATTATTATTTAACAAACATTCAACCTAGACAAAGGCATAGAATAGAATTGAATACATGCAAACAGGAAACTGAAGGAAATAACATTATCCGTTGGAAAAATCATAAAAGAATATGAAATGTGCTGGATATATACACATAAATCTACACTGAATTAAATATATGCTCATCACGCGTAATACATTAACAGACCTACTTATATGTAATGCTTATCAACGTAAGATAATTTAATTAATTCAACAAAGGCAATGTACACGAGAGAGAATAGACAGGGTGACAGAATATAAATGTTACACAATAAAGAAAAACTAAAGTAAATTAGATTAGATTAGAAACAAAAGGACTAGTAAATATGTGGTGCGCCTTAATGTTATGTACACGTAACTAATCAGTTTGTACAAGAAATATCTACATATATGTATCCTTTTATTTCAATAACATGAAAACACAGGAATACTAGCAGATTAATTACAAAGTTAGTTATCTATTTTTGAGAAATTCTACCTCCGAAATATATTAATAGTGAGAGGGGTCCTTTATATCATGGATTAACTTCAAGTACACAATCATTAAAAACTAAGAAGCACTGAACAGCTGATGCGTTCTAGTATAAGACTCTGCAGTAGTATGCATCTACAAGTTCGCTAGGGATTGAATATAGTATATTCAAATTACCCTTAGACCATTGAATCAATATCTAATAACTTGCATTTTTAACTTCAACTAGTCCACGATATGTAGTTCGTAGACTCAGGAACAGTTATTGATGGATAACTGATACATGCGTGGTTAGGCTCTGCTTAGCCGATTCTCAGTGGAGCCCAGGAAATTATCTCTATTAGAAACCAGTGAATACAAGGTTGCCTAATATAGATCGAACCGTGACATAAAGTTACAAATTGAATAATCTTTACAGCAAGCAATAGTAAGAATTATAATCGTGCAATACAATTAGTTGCTCACTATTAATCAACGTTAGTATGATGAAGCGATTCCCAATGGATTACTAGTATGAAGAAGGATCAATTTTATGATACATGAATGATGAACTATAAAGCTAGTCACTGATATGAAATAGATTGATGAAATATTGGCATTTTGGTATGTTGATTAACGAGGCAGATGATCTTTGTGTTCTCATTCTGATGCATAATATTGAGTAAGGTTTAAAGTAATTTTACTGGTTAGCCACCTGAACTAATAGATGGATTGTAACTATATTAATATAATTCGATTAACTCTAAAGAATTAAAGGAGATAAGATCAATTGCATCTATAATAACTCAGTGGTAACATTTCAGACATTAAAATTGAGTAATCTAGGTTCAAATTTCACAGTAAGCACTATTTCCTTCAAAAATCAGAGTACGTCATACCGTCGAGTTCTAACTAGCACGAAACTCAGGTTAAGCAGGGTGTCCTGCTGAATTCCACCCACCATTTAATATAAGTGAGTCATAATGATTATATTATTGATTATTCAGAGCTAGAAACAGATAGAGAAAGGAACTGAAATACAGAGTTAACAACTAGATGATACCTTTATGTATTTTAACTATAAAATTATCACTTCAAAAGTCAGTCAAATATCCATTAACCGATAATATCAAATCAAATCAACATGATGAAGTGAAATAACAAACCGCTCAAAATAATCGTTGAGCCAGTGATAATGAAAAAGGCTAAACATTGAGATTATGATCCAAGTAGAAAGAATGAAAAAAGTATGTATACGAATGAATACTGGAACTGAACATCTAGAAGAATATAAATACTGAATGCAACTATAATTGATTTTGAACCATATCAAGCAACGTCCCTAATACCTGATTACGGTTATTAAGAAGAGTTTAAGCATTCAGTAAAAGTAATCGTTCACATCTGTTTAATAATAATAGCTTTATTCAATAGTATGTTTAGTGCAATATGAGTTTTCAGTATACAGTGTCTAAACAAGTTACTTCTTTTTTTTAACCATGTACGCGTCTTCTCATAGCCATATTTACCTGGAAGATGTCGACGTAAACGATCAACTGACCATTTACAACCTTTTCTAGAATCATAATCAGGTGTAGTCATTTGTACACCAACATTTGTCAAATGTATGTAATGATCATCAATAGAATCAAATGAAAATCGTGTATTGCAGAAGTGAGCAATTCCATCTCTGTAAATCGACACTTTCATTGAATTGAGCAGAACATAGACACATAAATCAAATTCACGTCCATATAATAAGTATGGATTAGTTATATACCGTGAGACAACATAGATTTCAGATAGTTCTCGATTCACTAAATCACCAATAATTTGTTGATCACATTTCATTCCGTTACGCTTCCATGTCTATGATTTAGCAACAGGTTTCACTATCCATATATGTTGCCAACCACCATGTTGTTTTCGTTTAGATCTCACTGAATGACTTATGTTAGAGCGCAAAACTTATTATAAAGGCGTAAAAGTAGACAATAAGATTTTGGGACATGATTGAGCAATTAAAACAAAACACAAAACGAAAAGTAACCTGTTGAGATTTTGGTAAAAAGATTTCAAGCAGGATTCTGATCCATACTTAATGATTGACATCACTGTGTAATGAAGTAAATAATACGAAAAAATAAAACTGTCTAACAACAAAGAAACTTACGATTTCTTAAATCTTGTTTATTTACTGTATCTGAATTATCATCAATTACAATCGGTGATATTTCATGTGAATTTTCATCTTTATTAAATAATTTCTGTGAATTCTGCAAATAGTTTGAATTGTTGTCAAGTGATTTTTTCAATGGTTTATTATTTTCTCTTGTATTCGATGATAAAAGCATAGAATTCGGTTGTACAATAGCTAAAATAACAAAGAATACAAGTAATTCATTTATAATAGATTTCTTATGGATAGTGAGAAAAAGTAATACTTCAAGAGAAATCTTTGTCAATTTAATATTATAAATTAGTTTGAATTAGATAATTATTGATCACCAGGAAACATTAGACACTACTTTCGTCCTTGTACGAGACTCTTCAGCGGTGCGTATCTATCAAGAGACAGAGTCTAGGACCTTAAGGTTTCTCAGCGAAAGTTTAACTACTAGACCACTGAGTCAGTTGGCTCCCAACGATTGATATTCCCTATTTGGTCAATCCATGATACGTTTGAGGGACCTCATTCATTGACATCAGTAGGTAACTGTTTTACACCCGACACGGTTGAACTCCACTGGTCACATCTTTTTACTAGAACTACAGGAATTACTTCGAGAAGTGTGCCACCGATGAGCTGATATTGAGTATGATTGGATGTTGTGGATAATGTTGAATGTCAACTAATATCATGAATTGGTCTGAATTAGAAATGTTTATACATTCAGCATAGGTGCAACTGTATAATGGTTACTGAAAGTAGTCAGAGTGAAACCCTACTTGATATAGATGACATCATCAATAAAGAGCATCATAAGGAGTTGCTGATGTACGCTGTGAAATATAAATGGTATAAACGGATGGCTCAAAGGCTAATTAAAGAATAGTTCTAAAGAGATTTGTTGAAGATGAATTCAAATTTTGGACTGACATAAACTATAAAATGATTGAAAATAAAGCAGTATTTAATGTCAGTTCCTTCCTAGTTGAGGACACCTCCAAAGTAAATATCTAGGACATTCAACAGCCGTGGAGAGTGTGATATTATTCAGACAATTGAACAGGAATCTGTTACATGGCTTAAGGTAGTTTGTAGAAGACCCTAGATATGTATCATGATAGTGGAAACACATCATCCGTAAGGCACACTATCAGTCGTAAAAATATTGATGTTCCCTATAGGATTATAATCCCAATCGCTTCACTCCACAGTTTATGGTTTTAATAGCGAATCCTGATGGTCAAACACTTAATACCGAAATCGACTACTACCAGTCAGCGACCGATCAATATGAGTCGGAATCTAATAGTACAAACTTTTATTAATTCGCGATAAAATGCGATGATTAATTTATATCATCATCAGGTACACTATTTGTAATTCATGATGAAGTCGATCTGCAAATAGTTGTAATAATATTTATTAACAAATGACAAGTTCTTCTATGTTTATATGTGATATTCTGTTATCCAATGTGAAAATTAATTATATTCACATTCCAATTTCCAACTAGAAGTGAAGTCATATCAATACATTTGTATATTCTAGTTGATGTTGTTAGAAGCTGGAACTGATTAGTTTGTGTTGTCACACGTGCATCCTGACTAGATTGTCACAATGTAGCGTAATTCATAAGTTTAAGTAAATTAGCATTGTGCCTGGGAGGGGAATAGAGTGAAATCCAAGTTACACGTCACATCCTATTTGTGACTCATCAGCTAGTTCTACCTACCACATCCGTGTTAGCATTCACAGTGGGACTTGAAATCAGTTTATTTGTATCAAATGCCACTTTGTTCATCACTAAGCTTTTGAATCCGAACATTAGAGTGAAGTTCAGAGTTGTTACCATTTAGTTAGTGTTGGGAATATTAGATCCCCAAAACTTTTCCTGTTTTCTCACCAAAAAGTTCCCTTCTCACCTTTACTTCGTGTTTCCTACTTGGTGAGACGCTAAATCTTATTGGTTCGTTGTTTATTTTAGTACGCTATTTATGACATTTCAAGGACGCTCTCTGTTTTTGTATATATACGCATGAGTTGTGTGTGTTGTTATTGTCTGATAGGCTGCCTGTGGAATTGAACGCTTCTTGCTGTCTTTGGACTTCTTACTCTAGTTATCTGGGCTGAAGCGCTGAGGAATAGTTTAGCTTCCTGTTACTGTGTCGCTGGTCTTACGTTCGTTAGCAGGTATCTAGATGTCACCAGAAACTCGCGAATCCTTAGCAGTTGGTTGATATAGTTTCTGCATTAAAATCATTGCTCAGTGAATGTCAATTCACATGTATTTAAAAAGGTATGATACGAAGAATATAAATCTAGTCAGTATAAATCAAAATTAGTTTATACATTCCTGCGTGAAATATGCAATTCTCTCATAACCCACTGTTTACATAGTTTTGGAAAACATTTTCAATTCACAGGATTTGATTTGATAATGTAACATTCAGTTTAAAATATAAACACTAACGTTGTATGCTAACAATTTAACCGACGAAGAATTTTTATAAATAGAAATCGTGTGAAAACTGATAAACTGTTATGATCTATTAAATACATTTAACAGATAGTGTCAGCTTTTGGTAGAATATTGTGATGCATAACTTAGTTGAAATTCGATTGAATATCACGAATTGATCTGAATTAGACAATCATTGATCACCATGTAGCATTGGATATTCGTTTCGTCCCAGTACAAGGATCTTCAGCAGTGCGCATCCAGGACCCTATCAGATGTCGAACTCAGGACTCTCCGGTGAACGCCTCACCATTAGACCAGTAAGTCGGGCGGCTCCCAAAGTTTGGCACTTTTATCTCAGTCAATTTGAAATACGTTTGCAGGACCTCATTTATTGTCATTGGTAGGTAACTGCCTTACATCCGACACGGTCGAACTTCACTGAGAGGTTGTTTCAACGTATTTACTGATTAGTAAATCCATTAAGCAAATAAGTCTTGGTCATATTTTCATCAATTAACTGAGTGTATGCTGCATTTTAGTGAGTAGTTTTCATTTCCCAGCGTTTTCATGAGTCAGTGTTAAGGTTACGAATAGGACTCTATACTAAGAATATAGTTTAGGGATGAGAGTGAACGATTTTGCAAGTCTCTAATGAATAATCATTTTAGTTAATCAGCATAGATTATGGAAATCAGTGTACAGATAAGCTAATTAGCTGTACGATTTTACAGTAGACTTTAACCAAACGGTAAGCATCAACTATAAATGTATCGAGAAATTCCATATGATTAATAGATTCACTGAAGTTTTCTAAAGATTTTTATATCTATAAATAAAAAGAAGTAGATGCGATATCTAAGCTCGCTCGTATACTTTTATACCATATCCGTAATCTAGCAGCTACTATAGGAAGGCAAGTTAGGATTTAGAAACTTAGGTCACAGTTGGTTTATGTATAGCGTTGATTCATCTGTTATATATGCCGTTTACTTTGCTAGAATTAAATAATTGATACGGTTAGTACTATAATGCTAACCCTGCGATGATCAAAAACCGAAAAACAGTTTCCTTGATCTTTATCTGCTCACAATTGAAACTAACAATTCATTAGAATACAAAATATCCACAAACAAAACTGATGATAATGAAATTACTTACTGGAATTAAATTGCACTTCAGATAGTAAAATCCATGAATCACTTGATGTTAAAGTTAGACTAACATAACGTGCTGTATAACTGGCTAATGGAATTTGTACTACTAGCGCACCATCCCATTCATGATTATTATAAATAATAGTATCTTGAATGAAACTATTCGATGTTCTCTTCAATCTTGTCGAAGATTGAATATCATCTGATATAGATGATAATCGTGTTGGATTAATTTGATTTGGATCAACTACACGAGCATGATTAGTTAAGATTTCAATAGATTTATCAAAAGTTTTCCCATCCATACTGAACTCAACATGAGCACGTGAGAAAACACGTGATTTTAATGGAACGGAATCGAATGTGAAGATGCGTAACCAAATAAAATTTCGAACTAGAAAATAAAAATATTATATCAATACTTTTAAGTGATTCCCAAGATCATCAATTCAAAGAAACAAAAGTTTTAAATGAAACTGCAATTAATCTTAGGAGTAAGAATCTGCCTTAGTAAATGATGGTTAGATTATACAGTTAAAGTCCAAGTTCGAGAGATTCTTAATGGGGCAATTTGATTTTTAAGTCATTCGCCACTAACCAATAAAGTAAGAGATTGTATTTCACAACAGAAGTAATGGAAATGGATATAGTTTAGTGGCTTAAGGAAGTATATAAGTTATTTAGAGCTCACAATCAGTTTTCTTATCTTAATATTATAGAAATATCGGTGTATAATTTCATTTACCTGGGTACAATTATATGCAACCTAAAGAGTTATTTTCTATAGTCTTCACGCTCATTGAGAGTTTCAAAGAAAATCTTTCACTAACTTCAAAGTCTTTATGAACAAATTTGCTGAAGTATGGGGGGAAGGAGTTAAAAAAAATAATAGTTTTCCATATGTTAAATGGGGAAGTTACATAAGGAAAATTCTAATCAATTTTATCGTCCCTACCTCCATAGTCCGTTTACTACTTAAAGAACCATGTACTACTATACCATAAACTGATTAATCTCCACCTATTGTTTGCGTTCGCCACAGACTAGTCTCTGTTGAGTAACATTGATAACCAGGGAGTAGTTGACAGTCGTTCAGTCTTGGTGTTCACTTGCTAAGAAGAGACAGAACTAGTTATTTTTAAAGTAAATATTCTCATTTTTGCTATTTTTGTATTAATTGTAAAGTAGGCAGTAACTAGTACTGCCGTTCATTTTCTCCGGACTGACCTTACTATTTTTGATTGGTTGCAGTGGTTTTTTAATGTGCTAATTACTCTCATTACAACAAGGTCATTATTGTAATTATATATACAGAGTTGGGACAAAATAGAACTGAATCTTCTTAATGTTGTGTTCGTGTCTTCTTGATTTGGTTCTGAGTGAGTAACTAGTTGTCGAGTTGTTGGTCACGGTTACGAGTATCTGTTCGCGTAGATAATTCAGCGAGTTAGAGTTGCAGTTAGTTCTCCCGTGTATAACGTAGGAATTCGCATCATATCAGCACTCCACCTATGAATCGAATTAAGCAACCTAAAAACTTGCAGTAAACGCTTGACCATTAAGACCACTGGGTCTGTTGGTGTCTAGTGATAGGATTTTCACTTCAATGAATTTGACATAGTGATGACTATTTAATGCCATTAGCGATAACTATCCCACTTCAGTTTTCTCTGAGAAGTCGTGATTAGTGGAGTTACATTCTCACTGGTTCTTTCTTCTACTAAAGTTTAACCTAGACAATTTCACTACATGTAAATGGAATTATTAAAATAAACTAAGTATTGATCGATAAATGTCCCATCCTCAAGCTGGGTATCATAATTAGTACAATTTTCTCTTGACACTTCATACCATAGAAAAAATCAGAAATGACTTATAAAGTCCATGAACAATTTCTACCTTGACAAGTGTATCAACAATATTGATCTGAGTACTACAACACAGATGTGCCAGGAACAGACATATCTTGAAAAGTTATTGTTTCCAGCTTTCTTTGAATGAAACAACTAAAGAAACTTATTTAATATGTGTAGATTTCCAAGGCACAGTTTAAATGTAAAAATTTGTGAAACGACCTGGTAACTTAAGCTGAAGCAAATGCACTGTGGATCAAAGATGCAACCCAGTGATTGAAATTCAAACGTTTCAGGCACTGAGACGTTGGTCTACAACTGGGGAGCGCCCGTAACGAGCTTAGGTCATCTGAGTATAAAGGAGAACGCTAAACGGTTAGAGTCACTGGACTATCAGTCAATATCTCTCGATTCGTTCGTCATGATAGGTAGACTCGATCAGTGTTTCGTCAACTTTAATATAATAAATGGTTGCTAACCCTCAATGTTGATTATAACTTCATCTATTTTATAGTGCTTCACTCTCTCTCCTAAACTTATTTTTCAAGCAACTATTTGCACTGAAAGTACACAAAATATATGTATTCACCTTCATCGAATTTAAAAAGGAATTCGTAAATCTTTGCTTGGGATATGCCAACCGATAAAATGAAAACCAGGTTGTGCTGGATGAGAATCTGAATGTTGGGAAACATTGCCTAGATAAGCAACATTATCCATTAATTGGCCTATTCCACCTATTAATTGATTTTCTGATTCAATTAACTGACCATCATAAGTTAGATCTTGAAAACTTTGTGGAATAGAATAAGGCGAACCAAATAATTGTCGACCATATGTAACAATATCACCTTGTGGCATTGAATAAGATATGACACCATCTGAAATGAGGATAAAACATGCACTAATTATATTATAATTCATAAAAATAACATTCGAACGGTTAAACGCTATATTATGTAGCCTCGAATTAAGAGGTTTTCAAATCATACTATCATGTCGAAATATAAGATGAATACATAAAAACAGGACAAAGTGTTAATACGTTTTTTGCATTTCACAGCTTTGATAACGACTTTGTAATCGATTCCTAGTCTCTATGATGAAAAGCAGATATTAGAAGGTATGGAAAAAGCTTTATTTCAGAGGTTCCATTTTCTTAAAGAAAATAAGATCATTTGTTCGAGTCTAGAGACTACCCAAAAACATTTTAAAACTGATAAGGAAATCGGTCATTGTACAATAATAATCACATAAATATATCACAACTTTTTCTAGAAATAAGACTAACTACAGCATTACCCTACGTTCTGAAGCCTTTTAAAAAGTAATATCGATAGCTCTTAATAAAAATGTTATACTGCCCTTTCAGTGCTCCATTTCATTCTATCATCGGAAATCATATTCTAGACTCACTACTTTTGACTATCATGCTTACTATGATTATTTCGTCTTATAAGTTTCCCCTCATCACGTAAACATATGGCAATATCATTCAATATCCATATGTGTTAAATTGTACATCGATCATGACTGATTGACTCTAACTCCTACAGTATCCACCCTTATGAACACAATTATATACGTACTACTAAAGAGTCTTGAGAAGTAATACAAATAAAGCATTCAGTAACATCCTAGTTACTAATGATGCTTCAATTAGTCTCAGATCATAATGAAAAAATACAATTCAAAATAAACAAATTACCATAATATTCGCTTAAATAGAAGAATAAGAAGAAGAAAAAACAAGAATAATTAGATTTCAATGCTAAAGAAATTGAATTCTGTCATACAAATGTAAAATTATTCAAGAATAGATACCACTGTGAAATGATCTAAACTGATTCAATTAATTGACATATAAGTAAGTACCTTAAATCATATGACTATCACAGAATGAATAAATCGTGATAACAGACAAACATATATATATATCAAAACAAACGAGTGAATAAACGTATGTCTTCTTTTTTTTCAAAGAAATATGTTATATATATTACTCATATATTTAAGTAGTATTACTACTATTCTCATCAATAATATATTCAACACCATGAAAAACCTTAATTTATTCATTCATTCATATAAACGTTCATTCATTCCCGACCGTAGCTGCTACCTCGACGTGATGGTCGGGCTTGCCTATCATGATGACCCAACTGAGCTATACTGGCTGGAACATATGTTCCTGTAGGTTCTACCATGCTAGGCAGGTCGATTGGAGAACGATGAGACTAAAAGCGGCTACTCAAGGTCTGAGGGCGAAGTCGTACTGCTGACTGAAGAGGGGTGTGACGACAGTAAGGTGTTTCCCTCGGACAACCAGCATCTGCAGCGATGCTGTCTTCTCACAAGGAAGGAAGGGTTAGAAAAGGTCGACCCTAAAAATGTCACACCTCACCCTACCTCACAAATTTCCGTCTCCGGCGGTAAGGGTGCCCACTAAGGGCTTTTTAAGTGCGGAGCTAATACTCAAAAAACCCTTGATAAAAAGGCCGTGCGTGACAGGCCTCAAGCAGTTGTCCCTTGGGCTCTGCGGTCACGCTCTCAGGTCTCTGAGACCGACACTAATCTACCTTCTTTTTCAGATTCCTCAAGAAACACCCTTCCACGGTGTGGGCAGCCGGGAAGTGACAACCGCCCTCATACCCGCAAAAGCACGAGAGTTCAAATTGGTCAAAATCAAATTCTTTCTACGTTCATTCATTGCATTAGAATGTATGCATATATTAGTTAATTATTTATGTTAAGAGAGATATAAAACTTCCCAGAAAAAAAAATTCAAATAAAAACAAAAATATCCTACTTTATTTTATTTTATATTGAAATAAACAATCTACTAATTAGTAATAAAATTAGTTCAAATATTCAATAGTTTCTAGTAGTAGTATGTTGTGTATGATAATTGGAACAATTGAATAAGTTGTAAAGAGGGAAAAAGTGGATTGAATGAATCTGATTGGTCAGGATTTTGCACGATTTTCATTGGTTAACCAAGTATGAATATAAATTTATCAGAATTTAATACAAAGGAAACTGAATTATTGGTATTATTATTTTTCATTAATGAAAACTTTTTCTTTAATATTACATTGACTAAGCTAATCAGTAGTGAGTATGAAGAGATTATGGGGAGGTTTTAGTTGAAAACTAGGAAGACTTCACGACTTCACTAAGAGTAAAACTAAGGTCCATAAGATCTAATCGTGAGTACTTAACCTTAAGAGCAATGGTTAACATTTTTAACTTCAATCATGTCTGAAATGAGTGAACTCTAAAAATCACAGCTTCTAACTAAGATTCTAAGAGTTACTTCTCAAAACCAGTTACTAATGAGTGCATGATCCATATTATTAGTATAAATTAGTAAGTGATTAGAATATTATTATCTAACTGAATAGAAGTAGTGATGTGGAAATAGATATTAAGTTTAATTGTATGTATTTGTTCCTTACTAGAAGGAAAGAGTTGTTCAGTTCTACCTGGTTTATTATAATATCTAACCAACATCAATCTCTGATGACTTAAAACAACTAAATATTATCTACTTCAATATAAATAATAAAAATATGATTGAATATGGTTTCAGTGGTCAACACTTAGCTACCAATCAATAACATATTTCTTGATAAGATTCGCTGAATTCGTTTGGATCAGATCAGGCAAGTTAACTCTAATTCAATTAAAATTGGTGCTATGAAACATCAAACCACATCATTACTTTATTAACAGTTTAATATACTCTATTTGGAGTAAGTAAGTGATATGTATCATTCCAAAAAACGCTCATGAGGCTTCAGTTATATCACTACCTTATAGGATTTATATTTTTCATAAGCTACTTATTAAATACAGTTTTATGTTTACAAGATTGATCACTGCCTTTGCATTTTGCTTATATTGTAATTATTCCTATTATTGATGTCCTTGGAATAAACGTTCATTTGAAAATAATTTCTAAATGCGGTCTTTTCAAATAATGTACCGTTAATTTTTTATATTGTCATGAGAACGTAGAATTATAAGCTGAAAATTGTATGTGGAACTAAAGGGAAACTGTTGTTAAGCGATAACAATCATTTATAATTGTATGCGTTAGGTAAGATCGTCTAGATGTGTTCATTCGTTGTGTTCCTTTACATCTTCACTTCTCAGTTAGTCAGTGATGCACACCACAGAACCTTGTACATTCTATTAGAAGTAGCGGTGATAAGAGTGAATATAAAAGAGATTAAATATAGAGAGTATGACTTCAAAAAGAAAACTCTAGTAATCCTGTACATGTATACTTTCATTTCTTCTCGAATCATGACCACAAAATTTAATCTTACTAATTATCATTGATATTACGATTAACTGGACTCATTTATTTTACTATATCATACTGATTTGTTACATAGGAACTTGTGGAGTAATATACATTTGTAATTAAATTGAGATGGTTTGTGGAGATTAATGTTAAGTTTAGTTGATTCCATTCGTCACAAGGTACCATTGAAAACCAAGGAGTACTGGGTAGCTGATTCGTCCTAGTATGGGACTCCTATATGGTAGTGCGCACTCTAAATTCTGTACCAGTGGCTCCTGGTTGGCGAATACCTAACCCTCTGAACCACTGGGCCGACATCCAATTGTAGAATTCTTTTTTCTAGCAATTTGCGATATATGCAGCGCAACAGTCACATCATTAAATAGGAGTATGCAAATAACTTTGTCTGTATTTGTAGTAAATATAAATGATTCCACTTAACATTACAAAACATTGATATACGTGTAATAAATCCATGTTCACATATACTTAATAAACACACCCCTTATGAATGGTATACATACAACCATGACTGATTATTGCTAATAATGTGATATAAAATAGCCTCATGCACACATAAAATGCTAATAATACCACTGTGAATATGAAAATACTCTATATAAGATAGAATGGATAAACAGGTCAGGTCAATCATCAAAAACAATAGATGACTACAGAAACAATTTCAGCCACTGGAAAATGAAATGAAAATTAGACAGTTATCAAATGACCTCATCTAATTTTATGCATAATAATAATAAATAATGGTGACAATTAAGAAAAGTTAACAGGAGACAATATATCGTTTGATATTCTAAACTGATTAACTAACAAGGATTTTGACGCCTTATTGATTATGGATGAAACCCTAATGAAATGAATGATTCATCATCATGAGAAGTCACAGTGATATTGATAGTCATGGTGATAGTGGTAGTATATGAGCAGAGTTAAGTCGGAAAGAGAGAGTAACCAACAAACATACACATGCACAACATGTATTTGAATCATTCACATTAACCTATTCGAGAACGAAATAAATGGAAACATAGACAGATAAATGGAAAGATAGACAGGCATACATGAGAAATATTATTCTACTTCATGATCAAAGGCAATAAATTTCTAGTAAGGAAAAACTTACCAATTACTCGTGGTGAAATAAAAATGGATAGGGGAAGAAAGATATAATCATAATTATCCTTAGGAGAAATGATGCGATGAGGAACAAACTATTCACCGTCGACAATGTGTTCTCCATTAGGTGGAATGAATCTTCACGTATCTATTCGTTAGTGTATTGTTATACATCAAACAAACAATTAACAGATAATTACTCAGTATTTTGAGATCAGTTTGCAGTGTTTCAAATGCTCAATATGTCTGCTGATGGTATCCAGCATTTACGTTCATTTTTTACGTTTATTCCGTGGGTGGGTAAGTGGATGGAGACGATGAGTAACATAGCTCAAATGGAGTCACAGTGGTGTAAATGTATTCACTCTGTATGTTCTACTAGATCCTAAGTTCTATTATTCTTTCGTACTTTCCCTTGTTTCATTCTTTCTATTGAGTTATATTGTTTTGTTAACCTTGTGAATTTGATCTCATCGAGCTAATATAGTATGGCAACTTGAATCTATGTATCACGTTCCACACCGTACATGAATGAATGTGTAAGTGCTGAATATTACACTGTAGTTTTGATGTGACGTTACATTTTAAGTCCTAACTTTCATCACATTTGTCTTTTCTATCCGACATTTCGGATTGCACCATACTGAACATACTCACAGTAAACGGTTGCAGCAATTCTAGACGGTTATTTTTGTGGATACTGGTACTTTTATTTAATTAAATACGTCACAGATTGGTGTTGGCAGGATGCCACTGAAAACAAGAGATCACTGAACAACTGTTTCGTCTTAGTGTGGAACTCCCAATCATTGCGCACTCCAGATCCCCAACAGGGACTTCAGTTCTGAGAACACCTAACCCTTTGAACAGCTGGACCGGCATCCAGTCGTAGAATCCCCAATTCGTCGCGCTTTATATCACAAACTGATTGAAGTGGGAATTCCACCATTGAATGCAGGCCCAGTGGTGCAGAAGGTTGAATATTCGTTAACCTGAAGTCCCTGGGGCAGGATCTAGGGTGCGCACTACACTCTGACGACATAGCTATTCAGTGCTCCCTGTCTTTCAATGGTTTCCTGCAAACATCAACCTTTGTAGCATTCAAATCAACTCTAGATGAATTAAATGAAATTTTTATTCAGAACCATACTAACTGAACAAAATAATGACCGAAAATATTGGTTATATTACATAGAATGAACATTGAAAACATTATAAAGAAAACTTAATTGTTATATTTAACTCACTGTTGAATAAACAAGCCTATGTCTCTAAGAATCAGTTATTCGAAAATTGAATTTAATGGCGTCTAGTTTGACAGTATAAGCTGATTTTAAGAGTTCACAATAACACTTATTTGAAAGTTCATTACTGATTTATTAAAATCAAATTTTCTGAGGAATAATGTATTTCTAAAAGGTTCAATACTGATTTAACCAGTAAACAATCAGTCATTATAAATGTATGTACATGTAAACATAATGAATTTGACTATTGAGTGTAGGTGATAGTGATTAGAATTCTAGTAAAAGTATAGTATAAGTGTAAGTTTGAGATAAGCACTTATTCTGTTAGCTAACAAAGAAGGCAAATGAGGTGTGTAATATGATCATTTATCAAATGACTTGGTAATCTTTTCACATATCTAGAAAACTTAAAAGTTCCCCACATGTATCTAAGTGAAAATTTTCAATAGTTTAAAATCAGAATTATTCCACCTGTGTATATATACCTCGTGTACTTTGATCATAGTCTGTAAAATAACGCTATCTCTAACCTGAAACAATCTAAAGATACTTTTAATACTATTTGATTCTGCACAATCATATGAAAAGATGAATGTCTTAGTAGTCATATGAATAAGCTTTCATGTTGTTGTTCCTTTATACTCACCTGGGAAATCACATCCATACAATGCAAATCGTAAGCATACTTGTTGCTTAGATCGATGACTATATGGGTAAATACGTATACGTTTAGCAATAACCACTGAATCCAATGTAGTTCTAGCAATATTTCGTGGATCATTATTTGCTTTAAGGACCTGAAGAGAGAAATGTATGGAAAAAAAAATCAATGAAGCAAGAGGATGATTATTCTGAAGCAAAATTAACAGATACTATGTGAAATAAGAAGAGTTCACCTCGTATCACATAAAATAAATCATTGATAAGTGTAAATGCATGTTATTTATATGAAACAAGTCAATCAGCCTCAATGTAGAAATCCGTCCAAACCGTCACAGCTGACATCAATACAGTGAGACAATAAATTCACGAGACAAGAAGAAAAAGGGAAGCAGAGATATAAACTGTAATTGAGATCTAAACAGTTCGAAAGCAACCAACAAATGTTGCAGAACCCAATGTTAAGAATGTTGCAATTCAATATCTAGGAAATAAAGAATGAACAAGTGATACTCCACAATGTCACTTAGTGTCACCAACTGTAAACTGTATTAGAAGTGTTAGTTAATAACTTTGTAGACTAATGTCATATCATGAACTTACTGATTGATTTGCTTATACATCAAGCACCGATTTACGTACATAGCTTTGAAATATACACTAGCTCACGATAATACTCGGTTACGCCAGCTGAAGTAGGTAACGTAGGATTTCAACTTGAGACCGACGTGTTGGAGGTCAGATGCTTCAGCCACCAGACCGTTTTGTCTTTTTTTCTGTCGCTTATACCGATACTAATATGAAACCACTTCCCTTATGGAACAGCTTAAGAATTCTATGAAAAACTTCGTTTACATGGGTAAATAAATTCCATCACCAACAAACATACACTAAGTGATATCATTTACTGAATACGAAGGATATTTATTTAAGTGTAAACGGTAAGCTTTATATTATTGAGTCGCACATAAACAGCTGTTAAATAATATCAGTTAACAATATCAGTTTGCACTATGACAAAGTTTAGGTGTGAATTATACGTTGAAAAGTTGGATTGTTCAAAATTATACTCAATTCTGAAGAACTACTATTTAAGATGATGTGGAAATCAAAAACAACTTCATTTTAGTCTATAACAGAAACTACAGAAGAACTTCACAATTAGGCTTCCATCTATGTGTATTATTTTCACATTCAAATGAATATTTCATAAACACCGGCTGCTTCGATTGTTTATCCTGTTTATGTTAGTTATATATAATGGGAATATATGTAACCAAGTTATATACCTCATTTACAATGGACAGTTCTGGAAGAAAAATTATTAGTGATCATACGAACATAACAAATTCTACTGGATAAACGTTACTCATTTCAAATGTTTGCATCCTGAACTGAATAATGTTAGGAAACTACTTAAAACTAGATATTATTAGACAGCTCATTTATACAAACATGAAACTACTCAGTAGTAAGCATTCATAACCCACGTGGGATTGTAACTAGGACCTTTTAACGAAGTTTAATTGATAAATTAGTAAAATTTTAAAATCTTTAATGAGCATATAAACATAACACTGAGTGAACTTATATTGTTGTAGGGATTAATTGAAAGTCTCCAGTCTTGTCTGTTACTTACAACATACTGACCAAACTTCAGATTATCAAGTTAATCATCGGTATCTAAGAGTGAATGTAAGTCCCTGAGTGGTGTAATTGATCATCTGGACAATCCTGGTAATACATCACATCGCGAATTCTCATTCGAATCTAACCACAAGTTTTTAGATAAGAAATCTGAATAAAGTTAAGTTTTTGGTAATTAGCCAGTATAAGTTCGATGCTCAAAAGCGGTATATTCATTCTCTTATTTTACCGAGGTTCTTATCCTTTCACATTCCTTTTCATCGTTTCTTCATCTTCATGATATTCCTTTTAAGATGAACAATTACAATTTACATCACTATTTTCATTCTTATTACACTTCAATTATTCCATAACTTCTATTCAACACTCTCAAGTTTTAGTTTTCTTTACATTTTTACTTGACTTTTCTTTTAATTGATTATCCATTGGTTACTAGATTGCTAACAGTTTATATCATATGTGAAAATTAAAATGTTTTGAGAACTATGCCATTAAGATTATTATTACTATATATCTCCTCCACTTCAACATTTGCTTTGTTTTTCACCTCATATGTTGTACACGTTTCACATACATTTACAATTTTTGTCTCTAACGTAAGGTTTTTTGTTGCTTAGAATGAACAACAACTTGCTATTTGTATTGAAATTAAACGATAAATAAAACTAATAATAATAATAATAATAATAATAATAATAATAATAATAATAATAATTAGTAAATGTATACAAACGATCCTCTGAAACTAATATTCGTCCCCCCCCCCCTCCTCATGAGCATTTACACGCAGAGAGATCTTGTGTAAACAGATAATTTATTTCAATAAAGAGAAAAACCAACATAAAACATTCTATTATTCTTGTAAACCTACTCGTGTACCGTCACTTTTTACATGTTCATACCAAACACCATTATCTTCCCGTTGATATCGTAAAACAAAATTTGGCATGTACTCTTTCACCTATAAGTAAAACGATATGAGACAAAAACGAAAGGAAAGATAATTACCATTGAAAAGAAATAAATGATAATGTGAAATAAAAACTTTTTTTTCTTTACAAAATCTGCCATGTATGCATACATATATGTGTAATGATGTTAGATGGTTAGATGTTGGCTGTAGAAAACCGTTGTTGATCAAGAAACAGTGGTAGATGACATTCACCAGTAAAAATATATATGCAATCTGCTTCCCTATAGGATTTTCCCGACCGTAGCTGCTACCTTGACGTGGTGGTCGGGCTTGTCTATCGTGATGACCCAACCGAGCTATACTGGATGGAACATATGTTCCTGTAGGTTCTACCATGCCAGGCATTTCGACTGGAGAACGATGAGACTAAAAGCGGCTACTCAAGGTCTGAGGGCGAAGTCGTACTGCTGACTGAAGAGGGGTGTGACGGCAGTAAGGTGTTTCCCTCGGACAACCAGCATCTGCAGAGATGCTGCCTTCTCACAAGGAAGGAGGGGTTAGAAAAGGTTGACCCTAAAAATGTCACACCTCACCCTGCCTCACAAATTTCCGTCTCCGGCGGTAAGGGTGCTCACTAAGGGCCTTTAAGTGCGGAGTTAATACTCAAAAAACCCTTGATAAAAAGGCCGTGCGTGACAGGCCTCAAGCAGTTGTCCCTTGGGCTCTGCGGTCACGCTCTCAGGTCTCTAAGACCGACACCAATCTACCTTCTTTTTCAGGTTCCTCAAGAAACACCCTTCCACGGTGTGGGCAGCCGGGAAGTGACAACCGCCCTCATACCCGCAAAAACACGAGAGTCCAAATTGGTCTGTCTGTCCCTATAGGATTTAAAACAGTATCATTCATTTTCAACGTGTCAACATATAGTCATTTAACTATTCGAGGTGCGATAGACAACTTATGAAACAAAAATACTTTCTACATTAATTGATCACTGAGTAGTAGTAAACAATTTTCTATTTAGTTTTTGATAATAACAGCATTCATAGAATCACTTAGACTAATTAGCCACACTGCTACTTGATTGATAGAATCTGATCGGTACTTGATACTAAGCAAACATAAGTCTATACTCATTCGCCTGTTAATGCATGCACATACATAAATGTTACTCATGAATCTATGTGGGTTGAAAAATCACTGACAGTTTACAGAAAATCTTAAGTAGTAGTTCTGATTTAAATATATGGTCCAACAGAGCGAGTTAAGTGACCTAGGAAATATAGACTATTGAATCTCGACTAAGAAGTGATTTAAATTATACACATTCATTGGAAGATATTATCATGAGTTTGATCTCTGAGAGAGAGTTATGAGTGTACAACACTAGAGAATTTGACAAACTATGATGAACCGTTTTCCATTTCTCTAACAGTCACAATTCAACTTAAACAATACTCGTGATTTATCACTATATCGAGGCAATCTGCTTAGGATCCACATTTTGTAACAGAGACTGATCAGTTTTAGTTCACAATAAATCAACGGGAAAATGCAAGTTCATCCTAACTACATATATACCCGTTACACAAGTGTGACTCTGTCTGGACTAAGTAGTCGAGTGGTGAACGTAGTGGCGTTTGACACGAAACGGTGTGTGAACATTAACATTAGAATACAAGTACATCCACCTGACGAGTTTCAAATAGGACGAAACGTGTGTCCTCCATTTTGCTTGCCAGTCACAATTCAACTTAAACTAACAACGATCTATTGTGAAGAACAACATCTAGGTTCCAACAAACTCCAGAAATTTAACAATTAGGATAAGTACTCTTAATTAATGGAGTACATGAGTTCATGTACTTCACTTTGAACCCTGGGTTAGGTGTGTGTGTATGTATGTGTGTGGAGGCTAATTGATAGAATCCAGTTGTTTAAACCATAGTTGATAAAATATTGTACGAAGAATGAACTCCTAAGTTACAAAGTCATAGCTCCGTAAATCATAATAACATGACTCCATGTTCGTAAGTGCAAAGTGACATTTGAAAGCTGAATATTTCAATTATCAAAACAATGAGAGAAGAAAAGGTAGAGGTAGAAATCCTTATTAATAATCACTTATTAATGGAATAGAATACATCCTACTCTAAATTTTGATTCACGGTACTACGTGTATGGAACCAACTTATTGAGCAAATTATTCCGTAATTGAACTGATCAAAAAACATCAACAATCATTCGCATTTTCCATAGTAATTGCTGTATTACTTACAATCTATGCAGAGTGATATTTACCCTAAACATTAATTCATTGCAGTTACAATTCAGACTTTAACTTCTAGTATTTCGTAGCTCTGTGAGATTTAAGGTTCCAGGTGGCAAGGAGGTAAGGTAACAGTATCATATTTGTTGAAATTCATGCATTAATGATTACGATTAGCTCATTAGAATCTACTTGATCATATCACTATCACCTTACAAATACGACCGTCTGTTCACCTCATGAACTATAAAAAGACGACGATAACAACAAGTAAATGTGATTTAGATATACCGTATCATTCTTTTCATATTATTCATTAGAAAAAAAGAAACCAAAACAATATCAGAATCCAATAGGAAATGAAACAAACAATAAGTCAATATACTGGATACAATTCAATTAAGAACTACACATTAATATCAGGAAAATTCTGTCTAAATGGCACCAGTCATGAAATTTGTCGCCTATTATTATATCAGTAATATTCAATAATAGTATCATTAAAAAACTGGCATCTACTAAAGTGGAAATGTATGTATTAGTATATACAACAATAAGTGAGAGAAAAAGTCAACAAATGGATTGTTTTAAAACGAATCACTACGAATAAATGTTAGCTAAATCCTGATTGTAAACTTAATCTGAGATATTAATGTACTTCCCCTTGTTATATCGGGCGATTAAAGAATAGTAACTAACTTCCCGAATTGTTTATCAGAAAACTGTATCAATTATTTTCAGTATATGTATATCGATTATTTTATTTCTATTATTGTCATGTTTCCATCGCCCTAACTTCCCATCAAACTCATAAATTGTTAGAATATCTTTCGTCATTTAGGAGCTATAACAAATTAATTATGTATTTGTGTCCCCCCCCCCGGCCCCAGTCTTTAGTCATTATTGTTCCCGTTTTGTATAAATCCTATGCTTTCTAGTTTGAGGACTAGTAGTCACGAGGCAGACGTGTGTGTCCACTGATTAGTACTACAATGGTCACTGTTTTCTATATATTGTGATCGCCTGATTTCTCAGGATATAACACTTCCTACCAGTTACAAATAGATTTACATACTTGGTATCAAGTTACACTGTAAGAGTGAATGTTAATGATACTAACAAGTTACCCAAATTGAAGTAGGTGTAACAGAACTGGAATCTACTACTTAATAAGTAGAAGTAGAAAGCCATAACTAATGAGTGAATTTTGCGTCGAATACATTGTTAAATGATGGAACTAAAATCTTTCCATTCTAACTTCAATTAATTTTGACATGTCTAGTTATGTGAATTGGTACCAGATATAATAAATCAGTAATCTTCGTCAGTCATCTCGTCCTTATTTCGCGATTTCCAAAAGTGGGATCAATCATAACCTCATACAAGATGGAACATCAAGTTGGCAAATATCACGAGAACAATAATGATGTCTGTGAGATCAATAAATCAAAAACTCAGTAGCCTATATTTTCAACTTAAGTTGGTTCACAATATAGTACGACCACTGTTAAAGTGTAGTAAACTACAAATAATTCATAGATTATCCCTTGCTACAACATTTAACATCTCCAAAGTAATACAGTTTTCATGGTTTCTGAATGATGTAAGCAACTATTACAATAAAACAAAAAAATATTGGATAATAAACTGAGTTTACGGTTGAAATTTCTGGAGGCAGTTGGATTTTATTACAAAGTGAAATGAGTTAGAAAACCAGTGAAAATCAGGAAGCATGTAGCAACTGTTTTGTCGTAACATCGAAGTCATCAGTAACAATGACACGCAATCCCATCAGGGACCAAACCCAGGACTTACAGGCAGTGTAATAGACGCTAAACATTTAGTTCACAGAGATAGCATCCAATGGTCGACAATTCTAACTTCAGTCAATTTGTATTATATTAAACTGGTCTCATCGATTGTCATTGATAGATAACTACACAAATTCACTGAAGTTAGAAATATCGATTTAGTAGACCGAAACGCTGTGTTTACCATAAAGCCTAAGGGTCATAGGAAAGATCATCCGTGGGGAGGGGGAGATGGGTACACACTGCCGAAAAAATTCTTGCTAGAACGAAGTAGCTGCTTCAGTACTTCTGGTTCTTCATTGGTTGTCTAACCTAAACCATGTCGTAGGTATCGAATTCACGTTCAATTTAAATATTCCGATTCATTCATTTGAAAAGACTGACCATTCTATCTTAAACATGATTAGAAAATTATGAATGCTACTGGTTAACAAAGATTAGTAATCCCTTGTACTAATTGCATCACCCATATTTCAAGGACCATGAGAGTGAATATATATCTTACAATGTAATGATGTAATAAAATGAAATGCTTATGTTATTAAAAGAAAATTGATGCAATGAAATAAAAGTTAAGTTACCATGATGAAAAAAAGACTGATGATCGTTTTCTTTTAAATGCATGAATCAAGTTTTAAAGGATAAGAGGTTATTTTGTGTATTAACCTTGATTTTGGCTTTATGATCGATTAATAGTATCTAAGCGTATGTTCTAGAACCTTCTTTCACATCTTATGTGTTTTATTTGCAAACATCCTATTCAATGTTTTCAATGTTTTATTTAAACATTACTACACTAATCTTAATATGATTCCTAGTTAACTTACAATTAAATTTATCTCGATAAGTTAATCAAACTTGATAACTCACAAGTAGTTAGATGATGAAAGTTAAACAGAATGGATTGAATTAATGCTAATAGATCAAATTGTTGTTCTTGCTACAATCAGTTAAATTACAAAGTTTAAACGATCCAGTTAGATCTGTAAATTCATTTACTACGCATAGGTGTAGCTGTGTATGGGCTCGAACTTATAACCGTAGCCTACGTGTTAAAAAAGACATTTATAGCACTTTGATCACATTCGTAGTTGGATAAAAAATAATAAATAATTTTATTAGTTCTTTACACCCTTTATCTTACCCAACTTTCTTTTCTTTTGCCCCATTTATATTTCTTCTCCATTACCTAATTGTTCAGACTGTTCCTTTACACTCTTCTCTATTACGTAATTTTTATCGATGATTATTATTTCAATAAGTGCATTTTTACAAGGTCTCATCTACTTCCTATGTTGAAATATTTATTCAAGCTGTTTATCTTGTTATTATTGGTACTAATACATCTATTACACAACTACTACAAATTACCAGTTTCGTATATGATGAATATGAATTTCATATCAAGAATAATAGTGGGTTGGATAACTATTGAAAATTAGAAAGCGTTGGATAACTGCTTCATTCCAGCATGAGACAACTCATAAGTGTTCACTTATGCCCCCCCCCCACTAAACTAGGGATCGAGTTCAAAACTTATAAAATCTGCGGAAAAATTCTAACTTTTAGACTATTCAGATTCCAATGATTGATCTTCTTGACTTCAGAAAATTCATGATACATTGGGCTACCAAATTCATTGTTAACAATCGGTCACTGCCACACTCTCAACAAGGTTGAACTCCACTGATAAGTAAGAAATATGCACTCACTTATGTAATCGATTTCATTGTTATCATTAACTAATACATTATCTTGACTAGTTTAACAACTTTTTTCATATTTGCATACTAACATTACTGAATACTAGAGTAAAGTCTAATGAGGATCTAATAATAATAATATTCATCAATATATGTGCTGTTCTATATTTAGTTAGCTGATTTAACGGAAAAATAAACATGGATAACAACAGCAACAGCGACAAAAGAGGACAAAAATCAATATTTATGATTCTCTATTATGTATTTAACATAATATGTTTTCCCTGACGCCTAAACACTCCAGAATAATACAAATGTACCATTTTTTCCCCACTTGAGAATTAATTTAGGAATTACGAGTACTAAGAGAATAAAATTTTCTCTATCCTTAGGAAGAAAGCCAATTATCAAGTATTGTTACATAATTTCTTGAATTTCTTACTCAACAATAGAGAACAAATATACAAATATAACAAACTTATAACATATTGGGGATATGTTTATGTTTGTGATAACTATGAAACGATGAAGTACTGAATACTTGTTTCATTCTACAATGAGACTCAGTGAGCCTATCAGGAATAGTTTGTAGATGTGAAATCCCTCTAGGGCTGCTGCCGGTCCCAAGACCGAATAAAGAAGTAGGGCTGGAATATGGGGTTGACAATCCCATCCCGTAAATAAACAACCTTGCTAGAAAAAAGCTAACTAGAAAAACCATTTTAACCCTTTTGATTGATATCATGTATGCAAAATCACCACTTATCCAGAGTTACAGTATCACAGAGCAAAACATTAGCTTAAAAAAGGTTACGGAAAGTCAAACCAAAATGTGATAACTTTTCATGGTTTGAATTGTTTTACGAGATGTAACTTTTCTAAAGAGGCCAGAGGATATAACAATCTATGATTAGAGGTATCAGATGATATAGATGAAAATCATTGTAAGTAGTATAGATGTGTCCATACATTATATTTTCTGCACAAATCTTATAGCTTTTTGATTGCCTGTAGTTACTTTATGAGCAGTTTTAGTAACTTTGTATAGAAATTTCAACTAATGCATAAATTTGTCAGGTTTTACGATGACTGTATCTGGATGATTCAGTCAGTCAGTCAGTTACAACGTAGAACTTCGTACATGCGTACATTAGTTCAAGTTGCCATGCCTCAATTAGCAGATAAAGATTAAATTGTCGGACCAAATCCCACAGTAGGGGAGGTAGTAACAGTGTAAGTACTAATGGAAAGGCATAGAGATCAGAGATGAGATTTGAGATAAAAAGTGATTCAGTAAAGAGAAAATCAGAATAAGCTCAAAAATTAGAATTTGGAGGAAGACAAGGAGTGGATGCACCTGCACCATTGCAATTGATTTTGAGCCATATCACCTAAAGTCTCCAACCATTTGTTACGATCATCGTGTGGGCCCCAACCAGGTAGTCTACATCTATTAACATGGCTCAGCCCAATTGTCAATGACTTCATGGATTGGTGCCATGTTTTTGTTTGGCCACCCCTAGCTTTCTTCCAGCCTACTCCCACACCAGACAACATAGCTCGTTTCGGTACACGGTGGTCAGGCATACGCAACACATGTCCTAACCACCTCAGCTGGTGAAGATTCACTACTTCATCGATAGACTTACCGTATTTACCTAGTACTCTATTCCTAACCCATGCATTGCTTACTCGCTGGTTCCAGCAAACACGAGCAATGTTTCGGAGACATCTATGATCGAATACTAGGATCCTACGAATATCCTCTATCCTTAAAGGCCATGTTTCACACCCATAAAGTAAAACGGATCTGACTGCTGCACAGTAAACGCGTCCTTTTGTCATTAAACGAATGTCTCGCCTACGCCACAAGTGACGCAGGTTGGCAAAAGCCGATCGGGCCTTATGTATACGGGCCGAGATTTCATCGGACACTAGACCGTTAGGAACTGATGAGGCTCCCTAGATAAGTAAAACGGTTAACGCATTCAATAGTTTCACCCCCTATCACTAACTTTGGTGCCGAATTAAGCCAGTTCTGAAGTAACATTTTACATTTGGATGGGGAGAATCTGGATGATTAACTTGTTTTAATGGTCAGTGGTACTATCTATTCGATTGAAGTACTCAGAGATCGATTTTGTGAGGAATTTATTAGTTCAGTCGACTGAAATTAAACCAATTAGGTTGTAGAACTCATCTCTCATCTTTAAACTAAATAGTTTGACTGAGAAATTTTCTTTACCTTTCTCTAAGTAACATTATGAGTACTAGCATTAAGTTAGAATCTTCTCTATTGACACAGTAATATTAGAAGAGAAATATCCATCTGATGAGCTACATCCTAATAAATTTATAAAAAATGGTGTTATGAAGGATGTAAATACATTTCATTTATATATACATACACATAGCATAAGTCAGGCTGTATGGACTCAATAGCTTAGTGGATAGAGTAGTGGTGTTTGATGCAAACTAACTGAGTTTATATCCTGATATAGATGATAACACTGGAGTACAGATACATTCAACTGATGACTCTCAAACAGAACAAAACATATGTCCTAAGTTCCATCTAAAAGCCACAATGAAACTGTGGTTGTATCGAGATAATTCGAAAATAATCTGCATATTATATCAACAGAGATTGATCAATATTGGTTCTTAACAATATCAATGGGTGCATACAAATACATTCAGATTACAAAATTGACTTAGGTTATCTGAAATGTTTTTCAAACTTGCCTAAGTATTTTATATCCAATATTTTTAGTCATTTTTCAATTTGCTTAAAGATGGAATGATCAAAATTACAACGTAATCTTCATTTAAACAATTCACTGCAAACACTAACATTCATTATATTTATACTTTCCATTATGTATATCAGGATGGAATACATTGGACGTATTCAAAGCTGACAATTGCAGCTAACTTTAAATGTTTGATGAGTTGCAGAGTAGTATACAAAGTTCATTTAAATGAACGTAAAGTGTAAAATTCCTATATACACAATACACTTAATGAATATCCAGAACCTTGAGAGTAACACCGGATACAAATTCATTCATCTTAGCCAACAATAAATTTCTATAAACCTTACTATCGATTGATTAACAATTCTTATGTTTCTATTATTCATACATTAAGATACACTACCAGATGTATAAACAGAGCCTTTGATATGATAATAATGAAGACTTTTGACAGCTCGTTTACATTTAATAGAAATAAACAGAATGAAGCCAAAGTAGACTATCATTGAAAAAACTTAAATATTTCGATAGTGGAATGATAAATTATCAGTCTATTAACAATAAACATTAGTTTGTGTATAGGTGCATTCAAGTTTGATCCGATCTTGTGTAAAGATCAACTTTATAAATGAAGTATTGTTGATCTATTGATTTTTCTAGATTTACACTACTGTAAAGCTGTGATTTTGTGATTAAAGCATTCAACTATTAAGTTCAATGTATGAATTGTTTTGATATCTATTTCGATGTTACCAGTCGAATAGTATGCTTTGGTGACCACATAAACAATATGGTTTACGGTCGAGTTACATCGCACATATGAAATAGAGATATTGAAAAGTATACTCAGCACAATCTTAATATGATCAACAGGAATAATAGGATGGCACTATCATAGAAACTTCAAAGTCCATGACTTTATTAAACAGACTGAACACTATCCATCAGTGTATTTGTAAGCTTACTGACAGATTAAACTAAATACCCTTATTTATAAGATAGATGGCTGAATGTGTAACAAATGAAAGGAAAGTAATTCACAGTCGATATATGTTAAGCATTATAGTGAATGATTTACTTTACTAGTATAGCACTATTTGTCTTGGCCTCAACGATTCTATCGCAAAAGGAGTCTATTTATCATAGTACTTTACAGTATAGTAACTCTCTAATCATTATTTAGATATTTCAACTGCAATATATATGATGCAGACTGAAAACGTGAGCTTTCAACTGATTTTGGAATAAACTACTATTAGTTCTCATTGACATTGAAGATATATGCAGTCCTGATAAATAGTGACTAACATGAAATTAAATGTTATTATTAAGAATTCAGGTAGATAAAAGTTAACCGACGAAACTACACCATGTGTGTAGGTCCAAGTGTAGTACGTATAATATAGGTGCGATTAAGACTGATTATGAGCTATGTCACCCAACACAACCCTAACCATTGATCTTAAGCTGGAGACTGGAGTGGCTAGTTTACACCTATCAATACGGTTAATACCAACTGTTAATGACTTCATAGTCTGGTATCACATTTTGACTTGCTCACCTCTAGTATTTTCTCAATTGACTACTACGTCAGTCAACTTAGCACATCGAGGAAGACAGTAGTCGGACGAACGCAATACAAATTACAGTCACCTCAGTCGATAAAGATTCGCTACCTCGACACAGAAACACTACCAATCTGATTAATACATGATTAAGATATAAGAGAATAAAAATAAGATTGTTTTGCCTATTCCTCACCACCTGGCGAAATAAATTGAAACATAAATGAGAAACACACATCACTAAAAACCAGGAAGTACTAGATAGCTGCTTCACTATAGCATGTAACAACTCAACAGTGCGCACCCACGACCTCACTAGGAACTGTATATACATGACATTTAGGACTTCATGCATTGAGCCTGATATTTAGGTTATTGAGCTGGTAATTATTATGTCCTTTACCTAGTTAATTACGGCAAGCGATGACTTCCGATTGACTGAATGAAATACAACGACTGGAAACAAAAAATTGATATTTTAAATGCCTGTAATCCTTCTGAAACAATGTCTGGTTCTAGAGGATAAAGTGGAACACTTGCAGTCAACGGTTAACAATTCTATAGTTTGAACCATCTATTTCAAACAGTCTCACAAATATATACATGATTTGACTAACTACACATAAATATAATTAGAAAAATGACATGAGCATAGAAACACCGTATTGTGATACAAAACTGAAGTAAGATGAATGTGATTAGTTTTACTTAAGGATTTGACCTATCAATCTAATATATGCTTAATAGTAACTGACCTCAGGAGACAATCCCAGAGCACTAATAAAACGGTACAACCAGTGAAAAGTAAACATATCAGGTTTGGTGCAGTTACATACCATCATGATATTACATATCTCCGATTAAAAATGAAAATGTAGACCACTAAATATCAATGTTTCATTCTGAAGGTTAAGTATTCGTCGCGAAATGTGAAAGACCTGAGTGCGTTCTCATATTGAGATCCATGGATGTATACTACTGAATGCTCCTAAATCACAACAAAATAGTTGTCCATTGTTTCCTGATTTCTAACAGTTGTTTAACTAAAGTCATCTCTTGATACGCACTTCAAATTCATTAATCTCTACAATATCCATTAAGAATATATGAATATTCTAACTGTCAGTCTGACCGGAAATTCTCCTCTAATAACAAGAGTGATAAAAATGATATCGAAAATAATCATAATATATCACAGATTGATGTCAGTAAGGTACCACTGAAAACTAAGGAGTACTGGACACCTGTTTAGTCCTAGTATGGGACTTCTCAGAATTGTGCATCCTAAATTCGCACTATATCACGAGCTATATCACAAATCAATGGAAGTTGGAATTCTACCGTTGGATGCAGGTCGAGTGGTTCAGAGGGTTAATCATTTGCCAATCTAAATTCCCTGGGGTGGAATTTAGAGTGAGCACTGCTTGATGAAC
This sequence comes from Schistosoma japonicum, assembly GCA_025215515.1. Taxonomy (NCBI): domain Eukaryota; kingdom Metazoa; phylum Platyhelminthes; class Trematoda; order Strigeidida; family Schistosomatidae; genus Schistosoma; species Schistosoma japonicum. The sequence continues at coordinate 4,548,157 of CM046062.1, read as the reverse complement.
TCCATACTGGAACGAAACACTTGGCCATTGTTCTGTGTTTTTCAATGCCACCCTACTAACATGAATCTGTGACGAATTGAGTCAACTAAAATGAACATCAATCACTCCATTCCCACCCACCCACCCCCCTAAACCCAAACCATCTCAATTCAATAATCATAATAACTGAAATTTATCACAACATACGATAATAACAACATGGATTTTAATTTTAGATCTATCTCTTTATCTATTCATTTATATATCTGTTATTGTTTATTATTGTTACATTTGTCTTCATCCTTCTCTTAAAGTCAAAAGGGAATTAAATGTTTCCCTTCTAATTTTCTGATGTTTTTTTCTTTTTTACTTAACATAAAACACCATAATTACCACCATTTCCCTTTTTTTCACATATTTCCAGTTAGTTTACAAAGAACAACAAAAAAATAACAAACAAAAGTAAACAAAGCGATATATACACACACACACACACAACAAAGAGAACATAGTTCCAATTGAAAATCTCTTGGTGATTTGCTCATGTAACATATCGTTTCCCTTAACTTATAGACCACATTTGTCTGATATATTGTACATTCGATTGAATGATATCCTCCTTTATCTCCAGGTTCACTCACTCACTCACTCACTGTCATATTAGTGTTCCAGAATCCTACTCTCCTCAGCTCCCTCCCGCATCACAATCAATCTCAAAAAAAGAATATTAACAATTTCTTTATTAGGAGGAAACTATGTGTGTTTCTTATTGATTTCAAATTAAAATTTCCTAAATGATAATTACAATTATGAGTTCTAGATATTTATTTGTTTATTCTGATTGTCAATAATTTCATATGAAGCCCTCTTATCCTCACTTTCTATCTCTCTATCATTCACATCAAGGTTAAGTAGATATATAAGAATGAAGTAATTACAAAGGCTATGACAACAATGTTGGTATAAATATTACTATGATAATAGTAATTATTAGTAGTTAGGGTAATAGAAGAACGGTTTAGTAGTTATGGGTTCGAGTCCCACTTCACTTCAGTTAATGCAGTAATGAAGTATAACTGTTTAATCTTTATATACAGAATGTTTGGCTCAAAGTGCTGACTATACTAGTCTGTATCTGGTGAGTTCGTGATAATGTTGATTGAAGTTGATTAAATAGGTCTTCGAAGAACTGTTACCTGAATGATCAAGTGACTAATGTTGAGATTAAATATATGAAACGAACAAAAGATAATAAATTGATTGATTAAACTACAATCATTCATCCACTGAGATATTTAATGACGTTGTGAACGTTTCCTTTCAATTACTTCTAAATACCCTAATGTCGATACAGACCATTCTACATTTTGATCAACAGAATTCGTTCAGCACAAAAACATTTCAATTATAGTGATACAAACAACGTTACGATGAGTAAGTAGGTGTACCTTTCCGTAAATAAGTATTCAGAGAACAATTAGGCATCAATCAGTGAAATTACACCACCTATAACCTCTATGAAATCTCCTACTCTGTGATAAATGTCGTCATAAAATATATAGAGTACTAATTTATGTATACAACATGTTTTGTCAATCAGTTTAAATCACAACTCAAGAATAATTGAATATATTTCCATATCCATGACTTCGAGTCATATTGTTAGTATGACGGCAATTAACGATGCTATGAATCTATAGATGATATTTTTATACACAAGCATACTTTTGGAGGTAAAATTTCTGATCATATCTATCACTTGTTGGTATCTCTTCATGGGGTTCAAAGTAAAAGAATTCTAAAGAACTAATAAGTCATATAGTTTCAGAGTTAAGTGTTTCAGTTCAAGACTTCTCAAAACAATTTTCCAGTCAACATTGTACATTAAATTAGAAAAAAATATATATGTACTTATACTTGTAAGAAGAAGTTATACTAAATGCTATTTATATAAAAAAGTTATTATTATTAATAATAATGTTATTAGTAGTATCTAATTCCCCGCTGCTTCAATGCATTAATGACTTTTAACTGAATAGAATCTGAATGAAGTTGCCAACAACAGTAAGAAGAGAATATGCTCTTTAATCATATGCACATAAAATAAGCTACTTAAAATGAAGAGAAATGTATTGAAAAGAAGGACTACATTGTAATTAACAAAATATACACAGAAAAAAAAAAAGATGAAAGTATAAAATACGAAGTAGGAGTAGAAATGAAATGAAATGAACACATAGAAACATCTCAAGGGAATGTCAGTATGTGTATATGCGTAATAAGTAATGCTAACAGATAAAGTAAAACTTTTAAGAACTATCTTATGTTTACTAACAATAGTTGATTATGAAAAAGTTCTAATAAGTAATAATGAAGTAATAAATGAGAATGAGATACTTAAGATTGAATAAAATCCAATGATTATTTATACTGATGTTAAACATTACTTTTAAGCTACAAGTTATTTGATTATAAATCTCCTCAATGTATTGCACGTGTTTGTTGGGATCGTTAAATGAGTAATGAACTGAAGAAAGACAGTAAATCAGTTGATAAGACTGTAAATCCTCCCCTAAGTGATATGGGTGGTACATGTTTTGTGTAATTCTAATAACCGCTTTCATCAATGAGGTATGTTCACTGGTCGAACTAAAATGTTCATAAAGTCGTTGACTCTTTGTCGCAACTATTTTGGTGAATGCAAACTAACTGGTTGTTGAAGTCCCACGATTAATGGAACCAACGTTTGGAGATCGAGTGACATATCTTTGAATCGGTTACAATAGAGATGTGAATTCGCTGTCTTTACTGTGATATTGATCTCTGAAATTATATTATACCTTTCCGCAAACTAATTCCTTCTCTTCGGACTATAAAATATATGTTTAATGACTTTAATTACTACTGATATCGTCACTACATACACTACTCATATATTCATCTTGGACACCATTGTTACATAATCAAGAATGAATAAGCTAACAGAATAGGTAGAAATTGAATGAGCACAGACCGACTGGGTATTCAGACTTTTAATATAAATATGCTTATGGTAATTTATAAAAATTTGTCGGGATGACTAAATATTACTATATTCAATGATTGTTTACCTAATTAAAGTACAGATTAGTGTGTTCAGTACAGAATGACACTAATCATTTCAGCAGAATAAGGTAATTGGACGTAGGTTTCAGTGTTACAACTAGTACACTAAGATGTTTCCACACGAAAACAACCACAATAAAATCGAAATATCCACAGCATCAACGAAAATTTAGTTTTCCGTATTTGGCTTCTGAGTTACACTTGCTATGTGTTCAAGGTAAAATCATCCAATATCCAAAGGAGAATGATGCAAATAAGAGTGTTTATAATAAGGATCATTGTGGAAGATAGTTTTCTAATGCTTTTGATATCGTTAACTCCAAATTCTTCGAATCATGATTAATATGCTTATTGAGATTTCAATATGTCACATTATGTTAAAAGTGGTGGTAAAGTTAGGTAACAGTGACGTAACTTGAAATCAACTAAACTTTGATAATAATCTATGAAAATAGATTACCAGTTGAACTGACTTAACAAAATGAAATTAGACTACAAACGATTACGTTGAGATTTACACCCAAAATATACATCAAAGTACTTATCCATTCAGTTATAATAGACATAATTGATTCCTCAAAACTTTTGTGTATTCCTATTACTGATTGACAATCCCAAGAAGAATTATCCGAAAAGATAAGAAAAATGTCAGAAACACGGTGAACATTAAGTAGATTTAATAAGATAATTAGCAAACGAATTTAAATGATCAGACAGACAGACAGATACAACGCAGAACTTCGTACGTATGTACATCAGTTCAGGTCGCCATACCACATCAGCACAGAGTCGCAACTGTCAGTTCAAATCCAAGAGTGATAACGATAATAGAAGTATTAGCAGTAATGCAGAAAATTAGGGAGCGAAGATATGATTCGAAAAGTATAATTCAGTGAGATAAATTTGAAAGGAGAAAGATAGAGAATTCACAAGGTTAGATTTTGAGAGAACACAAAGAGTGGATGCACCTGCGCCATTGCGAACGATTCTGAGCCATGTCGTTCAAGGTCTCTAACCATTGGTGACTTTCGTCTCGCGGACCCCAACCACGCAGCCTACATCTACCAACATGACTTAGTCTGCTTGTCAGTGACTTCATCGATTTCTGCCATGTTTTGGTTTGGCCGCCTCTAGCTTTCTTCCAACCTATTCCTACACCGCAAAACATAGCACGTCGAGGCAGTCGGTAGTTAGACATGCGTAACACATGTCCCAACCACCTCAACTGATGAAGTTTCAATACTTCATCTAGTGACTTGCCCTCCTTTCCTAGAACCCGTTTCCTAACGACAGCATTGCTCACTCGGTTGTCCCATGATACTCGAGCAATGCTTCGGAGACACCTATAATCGAAGACCAGTAACCTACGAATGTCCTCTACTCTTAACGGCCATGTTTTGCTACCGTATAGTAGGACAGAGCGAACTACTGCACGGTACACTCGTCCTTTGGTTAGCAAGCGGATATCTCGCCTGCGCCATAAGTGACGCAACTTGGCAAAAGCCAATCGAGCTTTCTGTATCCGTGCTGAGATTTCGTCAGTCACCAGGCCATCAGCACTGATGAGACTCCCCAGATACGTGAAGCGGTCTACACGCTCGACTACTTCACTCCCTATCACTAGTTCAGGTGCCGATGCAACCCAATCCTGAAGCAACATTTTGCATTTCGAGGGGGAAAACCGCATCCCGAACATGCTTGCATTGTTGCTCAGGGTAGTCAGAAGACTCTGCATTTTGTCAGCGTCTTCACCAAATAGGACTATGTCATCAGCATACTCTAAGTCAGTAAGAGAGGCTCCTGGTAGTAAGTCAACTCCTGAAAAGTCAGACGAAGACATGGTTATATCTAGGAGCATGTCTATGACAAAATTAAACAAGAATGGGGAAAGTGGACATCCTTGACGGACACCACTTGAAGTGAGGAATTCCGATGACAGTTCGCCATAAGCTCTCACTCGACCTGTAGTTTTAGAGTAGAGAGCTTGTATAAGGTTAATGTACTTCTTTGGTACACCTTTCAATGACAGACACTGCCACAGAACCTCACGATCAACAGAGTCGAATGCCGCCTTTAGGTCCAGGAAGACAACTATTGTAGGACGCCTAAATGCGTGTCTGTGTTCCAGGACCTGTCGCAGTGTGAAGATGTGGTCTATACAGCCACGTCCAGGTCTGAATCCAGCCTGGTTTTCTCTAGTCTGCTCTTCACGAGCTCTAGTTAAGCGTCTAAGTATAATCGATGCTAACAGCTTAGAAACTATATTAGTCAGACTGATTCCCCTGTGATTGTCGCAGGAAGACTTTTGTCCTTTCTTATAAATTGGGACAATCAGGGATTCAGACCAGTCAGATGGTATTACGCCCAGTTCCCAGATTCTACCTAAGATTTCAGTCAATCTAGCTGCTAAAACTGGACCACCATCCTTAAAAATTTCAGGGGTAAGCCTATCAGGACCTGCTGCTCTACCTGGCTTCAGATTTCCTATAGCCTTCTCAACTTCATAAAGACTAGGAGGAGTTAAGTCGATTTGCCATTCAGGATGACTGGGGATCGTGGGCAACCGAAGTGTGGCTGAAGGCCAGTTGAACTGATCCCTAAAATGTTCCGCCCATCGGTCCAATCTCCTGGACTGAGAATGAATTGTAATCCCATCCTTTTCCGAGATAGTCTCACTCACATTCGGATCCCTAATACCAGTTTTCTTTAATAAGTCGAAAAAGTTGCCTACTGTTGCCTATCGCCGCTGCCTTTTCCATCGTTTTTGCTTTCGCCACCCACCACTGTTTACGGTCGTTGCGTAGACTTTTTATCAGCCTGCGCTTAAGCTCACTTCGCTCTTTATTATGTTCAGAGCCAGGTGGGATGAGTTTACGAGCATCCATCAGTTCGGTGGATGCTACTGAAATCCACGGCTTCATCCTAGCCTTATGATTTACCTTACTAGCAGATATCATTGCTGTTTCCACAGCATTTTTGATATCATTCCAACCTGCTTCCGGATGGCAATCGCTTACACGGTGGCCTAACTGTTTTTCTAGTTGTTCCTTAAATATATTCTTAGCTTTATTATCATTAAGTAAATCCCTAAGAGGCTTCATTGCAATGTCTTTCCTACGTCCAGTAAGCCTCAAACAAATACGCGCTCGCACTAGAGCATGGTCTGAATCTAAACATGTGCCCCAGAACGAGCGACAGTCCTCTATCGAACCCCTCCATCGGTGGCTGATGGCGATGTGATCTAGTTGGGTCCAACGTTGAGACGATTTTGGGGGTCGCCAGGTCAAAAGATGATTTTCCTTATGCCTAAAGTTAGTATTCGCTAGAAACAGGCGGTTATCTGAGCATAGTTGCAACAGACGATCGCCATTATCTGTTCTTTGAGCCGTGACACCATAACAACCACCCAAGTGTCTCTCATTTTCACTTAGTTTACCTACTTGAGCATTAAGGTCACCAGCCATTATAACTATATCAGAGCGCCTAGCTTTTCGGAGGAGGTCCGTAAGCTTGCTGTAAAACTCATCTTTCACCTCGTCTGAACTGCAGTCAGTGGGGGCATAGGCAGATACGACAAAGAGGCAACGACGAGTGTCCCTATCTTTCCGAGTCCTAACTGTCCCGTTCAGTCGGATAGCGCACAAGCGACTATCTACAGGGATCCAGTCTAGGAGAGCTAGTTCTGCCCTACTACTCAATACTATACCTACACCAGCGAGACCCCGGGAAGCAGCATCCGGGCTACCGGATACACGAAGAGTAAATCGGGCTGCTTCTTTGTTTTGATACGGTGAGATCAGGTTAATGATTTTACTAGGATCCTGTATGCGCGTTTCCGAGACGCAGCATACATCGATTGAGTGAGATTCTAAAGTCTTAGCTAAGGAAGCCTGTTGCCCTATTTGACTTAATGTCCGTACATTAAAAGCTCCAACATATAGTCTAGAACGGGGTTTCAAGAGACCAGGAATGATCATAGTAGCAGTATTAGTGAAAAAGACTAAACATTAAGAATATGATTAGAGAGGGCATTCATGAAAGAATAATGGAATTTGAAAGCTAGAAAAAGATAAAGAGTGAATGTACGCGCCTCATAATAACTGATTCCAACTACAGTATGGATTTAAAAATGTCTCCATCTATTAAGATGTCAGACTGAGCTATAGACATATCATGGTTTGGCAATTAGTTAGCTATCTTCCGATTTACTCCTACTCTAATCACTATCCCATGACAAGGTAGACAGTGCATGGGCAAATGTAACACATGTCCCAGTTACCTTAATCAATAAAGTTTCATAGCTCTACCAACCGATGTCATCTTACCCAGTATTCTAAACTTCAGCATTGATGACTCGATCGTTCCGCAAAATGTAAGCGATGTGTTTCAAAGACATCTTTGATCAAAAACCAACATAGCAAGTAAGTAATGTTTTAATTATATTGAGTAATAAGTAAAATAGAGAAGATACCATCTAGACTAGAAAATCTCATTAACTGTCAACATTACTAATGTCAAATCATCACTAAGAATAATAAAAACAATAGAACGTTTCTCACTATAAATATAGTGAAATTGTATGTTAAAATAGTGAAATTATGACATGATTTATATGTATTGTATATAGAACGACACGATTCTTAATAAAATATCATACTGAGCGTGTACACTTTACAAAAAGGATGCTATAACAATTCAAGTTGTTCATGGTTTCAAGTTGCTATATCATCACAGTAGGGGAGGGAGTTAAATGTGCAATGTTTCAACTTTCATTTACATTGGTTTTGTCGCTTTTAATTAATGTGACGATGATATAACTTCACTTGGTAGTTTAGTGGATAATGCATAGGTTCGAATCCCATATCATCTACTTTGGTTTAAACAGTAGATTAAAACCCCTATAAACAATTATATATATATATATATATATATATATATATATATATATATATATGGGAGCAGAGGCTAGTTATACTATCAGGATGTGGAAATCAAAACGCTAGACTTTGCAACATACTAATTGAGAGCAATGCTACCTTAACTCTCTTCACCTCCCCCACGCTACGAAAAAATACAGTAGCGGCTACATTGACATGGTGGTTGGGCATACCTATCGTGATGAAAGAATTGAGGTACATTGGCTGGAACAACCGTTCCTTAAGTTCCTACCATGGCAACCAGTTTGACTTAAGGGAGATTAGACTGGAAGAAGCAAACTAGAGGTCTGAGGAAGAAATCCTACTGTAGACTGCAGATGTGTGATGGCAATGAAGTGTTTTCCTCAGAAAACCAGTATGTTAACAATGCTGGCTTTCCATAAAGGAAGAGTAAGGTTAGAAAAGGTCGGTCTTAACAATGCACACATCAGCTTATTCTACGGATTTCCGTCTCCAACGACAAGGTCTTAATGAGCACGAAGCCAACACAACTGAAACCTCTCTCAGGAAAGCCAAGTGTAACTGGTCTCAAACAGTTGTCCCATGGGTACTGTGATCATGTTCCAAAGTCACAAAGACCAACTCTAATCCAATTTCTTTCTTAGGTACCGAAGGGAAAACCTTTCCATAGTGTGGGAAACCTGGAAGTGATAATCACTCTCACCCTTCTAATAATACCAAAAGTCACTAAGGAACATAAACCATCAACCTATTGAAATCAAGCTCTATATTATGTTGACTATGACTAATTTCGAATCTACAGAAAAGGTGTAACTTAATGAGGAAAATTAGCATGATGACTGTTTATAGTGATGCCATTTTTTCAGTGAAGTTCAAAACAAACTTGATTCTTTGGCCGGCGACTTAAAACATCTTTGATTTGATCAGTTGACTAGTAACCTCCCTAATCATCAGTCAGTCAATCAATTAGATAAACAAATTTATTTTGATAATAAGCATATTTCATGACTGGAGATTAGTGTAATTTATTTACACATTACTTTAACAGTTGTTAAGAGATAGATTAGACTAATTAAACAATAACAGCTGTCAATCAGAACCAATTAATTTGGTGTATACACTTAGCTATCCATTTCATAATGAATTGGCATATCAACAATTAAGCATATTCAACGGAAAAAGTAATCTACTATGTGTTTTTTTTGTTTAATTTGGTCGAATAATACTACTAATAACGATAACGATACAACTTGTAAAGGTTTGTATCTTCCTGTAGTTAGTGTTCAGAGACTGATTGATCTGTCTCTGTTGCTATATGTGTATCCTTAGCACACAGATATAAGTTTTGTTCTATTCAGGACTCACGAATTGGATATATCTGCTATATCCCAGTGTTAACGCCCAACATTGGGATGCGAACTATGTCTACTCGCTTCAAACAACACGACACTATCCATTCAGCCTATGACTCCAGACAATCAAACTTATGTAACGAGTATGCATAGTACGCATAGGTTTATATTATCCCGTTGTTGATATTCAGAACTGTAAAAGATCAGTCTTTATTGGCATGTGTGCATCTTAGATGAACAGACCCGGATTAAATAAGTATAGTGATTAATCAAAAAATTTAAGAATATTTAGATTGTGATTAACAGTGGAATTCAGTAGGGGTATTTCGACCCATTTAAATTTCTTCAAGTTTACTCAATAGCTTAATGGAAAATAAAACCATTAGCATTATGTCCAGTGTCTCAATGTGAATATTAACATTAGGATCCAGATAGATTCACATTATGAATGAAACGAGTGTCCTGAATCCCATAGCTATTCACATAACCTGAAACTAGATAGTGAGCTGTTACAAACTTCCAGGTTATCAATTTCCTAAATGTGTATTGCTTCTCTAGCATTCTTCTATTTTAGATTTATCTTAAAACAAATAAATCTGTTCGATAATTGCGTGTAGTTTTATATATGCTCACACAGATTGTCTACAATCACAACTATGAATTGAATAACTAATAAATTCAAGTAGTATCACCATGCTGCTCTACATATTCCCTCAGCTTTCCCTCCTCCCCCTACTTCTTTTTCGTCTTTTGAATAACCAAGAGACAATTACTACATAATTCAGACAAAACATAATTTTAGCTAGAAACACGAAAACAAAATTTATAGTAAACATTTATGAATGAATATGAATGACATCTAGTCACTGTTGAATTCTGAAACTGTCAAATCTCGTGGCTAGTAAGTTACATTCACACTGATGAATCTAAATCTAATAATACTTATTTCTAACAAGAAATTTTATGAGTAACGATAGCATGACAATCATCTATCACCCACCTCTACATAGATAGTTACTGACTTCAAGAACCACTTATTCATAACATTTTCTCATACAGTCAAAGTTAATAGTGAATAAACTTTAACAGTAAGACAATAAAATTCAGTTATTGAAATCAGTTACATGATAATACGATCAGGAGGAAAGGAACCTATCGCTCATTTATGTGATACATACTTCACATCACTTCTAATTCAATTTATCTGACGATTATATAACTTAAACCTTCTGATTATCTTCAGTTATTTTGTATTATTGCAACTTTGTACACAATTAACCAATAAGCCAATCATAAACGAAATAGAGACCGGTAAATACTTGTACATTACCATACTACATTAACACGATAAGATGAACATTAGGATATAGTTCCACAAGAAGGAATGAAAAAGTGAATATGAAAGAATGATAGAGTTGAAATGTAGAGTCAATGTGCCAACACCAACCTGATTGATTTAGAATTGTGTCAAGTAATGTCTTCAATAACTGATAGAAAGTATTACTCAGGCTCTGTCAATCAAGTATTCTGCATCTGCCAACATAGCTAAGGTTAATATAGTCAATGACTACATGAAATGATACCATATTTTAGTTTGGTCGCTGCTATAATTCATCCATCCACCGAGGATAAGTAAGCAGTGGTTACGTATACGTAATATATACCTTCAACCTATCAACTCAGTAAAGGAACATTCATGACCACACCAAAATACTTGTCGACTTTGTCTAGTACAATATGCTTAGTCTCAGTGAACTGATATTGTTGAAAACATTCTCTTTATTTCTCGATTAATAATCCAGTAGGTTTCTTTAGTTATTCGTAATCACTATCAAATTATTAACTGAAACCCAGCTTTCCTTATCTCTTAATAATTTCAATATGTTATACCTAGAAATATCAGTTAATATTGCTTGTTCACTATCTAAGTGAGTGCGTGAGTGCTGAATATCAGAACGAAATTTTAGTTAGAAACTTTATATCAGGGCATAACTTTTACCATTAATTATGTTTTTAATCCATAGTGTCTGATTATGACAACAGCTAATGCGAAAATGAGAAATAGTAAGGATCACCACAGAATATGTCTACTCATGAGTAGTTTCGATTTTCTATAAATATTTTATCAACATAACAATGCGAAAAAGCTAAGACAATGATATGAATATGTAAACAGATTAATTGTATGAGTAACAGTCTATCCGTACATCCTCATCAGACATCTACACTATAATTAAAATACATTTGTAAAGAAACAAAAGAAAGAAGCTTGTCAAATTTATCGCCTTCCTGTCAATAGTGATTATCCCACGAACAGAAATAAAAATGAATTAGATGAGAACATTTGTTGACCAATGCGAACAATTACTACTATTAATAGTACAACTACTATACGACTGAAATAAACAAAGAAGGATGGGGTGAGATTAATTGTATAAGTCAGTATGTGAATGTTTCCGTTTTAAGTCTGCAAAATAAAGTGCTATTAACACTATTCATTGTTACTACTTTGAATTGAAGCCAAAGAAGTTAGACAACAATGAGAAGATAAATGGGAACTCAAAATCAATTCAATTATACTTATAGAAACTATCATTAAATGAGATATTCTAGTTATAATTTATTACTAACCACCTATACTGTGTATGTGTAATAAAAATAAATGAGTGGAAAACTATAAGGATAGTTACATGAGGAGTCATGATGTTACTAAGAAAATCAACTAAAATTCTGATGACTGGACAACAGAAATTTCAAAGTGATCTAATTCTAAATTGAATGTGACCATTTTATTTAAACTCGCTACTCTTCATCGCTTTATTAAGTAATAAGAGATATTGTGTAAATTTATTAATTAGGTTATTTGGAAATAGTTAGTATAGACAGTAGTCTGTTAAAACGATTAAGCTATATTTCAACAAAGGCAAATGCTGTACAGTTAATCGAAAACTGATATTTGACCTATTCTAAGGCTGTTAATGTTCACTGATGTAAAGTTAAAGAAGAAATGATGCAGTAGTCAAATGTTTTATATAGTTTTCAGTGACACATCAACATATAATGCATCTAAACTATAGATTATACCAATAATATACCTATAAACGAATAGTACTCAGCAACGAACATAGTAATATGGCTCAGTAAATAGAAAGTTTTACAGCAAATTGATTTCCAAAGTAAAACAATCGTTAATGAACACATGCCTGTCTCATAACAATAGACAATAATGTTGGCTAACAACAATATTTAAGTCAATAAGGTAACAAAAAATAGCACAGATGTGTGATTCATATGCAGAAACTGAAAATGTAAATGAATTGAGATAGTTTGTAGAGATTGGTACTAAGTTTTAGTTGACTGAATTCATCAGAGATTGGTGCTCAGCCGGATACCATTAAAAATCAGGGTGCACTAAACAGCTGTTTCGTTCTAGTATGAAACTCCATCACAAATTAATAGATGTGGGAATTCAACCAATTAGATGCTGATCACAGTGGTGCAGAGGGTTGAGGGATTCACCTACCTAAAGTCCCTGGAGTGGAATCTGGGTTAAGCACTACTGAGAAGTATCATACTAAAACGAAACAGCTATCTAGTGCTCCATGGTTTTCAATGGTACTCTGCTAAAATGAAAATGTAACTGTCAAGATCTGGAATATTCATAAAGTGATCGTAGGAGCTAGATAGGGAATTTAAAAGAATGATAATTGTGTAAAAGGACATGATAAAAAAATTAACATCGGAATAAAATGTGTTCAGAGTCAGATATGTAAACAACAGTGAGTCAGTTAGAGATAACAGGTTAATGGGGATAAAATGAGAAAGTAGTAGCTTTAACAAAATTAGAGCATAACATCATAATAGTTTAAGAGGATGAACAAACTCCTTTTGAAGACACAGTTTTAGTTTTTATAACCGTATAGCGATGGTTTCTATAACTCTGAGATGAAAGTTCACTATTTTTGAAAGGTTTCTGTTAATCCTTAAAGATTAGTTTGAATAATGAATTCCTTTTGATAGCCATAACTCATGTAAACAACGTGGTCAAGGATCGATTCCCTAATAGATAATATACTTAGAAAACTACCTAAATACCTATCTCCTACAAGAGTTCATGTAAATATTATCATTATCAAGCATTATTGATCATTATTGTGAAACAAAATTTATGTATTTGGAATTGTACAGCTTCGACAGTGAATCTTCATGAAAGAGAACTCTTTACTGAACCATATTCTTCTTCTCAAACATCTTCATAATTAGATCTATTCTACAAACTTTATCGTTATTACAGGCAAAATTTCACTCATACTACTCTATACTTATTAAATTTATTATTTCATGAACAATCAAAATAATATAGATAAGTTCATTTTATTTTACGGAGATTGGTTCTTAAATTTGTAAGTTGTATAAGTCATAAATTCGTTTCTATTAAATACCAGTGAAAACCGTCGAGCAATGGATAAGTGTTTCATCTTAATACAGAATACCTCATCAATGAGCACTTCATGATCCCACTACACAGTTAAACAAAGACATTCGGGTCTCATGAAGAACGCTTAACTGTAAACAGCATTGTTCTAATCGGCGTCGAACAGTAGGATCTCTACGTCAATCAAGTTGTGATATAGCCTGACAACCATCCAATCCCTTTGGTGATAATCATCTGAACTCCATTAGTCACAAATTCTAACTAAACCTTCAAGAATCATGAAGTAGGTCACCTGTGAACAGGTTATTAGATATAATTTGAGAGGGGGCACTTTAATGGAGATTTGTTTTCTTTAATTTATTATTATTCGTCATATGAAATAGCACTAATTAGACACAATAATGATTCATTAGACTAATGGATTCATTCTACATACTTCGATTGAACCAGTTAAACTATGAGACGACAAGTGAAACAACTTGTCTAGTCATGTGAATCAATGTAAACAAATGCATACGAATGTAAGCGTTTTAGAGTAAACAAAAAACAAGAAAACTCTTTCTACCTCCCTGTTTTAATCAATTATTTGCGTACTACTAACTGACTACTTATATTCACAAAATGTATATAAAGGACAAGAAATCTAACAGCAAGTATTATAAAAACCGTTAGAAATAACACCTTAACAACAACAAATAGTAAAGAGACATGTTAACACCTTAACACTAAAATTAACTTGTATATGTTCACTTCACAGTATGAAATATGATATTTGGTTGTAATTATTCATTGACGAAGTAATAATATTGTGCTTGATCAGAAATAAATATTTCATTACTTGTAAATCTATAATATCACTATTACTACTATATGCAAGAAAGATTCTTTGATAATTTCCAAAGTCCTAGTAAATTCAATCATACATCATCAACAGAAATCTATGCTTGAATGTGCAATATCGTGAGTTGACTAATGAAAACCATGTCGAATATTGAATGCTAAACTCACTAATCTGATTTCAATCCATGATGATGTGGCTATGCGTGTGCACTGTAGAGGAGTCTCATACACTAAGACGAGATAGCTATCCACTGCTTCTTGATTTTCAATAAAGTCTCTATTCCAGATATGAAACTACAAAATAACATTCCTAGTATATGCTAATCATAATTATTCAGTTGACAGATTTATGAGTATTTAATGTTATAAGGATGAAGGCAATCGGGAGCTAAGAATCCTGTTTATGAAAAAAACTCAATAAGCTTAAAAAATAAACAAAAGTGACATCAGTTAGTACTCAGTGATCAATCATTGTAAATATCCCAGTACTACAGGAGATCGGTGACCGAACAAATATGCTCGGTTGTAGTGTTTCAGACCTATGGGCTTGAGTCCTACAAATTGAGTCGATCCTCAAAAAACCCAAAGAACATCTTCTAAAGGAATGTCATGCGGAAGAAAACTTAAGCCAATGGATTTCCTGTCGACTACTTTAAATCACCTAGTATCTAGGTTTTGCGTTAGCTAGCACACATCAAACGTATAAATTACAATCATTGAAGGAATTGATAGTCTCAGTAATATTCAAGCTCTGTTACTTAGTTTCACTGTCAGAAATGTCACTACATCCTATTATTCAATGTGCCATTAACTCTCTAATTGTGACACTTGGTTACACAAGTTTGCGTCTTGTGAGAGGGAACAGCTCGCTCAGGACTTGCATACATATATTGTAAAAAAGTTCCAACTAGATCAATCAAGGCGTTCTGCTGACTATCTTAAGCTAATTAAAATCTATAAATACATATGATATTTTACGCCTCAGTAAGAAAACAGATATATACACTATTGACTTCTCTACTAGGTGCAGATTTATATACTTGGTCTTATGCTACAGTCTAACTGAAAGAACCAGAAATATAATTCGGTTGTCAAACTCAAATAGGATGAGCCGGATTGGAAATTGTGACTCGATAGTTGAATCTCTTAACTACCGAAGCATCTACGTCCTTTAGATAATGAAGTGAATAATACGAAAAATGTAAAGACTTACATTTCCATCACCACGTCCAGCTGTGAAAATAACACTAATAATAACTAAATGTGAGAATTCTGCTTGAATCCATTCACGTAGACCATCTTCAACATGTGTATTCGGACACCATGCATAACCACTTGTATGTTCACTACTTCCATAAACTTCTGTTAATCTAATAAAGAAGAAGAACAGAGGAGAAATGTGATTTAAAAATACGAACTAAATATTGAATAAAAATTTTGAAATGTTCTTGTGTGTACGGATTTAGTTAATAGGTCAGATTTCAATTACGATTTGAGAAACATAACGATAAAACTCAGTTACCAAGTAACGCGCCTTGCGTCTTTGAGTCATAATTTGTGCATTAGCCTTACAATCTAGCCACCCAAACCTATGTAGGTGGGATGATATTTAAACACGTGAACTTGAAAGGTGAACGTCTTAACCGTAAAACCACCAGTTTACAAACTATGTGTTATTGCAGCAGAGAAGTGAAGGTGATCAATGTCATGTTTCTCGTCACAGGAAAGAATGTAGGAATCAGTCAGTCAATGAAAAACAAGAGAGTACTCGACAAATCACATCTCGATATGGCGAGATGATATCATTAAGATGAATAATCAAATTAGTAGGAGTGGTGGTAGTAATAGTAACGAATCTAAAAAGACTAGTCCTAGAAAATATGGTCGATTAAGAATAAATGTTCAAAATAGTTTTGAAACGCAGGATCCAAGTATGTAGACACAGATTGAATGTGTCTAAGTTATGTCATTCAACATTTCTAACGATAGATTGTGAACAACTTATTCGATATGTAACCACTGATGTTTTACCACAACTCGTATGGTCTATCATTAAACAGCATATATTTGAAAGCAATCTACTTAAAATATTCGTACACTGTAGCATGAATCCATGAAGTTTTTGATCGTTGATTTGAGTAATATTGGTATGCGCAGACTACCCAAATAGAAGTCACACGAATATCGTGACCAATAGTTCAAAATTGTGGGCTACAATAGTCACAATCGGTCACATTGAAGCAGTCACATTTGCTCCATGTTTCCTTGTAGATTCTGAAATTTAACTCCTTTGTTATTCATAATGATTATTTAATCTAAATGTTCTGATGCTATGTGTAAGCCTATATATAAACATATTTCCCGGTTCAATATTTCTTATGACTAATCGGCTGATATATATGCAGTCTTCAAGGAACTTATACTCCCTATAGCTTGCTTTATTTATTAGTGTAAGTTACATAAGTTACTAGTCTCATGTAAACATGAATACTAACTATTCAAGTAAAGGATTAGCGATCTAATTAATCGCATTGACTTTCAAATTCATCAACTCACTATGATTTCCATTGTCATTATAAACAGTAGTACTAATAAAAGTAGTATAAGGTGAAATGAGGGAATCAGCAATAGTAGTACTATCATGTGTAAACACATTTTATGATACTAATACATTTTTTTTCATCAGACTAATACAATACACAAAAGTAACATCAAACTGTGAAAACTGGAAACAAATGTAAAGGTAAACATATTCACATTTATACAAACACTTAAGAGGAAGAGTATGCTATAAACATAGGGAAGGGTAAAAAAAAAAAGGAATAAAGAAGCACTTAAAATGAACATTCTAATCAAAACATGACCTGATTGAGGACAGGAAGATAAAACGAATCTTTGATCTACAATAATAATAATAATAATAATAATAATAATAATAATAATTATTATTATTATTATTATTATTATTATTATTATTATTATTATTATTATTATTATTATTATTGAATTAATTGGATGATCCAATTAATTTAATTAATCGAACAATCAAAGAAATTGTGATGATTAAAGAAGAAGAAGAAGAAAATATAACAGAAAGTATATTTTTGCCATAAGAAGAAATACTTGTTTGTGAAATTTGATTATTAAACTCAATTTTTTAAACAAAAAGGTCAAGGTCATAAACTACGAATGCTATTGGTACTAATAGAAAGATAAATTAATAATGAATATTGTGAGGATTGTTGAATTCAATGTTACGAATTGACTTTGATTAGGTAACAATTGACAACTACGAAGCACTGAACTAGATACTTCGTTCTAATATGTGACTTTTCAACAGTCCTCATTGAAATTAGAAGTATTGATCATTGATCTCAGATCGATGACCTAAAGATTAAGCGCTTGTCGTGAAGCTTATAGGTACTGGATGCAGTCCTCGAAGAAGTATGGTTGCATAGAATTAGTCAACTCCTGAATTTCAACTACTTGAATAGATACATAATATCTGAAGAGGACGTATGCACAATAGTACATCGAAGTGAGTGCATCTGAGACACTCGAATAAACATATGGTCATGTTACTTAACGTCTTGAACTACAGGTTATGATTGACCCACCTACCAACAGTTAATAAATTCATTGGTTGGTCCCATGTTTAAGTTTCAGTGCCTCCAAAATTACCTTCTATCCTACCTTTATATCACCAAACCGTGCATCCGACAAGGTCATAATTTGGTAAGCGTAATACGTTGTCCTCATCACCATAGTAAATAAAGACTCATAACCTCATCAACTAAATCCATATATTTTCCCAGTATTCTGTGCTTAAACTTACCATCACTAACTCCATCGTTCCAGTATACATGACCGATGAATCGGAGATACCTATGATGACAGACATGTTATCTATGTATATTTACTTTCGTAGCTTACGTTTCGCACACAAATTCACAGAAAGTGGACTATTGTACAGCACACTCATCCCATATTTGACAGAAGAATATCTCCCCCACACAACAAGTGACACTTTGCTAAAACGCAAACTACCTTTCGTAAATTATGTCAAAATTTAGTCAGACAACAAACCATCAGGGTTGATAAAACTTCCAAGATAAATAGTGTCTAACACACTCAAGTATTTCATTCACTATGATAAATTAAGGTAATAAAGCAGACCGGTTATGAAGTAACCTCTTATATTTAAAAGAAGAGAAATGCATATCAAACATTTTATTATAAGGGTATTTATCTTCCTCAAAGATAACTAATCACTAAGCATTCATTTCTACTCATATATTAGAATATGATATAAAATATAACAGGATTTAGTCAACCGACATATATCTCCTCTAATTACCTACCTACCTACCTACATGGATGAATTGAATCACTTTAGCATCCAACTTATTCTCATCAGTTGGATTCTGGTCGTCAGTTAAAACACAACCTAAACAATACTTATGATTTATTGCTATAGCAAGGCAATAGGCTCAAGATGTACATTATAGCAACAGAGGTCAGTCAAATGACAAATTAACAGGAAGTTACAAATTCATCCTAATAATAATAATAAGTAATAATAATAGTAGTGAAATAGGCGAGTAATTACTCCCTATACATGTATGTACATGGAAAGTAAAATAATTTCATGTATAAGAACAGGGATATTAAAGTGATTACAGATTTATTACTATTATTATTACTGGTGGTACTATCAACAGTGATAATATTAGTAATAATAATGAGTTGATAATTCAAGTCTATGCACATAAATTATCATTAACTCTTAGTGATATATTTAACCGTTAAGTACATTGAACAAAATGAAGGACAACGTAAAAAGAAATACATAAAAGTAAATGTAATTAATCAGAATCAGTAAATAATCATTAACACAAACAAACATGATTATTGTAAGTGTTGTTAGTGTTCTTTTCTTAATGGTCTTCTATAAATTACTGTCTATTAGTATGATCATTTCTAGCTGTACACACATTCAGTGTTCTTTATTAATGACAAAGTGTAAATGCATGTTTGTGTAAAGGACAATATCAAGATAATGATTAAAAGTGAGTACAATAGTAATTCAAATGATTCCATAGGTAACTAAATGAATTCTAATGACTAATTATTAGATTTTATTGATTATTTCACCGAGATTTGAGATAAAAAGTGATTCAGTAAAGAGAAAATCAGAATAAGCTCAAAAATTAGAATTTGGGTGAAGACAAGGAGTGGATGCACCTGCACCATTGCAATCGATTTTGAGCCATATCACCTAAAGTCTCTAACCATTTGTTACGATCATCGTGTGGGCCCCAACCAGGTAGTCTACATCTATTAACATGGCTCAGCCCAATAGTCAATGATTTCGTGGATTGGTGTAATGTTTTCGTTTGGCCACCCCTAGCTTTCTTCCAGCCTACTCCTACAACAGACAACATTGCTCGTTTCGGCAGACGGTGGTCAGGCATACGCAACACATGTCCTAACCACCTCAGCCGGTGAAGATTCACTACTTCATCAATAGACTTACCGTATTTACCTAGTACTCTATTCCTAACCCCTGCATTGCTTACTCGGTTGTCCCAGCAAACACGAGCAATGTTTCGGAGACATCTACACCTTGTTGACAGAACATTAAAACCAATAACTAAAGAGTATATATCTACTGTTGTGAGTTTTAAATTCATAGAAATAACTTCTCCTTTTCTCAAAACGATAAAATGAAAGGTGTCTTATTGAATTTTGAAAGATAGTCAATTTTGAATGGTTTTACACTTGATCATTTTAATTCTTCATTTGAGTCTAAGATATGAACATGATATAAACACTTCGGAAACTGAATGATTAATGTATCATTGAAGACTTGAATCTATAATAAAGATTATGTCAAATACCACTTAACTTAATGTAACTCTAACTTTCATCTTATTCTTCGTGTATTTTATTAATATCAAAGGAAGCTGTTAGCCTAATTAGTCATGTAAATAGACTGTAAATCTGACTACGAGATGACACGTTGTAATGACTGACCTGAAAAGGAATCTATACTATTGAACATTAGTCGATATTAATCAATTAGTTGACATTTTAATACATTTCAAACCCCTTGATTTCTGACAGTAACTACTACATTGATATTGTTATCAGCCCTGAATATCATGATGACTAAATCGAAATATATTGGCTAAAACGACTGCTCATTTAGGTTTGATCATAAAAGGAAAATAATTTGGAGAGTGGTAAAACAAAAAGCAATAAACTTAAGTTCTAATTACGAAGTCATATTTGCTGCTCTGCTGGAACATGACACTAATAAAGATTCAGAAGATATGCTGGTTCCCTCACAAAATGGGGGGGAAGTGTTAAAAGAAAAATCACTCATAAAAATAGGACTTCTAAGCATACTTAACTAATTTCCGTCGTCAGCGCCATCATTTTTAAAATTAACGAACTAGTATCAACTAAAACTGGTTTCTACTGGTTAGCGTTTTTGAACAGAAAGAAATTAGGAAAAGACGCTGGAGGTGGATAAGGACACACACTGAGGAAACCACCAAATTGTTTCACAAGACAAGCATTAATATGGAACATATATATCGAACCATCTCCTAAGAATGCATACACTTATGGAAGTGTGGAAAGAGATTAAACACATGAAATTTCAGCATCAAAATGACAGGAAAACATAATTATCTCTGAAAAATATTTTATAAACGCTGTTATATTCTGCATGCTATACAAATATGGAAACAAAGAAATATGTATATATATTGTTGATATGGTTTGTGGTTCTAATTTGTTGTTTTTATTCGCCAGAGAGTGAATCAAACTGAGTACCTGGGAAAACTAAATAAAACTGGGAATCTATTTCGTTTAGTATAGGACTACTCAAAAGTGCGTAATTCACGGCTCCACTACACATTGAGCCATGGATATTCGAGTCACAGGGCCACCTCATAACTATCAACATAATTAGCTTGACGTCCGACCGTAGGATACTCCCTTTAATTAATCCGAAGTTCTGATTGAGAAATTATTACTAATTGAAGTATAGAAATGTCGACAAAGTGAAAAATATCACCAATCGTATTCTGGTAATTGTAGCGCTATACCACAAACTGACTGAAGTAAGTATCCTATATTTTGGCCCCCAGCTGACCATGGGGTGCTGGCAGTTAGGCGTTCGCCGTGAAACGTGAAGGTCATGGATTCGCTTCTCTTATGAGGTCGAGGGTACGTAGTGTTACTAAGGTCTTCTAGCGCTCCCTGATTTTCGAAGGCACCAAAGTGAGATCATTCTGTGGCGAATACAAACAACGAATACATATTGTGATCAGGGAAGGTTATAGAGGCGTTGCCAACTTCAGCTAACACCACTGTTGCTGCTACCAACAGTAATAATAATAATAATAACTACAATCAGTCTTATCCTAGACATGTACATTTCTATACTTCATTTAGTCTGGTGCACATATGGATGAAGGAATACACATGCAAACATACCAAATCATAAGGCTGTCACCCTTCCCCACCTCTTAACTTCACCACCGTGCTCAACTTCACTCTTAAAAGCAACAATAATAACAACAGCTCCCTTTTTTTCCTTCCTATTTACAACAACCCTACAACCCTACTACATTTCATGATCATTAAGTTAATAACATAAACGCTAGAGAAATGAAGGAAAAGGAAGAAGGATTAAAACAACATAAATAATAATCATAACTACAAGTAGTAAATACTTTTATTTCAAAAAGTATGTAACATAATATGTAACTGATGAAAAATAGAATCGTATCTATATTTATTTATTTATTATTCTACAGTGAAAAAGAAACACATTTCAGATCCTGTTACATAATGATTATTTCAGATTTAATCATAGGAAAAGAAGTGATTGAATATACAATGAAAGATGAATAGACAGACAGTTACATTGTAATCATATTTAGTTTTCGGATTGCGACATCAATCAATCAGTCAGTCAGTTACAACGTAGAACTTGATACATGCGTACATCAGTTCAAGTTGCCATGCCTCAATTAGCAGATAAGAATAGCAACAATATTAATAATCCTTTATAGTAGCTTAGTGATCTATAGGATTCCGTTTTAAACTAGTAAGTCGAAAGTTTAAGTCACTGGCTCCACTTACTTCGATTTGAATAGTTATGATAGTGGTATCACTAGTCTCCTCATGAATAAACTATGGCTCAAACCGGTGGACATAAATCTATACATGAAATTGTGACTGACATCACCACCATAAATATATGTATACTTTCATGATCAGTAAGGTTTAGTGATTAAATAATTTTGGTTGAACTGAGTTCTCTCGGCTAGTTAGTTCAGTTGAGGAGTTTTTATTGTCATTCTAGAGGAAACGATTCAAAAAATGAAGTTCAAGTTCTAAATATTTTGGTTAGTTGGGTTAAATATTGGATAGATTACCAATCAGCTGATAGCAAACGATATATCCATACGGATTCAAGAAGTCATTTTGATGGGTTCAATTAACATGAGAATAAGAAACAAGTCGAAACTATCGTTATAGAAGTGAACATGAGAATGACTGTTGAATGGAGTTCAAGAAGACGAAACGAAAACATATGTATGAAGTAATATCATAACTCAAGACTTACATGCAGATAATGAGTGAATGCATCTGCCTCACCATGACTGATTTTAAGGTATGATATCACCAAACGTATTTAATTGAATTCTCAACCAACTACATAGTCTACGCCTGTCACCATAACTCAGAGTGAAAAAAAGATGACTGACGATACATCTTAGTCTGACTTCCTCTAGCTTCTTTCGAACTTACTTCTACTCCAAGCCAGCTCTGTACATAAATATAGGTTGTAATTAGTAATACGTAACACATGCCCAAATTACTACTGTTGGTAAAAATCCAGAACCTCATTAAACAATTCACCTTTTTTTTACTTAGTAGTATGTCCTTAACCTCAGAATATAATTCGATGATAATTGTGACCAAGTATAAATAGCCTATAAAAGTACTACTAAAAATAGCACGTTCCATGACGAAGTCAACCAAACGGATGAAGTCAATTATAGCTATAGATGCCAAGATTGTAGGTAATTTATTAGCATGTAAATATTTAAGCAATTAGTAGCCGGGAAATGATTCACGTAAGAACGTACATACAGAAAGAAATCACAACTGAAGAATAAAAAGTGTTAACAATCACATCTATAACAGTACTACAAGTAGTAATAATAAACAGGTGTAAATTTCCTATTCAGACATTCTATAAAAACATAAGTAGAGATATTAAGCAGTAGATCTCTGTTACTATGGTAAAGGATATCTAGAAATAAAAGAAACTGATCGATTAATTGCTTTTGTTTCACCCTCTCTCCATTGCTCTCACAGTCTCGTTCATGTTTATCGTGAACTTAATATAACACATGTGTAGTAAATGAGGAGAATGTTTGATGGTAATATTACATAGACTTCCATTAACCTCTTACACACACACACCCACTTTCTTGTCCAATTTTAAATGGATGTACGTACAAGATGGATGTATAAAAATAGATGGATAAATAAACTGAACAAAAAGGAAATCATATATGACAACAATGCCAATAATAGAAAGTAGAAGATAATGGAGAAGGAATGAAGACAACTTTTGAACTACACCCTAGTTTATATGATTGGTATTATTACTAATGACTGAAGGAAAGTTACAGAATACATCATTACTTTATCATTATAATTACTATTATTACTATTATTATTATTATTAATATTATTATTATTATTATTATTATTATTATTATTATTATTATTATTATTATTATTATTATTGTTACTGTTATTATTATAGACATTATTATTACCATAAGAATGATGAATGTAAAACAAATACTCATTGTCCACTAGAAACAAAGGAGAACTAGGTGAAGACAATAATTAATCATTAATAAAGAAAGTAGTTAGTTTGTAGAAAGGAAAAGAAAAGAAGAATGACATAGTAAGTGGGGGGGGAGGGGCATAATAAAAACAGAGTCATTACCTTCCACTTTCGTGTATACGTAATAAAATGCAAATAAACAAATAACAATTAATAATAAAATTTAAAGTTACAAAAGTCACAGTAACAATATAATTGGCACAGTACTATGTATAAACAGTAGTATATACATGGATGAGCTCGATGACTAGCTCAAATGCACGTAAACATGTACACATACGTACCCCAACATACCTCATGCATACAAATAGATAATAGAAAAGTAAACAAGACGAAGAAACAGGTTGAGAGGAAAATAACACAAACTGTATCCAGTTGGGTATGTGGGGGGGGGGGGACGAACGATAAGACAAAAGGAAAACGTGGAGTGTTATCACATTAGTAGGAAGATATGCAATGCTACCACTCTTTCGTGACTATCATTATGAAAAATTTATTCTTTAAAAATTTGTATAACTTAAGAAAATAGTGGTTTTCAGGGTTCTTTTCATTATTGTGATTGACAAAGTTAATCTCAATCATGAAAAAATACAACCTTCAATACAGAAACAAAATGAATTTTGTATCCTATAGTTATGATATTATGAAGTGAAAGACATTCAGTTCAACCACTAAAAACACAAGAAGCACTGGATAGTTATATCGTGAAATTGACCAAGGTATATCAATGTTATTGTAGTAAGTATTCAGCATTCTGACAACTGAGCGGTTTACACTTCTGCCTTCAGATGTTTGCAAAACTTGAAGGTCCTAGATCCCAGCTTTCGTGGGTTATTAATGTGCGCTCATATAGAGTTGGATGCTAAAACAATATAGTCATCCAGTACTTCTTGATTTAAGACGATTAGTTGAATTTAGTCCGCTATGTAAAACTATAAAATTCGACAATCACCATGCTCCCTCCCCCCATACCTCATGCTAATGAATGAAATGTTTAACCTATGAAGCAATAATGATGATCACTAGTCAACGATCGGTCAGTGTATGTATTTCTATCCAACAGATTAGTAGCAATCTAAATAGCTCGGTAGCAACGGTAGAAAACTGTTAAACTGAGTGATACAGGAACGGATTCTTTAAGGAGAGTCAATTAATTCAAATATAGAAGGCACTGGTCAATTGACGAGTATCAGATAGAGTGATACCCAAGTCAAGAGTTTCCTAACAACTACTTGCGTCCACCTTGAAATGTAAGCACATTACTATAACCATATTTCAACCTATGTATTACAGTCAAATTCATTAAGCATATTCTGCTTGCTTCGATTTTGTTCTTGGAACAGGCATTTGAAATAGTTCTGATAAAAAGCATTAACAAAAGGAATTGATATTTCTCTCGATCTATCTTTCCCTGGAGCACAAGTGTGCTACATAAACCGGTTCACTTAATCAGGAAATTACATTAGTTATGACAGGTTGGGAGCTAACGAAAGCCTAACAAGAGCCATCAGCAGATTATCTTCCGGTGGATGTAGCTATGGATTGAAATCGACCACTCTTTGTTGTTATATGTAGCAACCTGAGAGGATTACCTCGATATAACGGCAGTTCATAAGTATGTTTAAAGTTGGATTGCAGCTGACAAATGGAAGATATGTATTTCATCTTATGTGGGACTCATCGGTTGAAAGTGCCTGCCTCCCAGTGAGTATAAGATGAAAAAAATGAAGGAGGTACATATGAATAAACAATGTAATTAATGATAAAGGGTGAATACACCTATGGCACTGTGACTGATTTTGAACCACTAACCATCCTATCGCTGATTGCAGATATCATGCAAGCCCCAATTAAGTAATCTGTACCCACATACATTACTCAGGTCAATAATCAATAACTTCGTAAAGTAATGTCGTGTCTTGGTTCGGCCGACTCTAGTTTTCCTTTAACTTAGTTTTACGCTACATAGTAGCCTATCACTAGCTAGTGGACAAATCGATTTTCAACTGATTATTGTGTATTACCTGCAGTCATTATCACTATCATCATGTAAATGAGATAAATGTGTGTAACTGTTTGTAATACAATAACAGTATGTCAGTTGTTTAACTTATTTGCATAAATTAATCTGCCACCTAACTGATGGTACAGCACAGAGAGAAATTTGTACCTTATATTATTATTATTATTATTATTATTATTATTATTATTATTATTATTATTATTATTAAAGAGATATTTACAATTATATGCCAAACGGGTTTATCATTATCAGACATAAAATGAAACATAGAACACCAACAAACATATACGCACAAAAATAATGGCAACACATAGAGATAATGACATGAACATGGTGTACATTAAATCGTCTATCTCATGGACAGAATATTTATCTATCGGCCTCTCTCTCAACTAAGTTTTACGTATATGATACACTATAACCTTCGTATAATGAATAATGACTCGAACAATACATTTGTTGTTGAAAAATATAAACAATGGTTGTATAATGACAACAGATACAATAATAAGTACTATTATTATAGATCTGTGTACATTTACTTTGTTTTACATGATAATAGCAGAAATAGTTATCACTTTATAAAATTTGTTTGGATGAGAACCACAAATTGACCTTCGTTAGATGACCAAGAGGTACAGGACAGTCGTTTTCTTCTAGTATGGGACTCTTCAGTAGTGTTCACATAGTCCATACTTGAAGACCGACTCGAGGATCATCAGACTTCGTGGAGAATCTTTAACTCTTAGATCTCAAAGCCGGTATCTGTTGCTTAACATTTACAACCTCAGTTCATTCACGGCATATAGTGCAACTTCATTGACTACTATTATGGGAAGAGGGGTTACTATAACACACTGACTAGTAACGCTTCACAGTAGTCCATAATTCGTACACATTGGACCCGAATATGTGCTAAACTGTGGTATATGTGAACAGAAGCCTTACTTTTCAGAAGTATGCTCATGCATACAAAATCATTGGTAATTATAGTTTACTTACACAACAATTATCTAATAAAGATTGGATATATCGGAAAGTTTAGAATTATCTAATCAACATGTGGATATTCTGGACGTTTATAATTAATCCTGACTGTGCCGATCCAGGTTTCAGATTACTTTTTCAGCTTCTATAACTGCCTAAAATAACTTTCCGAGAGATTACAACACTCTCTTCTTTTGAAATATCTTTAGATGTAATAAGATTATTTTGTAGAATCCGACTGCATCTTCTTATTAGTATCTACAGAACATACTGAACATCTGTGATTGAGAATGTTCGCCCACTCAGTCGCTTCATATTATTACCTTCATTGATCCTCTTCTTTTGTTGAGTTTATTTGAAGTATTCAAAAGCCTATAGAGAGAAAGTTAAATGTGAACGTCTCTTGGATAATTTTCTCTTCCACCTTCCACCCGTTCTCTAGATTCAACACTAAATAAACGTGTTTACTAGAACTGTAACATTCAAATTTGACAAGAGATTCTTCATGACGCAACTATACATGATGTTTATTGAAGCCGTCTGATAGCCTCAACCTATCTGTTCCCATTAGTCTCCATAATCCAAATGTTAATGACCTCAATGTATCTCCTTAACAATGACTAACTGTTCTCCAAAAACACTTTGTACAGGATGTTTTATTGGACGAAGTGAAAGTTCACTGCTGAGCTTTTCTGTTAATAAGTGTAATAAATGATATTGTGTCAGGTTGTAGATGTACACGATGGTCATTAACTTCGAAGGAGACTTTCTGCAGCGACGTTGATTAACATGTTTAGGAAGGAGGGTGACTTTGGCAATCAATATTCGGGGTTTGAATTTCTTTAAATATAACTACGGCTGATGAGTGTAGTGTTTCCCAGCTTCTAGGACTATGTAGAGGAGTATTCCGAGAGATTACAATAGACAAAGTATACATAACCACAGACAACGTAAATACACAATAAATTCTGAAGTAGGATTAGGTTACAAAAAGATAAGGAGTAGATACTTCAAAACACACTATTAGTCCCCACAAAGGCACTGACAATTAGCATAAACCACATGATAACCAAGATCATTGATTGATACGAGATGCAGCTCAGAATAGATTACAATTTAGTAGAAGTATTGAATTCAAATGTCGAATTCTTTGGCAAATTAACCATCGTTTATGCTATCTGATGGCAGCTTGGGCTAACATACATTTGTGGCAGACTGCATTGATTATGACTCAGTAATGTTTGAATGAAATTAAATACGATAAGCAAATTTGTTTCTCATCACAACATTAAGAAGAGTATATGGAATTGTTAAGTAAACTAAGTATGTAATTCATGAAGACTTCAATTGAACAAGCTGTGATTTTGTGTTTAAACTCGTTACGACATATTTAATGTATTGTGACGGCATGAACCAGGACGCGCGTTGTCCTATTTGGACTCATCGCATGTACGATCTGTGATGTTCACAGTGGATTCGACTCAGTTTTAAACGCCACGTACACACAGTACTTAGTCCAACAGTCAGGTTAAACATTGAGAAACGTCTGAAGAATATAAACTTGATTTATATGCTTAAAGTAAATTACTTCATTTTATATTAATTCCCAATGAATCTACATCAATTCGCTAACTGATTGATAACTACTAACAAAAAAAGTCATGAGTACTTTGAAAATTGAACTTCTGTATGTGATGTTAATTAATCAGTCCATTGTTTCAAGTTAAGTATTTCGAGTTGATAAAATTTAAAGATTCAGATTTATATTCAAGGTACTCGTTAGTTACAATGTTCGTAACGTTCAATTAATGTTACACTCAATAATTCAATTGTATATTTGTTCATTTACTCGGTAACTGTCATATACTAGTAAATAGCTTCATTCTAACACTAACTTTTACTATATTTTACAACCAAAGTATTAAACTGTGACACACTGGATATGTAAATAGTAAGCAATCAACCAATGCCTGTTACCCCACGTGGAGTAGAGGCCGCCGACTATTATTATCCAGCCAACTATGTACTCAAATCTCTTTTTCACTTTCTCTTAAGTTTTATTCACTCTTTCAATGTCTGCCTACAATTCCTGGCAAAGGTGTTCTTTGGTCTTTTTTGTTTTCTGTGGTCTTGAGGATTCCATGTTAGTGCCTGTCTTGTGATGCAGTTTGATGATTTCTTTAGTGTGCATTCTATCCACCCCCCGTGTTATTGTCTAATTTCTTTCCCAGCTGAATATTGATTGGCTTGTTCTCTGCCACAGCAGGATGTTGCTGATGGTATCTGGCTTATAGAATCGTAGTATCTTGCGCCAACAACTGTTAATAAATACCTGTATCATTTAGAATGATACTTTTCGTAATTCTCAACACAAGTTTCATCACCGAACCATAAAAGTGTCTTCACGTTTGTATTAAAAATTCCTTGATATTGGCTGACAATTGTTTTGAGTTCCAGATGTAAATAATAAAAAAACAATTGAAGATAACTCACTAGCTTCTGGAATGATAGACTGAAAGTTCTAAGTACTATAAAGTCAATGAACATTGAAAATGTCGCAGAGAAGCTTCAGTATACCGACAATCATCAAGAAGGCATCATTTACTTTTCTTACCAATCGATTACAAAGACAACTTATTCACTATTCAACTAATAAATATAGGAGCCGGCTCAGTGGTCCAATGGCAAAGCGCTCGTTGCGGAGCCAGAGGGTCCTTGGTTCGATCCCCACCAGGGTCGTGAATGCGCACTGCTGAGGAGTCCCATACTAGGACGAAACAGCTGTCCAATGCTTCCAGGTGATCAATGGTTGTCTGGTTCAGATCAATTCGTGATATCAGCATTAATAATAAATATAAGTTTAATTCTTTTTAATTTTTTTCTTTCTTATTGAAAGAGACGAATGAAATAAAAAGGAACCAACATACAAACAAAAAAAACAATAAAATTTACTCTTCTCACGCTTTCAATCGTCAAATTAAGCATCGAATAAATGAATATCAAGTATGCAAATAGAATATAATAATAAGAAGATATTAGATAGATTCATAACAAATGTATACTTTATGTTAAGTAGATGTATGCTAGATACACTTTAGAAACATACATATAATCTTTGTATAAAAACTATGGGTACACATAATGTTTGTGATAAATCTATCTAACATTGAATAACTTTATAGAAATACTCTAAAATGATGAACTTAGTCATTCCTTCAGAATTTATATTCAGACATTAGAAGAGACTTCATTGTATCAATCAGTATAATATTTGTTTAGAATAATGATATTATGGTTGATAATGTGTTCCAACTTTAAATTAAGTAATTAGTAGGTTGTAAAATAATCTAGAGCCTGATAGTTTTAGATCACAATATAGAGCAATGAGATCAAGTTAGAAAAATGTATGTAAGAATATAAGGTGAACAATATGGAATGTAAAGGTGTGTATGAAAGAATAATGGAACTTAACATCTAGATAATAAAGAGTGAATGTACATATGCTACTCTGGTCGATTCTCCTAATGTCATCAACCATTGATGACGGTTATCACGCAGATTCTAACTACGACTTCAATAATTGGCTCTACTTTTTAGATGGATCACTGTTAGCTTCTTACCATCATACCCTTATTCTAGCCATCATAACTATCAAGGTAAGCGGTAGGTTTAATACACGTAATACATGGTCTCAAACACCAGCTAGATCGATAACGATTCTCAACCTCATCGACTAATATTTCATCTTTGCTCAGAACTCTGCTCTTAACCTCACCTCAGCACTGCTTACTCGGACATTTCGGGATAAATGAACCGTGATTTGAAGGCACTTACTGATCAAAGACCTCCAGCCTATGCATGCTTTTATTTTTGCAACTCATATTTAGCATACAGAATTATTAGGAAGCAAACTGCTGAGCAGCATACTCGTCTCGTGTTTGGTAGACCTAATATTTGGCTTACACCACATGTGATACAATGTAGCAAAAGCCAACCTAGCCTTCATAATCGCCGGGGAAAATCTGTTAGACATCAGCGTCTTTATCCTATAGACTTATAGTATCTGAATATTCCAAGTATATAAATGAGCCTCCTAGAAAAAGATAAACCTCTGAAAAGTTAAGTGGAATAAGTATAATTTCTAGGATAAGGAGCAGACCTTTAGGCTGGCAATTCCGATGACCATTTGCCAAAAGTTTTGACACAACAAGCAGTGTTCGAGTAGACACCTCTCATTAGGTTGATGTACACCTTCTAAGGTGTCTTCCAAACACAGACAACGCTATAGGACCTCCCAGTTTACGCGGCTGAATGTTGATTTCCAAGCCTGTTTCTAGAGAAGCTACAACACCAGAGTTGATTAAGTGTTTAATAATAAAGCCATTGAACCTTTTACATTAAAAACTACTTTAATCAATACAGAATCAGTTCAAATAACAAAAATTAACTGTCACTGTGCAATCCGATAATTTTAGAAATTGAAGTGTACATGTTATTTTGTAAATGCTCTATTTTCTAAGCTGGGTATAAAACAACATATCCATAAATTCTTTCTCTTAAGCTCCATCTTTCTGACCTAGACTACTAGCTTCCTCATAACAGTCTGAGGATAGGACTTAGTATCAATCAATAAAAATATGTCAATCGTTTAGACAAGCCATTATCTGAAAAGCTAAATGGTGATGTCTCAGATTATGAAACTGGGCTACCAAGGTTCCAGTCCCCGAAGTTTCTTGCTGATTACATCCAACCACTAAGCATCACTATTCAGTGATTACTTAGTATAGAAACAGGGAAGAGATAACTACTAGGAATGAACTTCATACGTCACGGAAAGGATTTTCAAAATAGGTTCAATTAATATCATTACGAACAAAGTATTATTTAGGTTTAAAACAACTTACCTAGCTCTAAATGGTTGAAAATCTGTGGCATTCTTCCAAACACTACTGGATGAAAACTGAAGTATCATGGGAAAGTATCAATTGAATTGATTAATGGATCTGCACACTGTGGATCTTGACCTGGACCACGACGTATAACTGCGAAATGAATAAATATCAAATAGAAAAAGGGAAATGATTGAAAGCTGACATGGGAAGACATATACATATATGCCATATTTATATTATTTAGGACTGGATTTAGACGTCTGCTGGTATATGTGCATCCAGGGTGGATTTCATGGATATAAATATTTTGTCCCTAAGTTTCTACAGGAGGTAAACGATGAAGCGACTAAGAATTAGGTTCAAGATGGTTAAACAAAATTATAGTTAAATATATCAGAGTGGAACAAAAGCTGAATGATCATCCGTCTGAATATGAAATCAGAGCGGCGACATACGTTATCATCGATATTGATGCATGCAGACGACCTATGGTCACAAATTCGACTA
Organism: Schistosoma japonicum; assembly: GCA_025215515.1. Taxonomy (NCBI): domain Eukaryota; kingdom Metazoa; phylum Platyhelminthes; class Trematoda; order Strigeidida; family Schistosomatidae; genus Schistosoma; species Schistosoma japonicum. Next base: position 4,515,190 of record CM046062.1, on the reverse strand, counting down.
AGTAAACGTGAAAATTTTGGAAGGAGGTAATTTTACGTATATCAAGGGATTTCAAGAAATATAGTATTCAGATAAATTAGGAATCAACAAACACACCAACGCAGATCGAGTCAACTAGCCCATATGGAAGAGATCAACCAATCGCATAGTTAGCCGAAAATCATCGACATGATAAAAACCTGTAATATCAACCAATTACAAATAAGGCCATTACAATGAACGAATTTAACAAAAACAATTCACTTCTACATGGAGTAAGAGCTGACGTTGCTCAAAATGATAATAAAAGTTTCACAATAAAACCATCATGCTCAGTGAACACAACATCATAGAAAGCATCCACGTGTATGCATGAATGGTCAACATAGAACATGATATATATGTGCATTGGTCCAAGTTGCCATACCTCAAAACCACAGCAAAATTAACACCACATTCATAGGAGTAGAAGTTACTTCAATCATAATAATAATAATAATCTAAACAAAGAAGAGTGAACATATAGAATATGGTTCAGAGAGAAAGGATTGATGTGTCGAAAGAAAGCTATGAAATAAGTTGAAGCTCACGATTTAAGGGAGGATAAGTAGTGGATACACCTACACCAAGTGACCGATAATGAGCCGTGTCACCTAAAGTTTCCAACCACTGGTTATGGCATACACAAGGACCCAAACCAGGTAGTCTGTATCTACCGACATGGTTGAAACCATTGGTCAGTGACTTCATGAAGTGTTGTCATGTTTTGGTCTGGCCGCCCCTCTGTTCCATCCTACTCCTACACCAGTCATCATCGTGCGTCAAGGCAGACGGTGGTTAGGCATATGTAATAAACGTCCCAACTATCTCAGTCGGTGAAGATTTACAACCTTATTGACCGACTTACTACCTTTCCTTAATACGCGTCATCTAACCTCGTTACTGCTTACTCAGTGATCCCAGCTAACATGCGCGATATTTCGAAGACATCCATGGTCAAATACCAATAACCTACGAGAAGTCCCCACCTAAGCTAGAAATCTCCGTCAATTGAAATTATGAACAGTACAACTTTATTTGACAAATAAAAGTACTAATCTAACTATTAATCCAGAATAACCTAAAGAACTATCAGATTATATGTACCTACAAATACTCGACTTTAGATATCAACCGTTACCATATATTACTATTGAGGTATCTGAGAGACTACACGTATTCTACTGCATCAATAAATGCATCAATGAATAGATTTCATCAACAGTTTAAGTACATATATATTTTTAAATTATGGTGTTTTCAAAACTATGAGTGTCGATAATTCCCTCATTGAAAACACTTGGCATATAGTAGGATGAATGTGTATATTCCCATTGATTTGTTATAGACTGAAGCTGGCCAATCACTGTTGCTATATGTGCATCCTGAGCGGATTGCCTCGATATAGCGAATATTCCACTTGCCAGTCGCAATCCCAAATTAAATGATACTTGTGAATATTCGCTATATCGAGGCAATCCGCTCAGGATGCACATATAGCAACAGTGATTGACCAGCTTCAGTCTATAACAAATCAATGGGAATATACAAATTCATCCTACTACCAATTCGCCCATTGCACAAACCTGACTGTCTGGACCCAGTAGTCTAGTGGTGTACGCGGTGGCATTTGACACGAAACGGACTGAGTTCGAATCCCACTGTGAACATCAACATTGGGATGCAGGATGCATTCAGCCGATGAGTCCCAAATAGGACGAAACGCGCGTCCTGGATTCCGCTTGTCCAGTCACAATCCAAATTAAATTATACTTAGCATATATGTCAAATATATACGTCAACTAAATTAATGATTATTATCAGTTACAATGGCCAACAATGACAACGAAAAATTATCAGTTGAATAGACGAAAACATCATCATCATCATCATGTTTTGTTTCAACAGTATAATTACATGTATACATGCATCCACAAGCATGCCCGAAAAAAATCAGGAGAAGGATAAAATGCTGTTATCTGACAAGTGATAATACACAACACACTTTGATGACATCATAATCAATTAATGAATTATATCAATAATGATATCGAGTGTGAAGCGCTGAACGATATCATACAATATATCATAAACTGATTAAGTTTAAAAGTGTAAATTATTCAATATCTACATAGTGATTTAGGTGGTTCAGTATTTTTTGAGAAGACTGAAAGATCTTGAATTCGATCCCTAATGAGGTTATGAATATGGATAGTTAATGAATCGCCTATTGGGATGAAATAATTGTCCGTTGCTGTCTAGTTATTAACGTTTGATTAACTAAGATCAGTTTGTGATGTAAAATTCAAACATGACAATCTCTACAACACGTAATAATAGATGAAGTGCAAAAAGTCTACAAATGGGAAAAGCGAAGGAAAAAGCGCATTAGGACTTAACTAACTGATTGAATTGAATAATAATCATGTAAATACGATGATGTTATCCGTAACATTCTCAAAATTCCCTAAGTGGTATTCACCTATGGTACTCATCTATTTAGTGAATAGTGTAATAGTGTAATATTCACTAAACAATCTATTTTAAGCAGCTAAAGTCATTGGCAATTCTCCAACGTCGTGCAGAAGGACATATTAGATGAAAAGTATGAATATAGTAAAAGATACGACATGAAATGAAATTTATCGAGAAAATTGTACTTTACAATGAAATACTTAATCATTACCTAAATAAATGGACAGTGATTGAATGTTGGGTATAACACAATTAGTAGATAGTGATAACGTTGTGAATAACCTTAGCCTATTTTTTTATTTTACTCTGGTCTTTCTCGAGGACACAATAGAGATGGCATACTCTAAGGTTAATAAATACATTGCCTAATTTAGTCCCTACTAATCATAACATTTATTAAAAATAAAAGTACAAAGAATATTCAATTAGGAGTCAATCAATAGTACAACGATTACTAATTATGCACATATACGTATTATGTAGTTGGTGGTATTTGGCGAAATTCCCTGAGCCTCACACTGATTTCTTAATATGCTCTACTTACTTCAGTGGTTCATGCAGTTAGAGTCGGCCAAACCAAAAAATGGTATCAGTTCATATAATCACTGACTGGTAGTGTGAACCGTGATGGTAAATGGAGACTACTTGGTTGGGATCCACGCAAATTTCGTAACCAATAGGTGACATAGGTCAGAATCGGTCGGAGCGAACCAGGTATATTAACTCTTTCAATCATCAATCAATCAATGTCTGTTACCCCATGTGGAGCATAGGCCACCGACCAGCCTTCTCCAACCAACTCTGTCCTGGGCTTTCCTTTCCAACTTTCTTTAAATTGTCAGCTTAAAATTACTGCATACCATTCTGCAAACTCACTCTTTCTCCTTAGACTATATTCGATATTTCCGTATATTTTTCATACTATCATTGAAGTAACTAATACTTCTACTAATTAGGTGTTCATTTCGACAGATGTATATATGTGTTATGTTTTATGCTGTAGGCACATGCATGCATACATAGTATTACTAGCGATTGTATACAAAAAAGTATGGATCCCAGCTAAGTACATACCCTAGTATTTGGTTACTGAGTTATAAATTGATCTAGGATAATTTGATGTAAAATTCATGAACGGTAAACTCGTTTTCGACATGATAGCTATGGGATAAATTTGGAATCGAAGAGCCATTGAGGTTGTCACAAAATATGAACAATTAAATCAAAGTGCACTAATACTCACAACACGAGGTTATAGTTACTAAAGGAAAGATTATTTCCTCAGACAGTCAATCTGTTATAACTTAATACCCAGTGCGAATGCGTGTTAGACGTCGCCATATTAAGATAAGATGAATAGTAGCAAAGAAATCAAAATAGTTATGGTAATAATGATAATGAGGAGGAATAAGCAATGAGAATGTGGCACCCAAAATCACCATGTCTCACATAAAGATGACCTAGAGAGTTCAATAGTCTACATTACCAAAACTCTAAAATATAATCATGGCATATTTGAACAAAAAAGTTTCCATATGTCATAGATCCATACTAAAAACTTCTGTAGACAACATTATGGATTTAATGTGACCGTCATCTAACTTACTAGGTATGTATTCATATACTTCGCTTCAAATCACGTCCTAGGTTCGAAGCCTAATGATGTGTATATATGTATGTATTTTCAACATAGAACCTGGTACATGTGTGCACCGGTCCAAGTTACCATACTTCAAAAGCACAACAAGATTAACATTAGCCGGTTGCTTAAACTAAAGTAGATACAGTAAAGTACGAACGTTCAACATAACTTCAGCCACAGACCTACTATTCTAATAACGTACTACTACTACTATTTATTTATTTAAGTGTTATTTCAGTAAAAATAATAAAAGTCAAGGTGAAAGTAAGCAATCTCATTCGGGCTTATCTGACTGTTTATGTTTAGTTTTCATGTATGCCTGTGTAACAATGACCTCTACTATAATACTACACTACACTGAACTCGATAAGTATACAGTATAGAATTCTACTTATTGAAGAAAAGTATTTTTGACAGATACTGTAACACAAAGCTCTACAATTTTATAAAATTACACATTTTCAAGCGACAATAATTAGTATGTCGTCTAGTGTAATTTACTAACAGATAATCAGACACATGTCAAATTAATGCAACTACCATAACTAAATATACCGTATTAAAGTAGTGGAATTTATCAGCTGAATACTTTCTCGTTGTTTCCTACCACCTTATTTCCCTTTTTATTCCTATTTCTTCTTATATCTCGGTTTTCTTTATGTTCATTCAATTGAAATTTGATTCATTTTGAAAATTTTTACCTTGTCAAATCGACCTCGACATAAACATTGTGATATTTTGTTTTTGTTTTTCAGTATGTTGGACGGAATACTATTCGGCTACATGATAAAGACTAAGGAATAATTATTGAAGTATTTGGTGAAAATTCATATGCAATGGAAGAAGAAGTAATAGGCAAGAAACATAACAATACAAGGCATCTTCTCCTCTTATGTGACATCTGTATATGCAACAATGAAAAGAAGGTAAAGATAATACAGAAATGTTAATCGATAATATAAAACTATGAAAGTCGACAATATCTGCAACAGTCAATAGTAACAATTATCATTTATGCTTATTAGTAACTAACTTCGTGTGGGAATTCAAAAGGAGATTCTAATGAGAAGACATCCGTTCAAACATGTTGAAAACAAAATAGTCTAAAGGCTTAACACGCACTAACTGGGTTCAATACCTGATACAGTCAGTGGATGTATTTATTAGTGAGAAGTTTCTTGCTAAGACAAGATGTCTGTCAGTAGAACAAAAGTATGATCGTATGAGTATAGAGCACCGAAAATGAGCCTGAGATAATTACAGACAATTCAAAGGTCAATTATGTCAGCCATTAATTCATTGCAAAAAAAGTAATTAGAGTTGGGAATTATGATTAAAATTAGGAAATATGGTTAGAATAAAATTTTAGATTATCACTGGGTTAAGTATTCAACTGTGTTATTTTCCTTTTGAGGAAATTGGTATTAAGTTTAGTTGGTTGAATTCATTACAGATCGATGTTGGTAGGAGTGTGACAGTTATCACTGATGACAACAGATGACCCTCGTGCCATATCACAAATTGATGAAGGTGGGAACACTACCACTGGATGGCAACTCAGCCAGTCAATCAGTTACAACGTAGAACTTCGAAAGTGAGTACATCAGTCCAAGTTGCCATGCCTCAATTAGCAGATAGAGAGAAAATTGTCAGACCAAATCCCAGAGTAGTGGAGGTAGCAACACCACAGTATTACAGATCAAAGATTAAAAAGTACACATATATACGTAATTCAGTAAACAGGAAATTATGATGAATTCAAAAGCTTAAAATTTGGAAGACTACATGGAATACATGCACCTACACTATTGCCAACCATTTTGAGCCATATCACTCAACCATGTCGCCAAACATTGTTTACGATCATCACATGCACCCAAACCAAGTAGTATGAACCTATTAACATGACTCAGTTCAATTGTCAATGACTTCATGGACTAGTGCCATGTTTTGGTTTGGCCGAACTCCCCAGGTTTTTTACAGCCTACACCTACACTAGACAGTATTGCTCATCGAGGTAGACGGTGGTCGGGCTGGCGAGTGGGCATATGTAACACATATCCAAATCACTTCATCTGATGCAGATTTACTACTTCTTCAATCGATTTATCATATTTACCTAGTACTCTATTCCTAACCTATGTATTGCTTACTCAGTAGTACCAGAAAACACGAGCAATACTTCGAAGACATCTATGATCGAATACTAGAAACCTACGAATATCCACTATCTTCCATGGCCATGTTTCACATGCGTAAAGTAGAACTGATTGAACTGCTGTACAGTAAACCTGTCATTTGATCAGTAGACGGATGTCATGCCTGTGCCACAAACGATGCAGATCGGTTAAAGCCAATCGAGCCTTTTGTATACGAGCCGAGAATTCATCAGATACTAGACCATCAGGATTGATTGGACTTCCAAGATGAGTTAAGGGTCCAACACATTCAACTGCTTCGCTCCTTAACATTAACTGTGGTGGCGAATCAAGCTAATCTTGAAGCAGCATTCTGCGTTGGCCAACCCAATGATGCAGAGCGTTAGACGTTCACAAACTTAAAGCTCCTGAGGCGAAATCTAGAGTGTGAATTGCTGAGGAGTCCTAAACTAGAACGAAAAGGCTGTCCAGTGCTCCCCGGTTTACAAAGTTACCCTACCAACATAAATCATTGACGAATTCAATCAACTAAATATTAGATTCTCAATGCAATAACATAATCAATACTACTTAAGTTATTTATCCCACCACCACAACCACTATACATGTTTATGTTTACTTCCTAAATGACGAATAATAAATAGTTCAATAATAAGTAAAGTGAAGTGAGGGGAGACAAGTAGAAACAACACAAAATATAAACAACAATACAATAAACCAAGTGAAAAATTTCTTCATTCAAATAAAATAACCAGACATCAATATTAAAATAAATTTTGAATTTGTTTTAATTTTGTTTTATTTTCTATTAATCAATTTGTCAAATGTAATAAATTTATTGACGATGATGCTGATGCTGCTGGTGCTGCTGATGATGTTGATACTTTATAGATTCAGTAACAAAACAGTAATAATAATAATAATAACAAGTAGTGACAATGTCTAAAGAAGTAAATAATAAACAAGACGAGAAGAAAATCCAGTCCTAATTGAGACATTCATAAATTCCATAGAGAGAGACAGAGACAGAGAGAAACAAGTGACACAGTAGGCGATGGTTAATGATTCACGCTTAATTTTTTCGTATTAATTTAAATTGAACGAAAGACATTAGTATTAGTAATAATAATAGCAGTAACAATACAAAATCCTCAAATGTATCAAACTGCCCATATATGTGCATATTTCTCTCCCTTTGTGTGTGTGTGTGTGTGAATGTGAGGGAATGTGGATACATCTTATTACCTGTAGATGGGGTCTTATTGAATTTGATACATAAACAACCATCAACATGTATTTCTAGCCTTATATAGACACGCACACACACACACACAAACCTTACCAATCCTGACGGTTAGTTTCATGTCTTAATTTAAAGGAAAATGAAAAAATATTTTTCGGAGGAAAATAATTCGTTTTACATACATCATATATAATAACTTGGATAGGATAGATGTATTTGTCTCTTAATTAAGACAGAAGACAATAATAAAGATAATATATTGAGACATAAAGTAATTCTCTGTCTATAGCATTTTGAAAGTGTATTAGTTACCTTGTATTACTCTATTCATATGACATGTCAAAATAATAATCATTCACAGAATAGAGATGAATCGTTAAAAAAGAGTGAATAGGACAGTAAAGCACAATATTGTTGTTGTTGTTGTTTACTACAAATGAATAATCTTGATACTACCTGGTTGTTGGGAGATAAGAGTTGGTAGGAAACTCAGCTTGCTACCTTTAAATAAATTGTGAGCTGTATATCTGATAAAATTATCAAATTGTGCCTAATTTCAAGTGATTTATGAATATGATCTGAAGTCAGTTCAAGCTAATCAAGAAGCTCTTAATAAAAATGAATCGTAAGAGGAAAAGTAAATTATGTTAGGATTTAAAGTCGCTATAAGAAATTCGATGGAAATACGATTAATTGCAATGTATCCTTGTGAAAATATTGAATTGCTTAAAGAATTATTTGTAACGAATAACTTACTGAAGTTTTTGATCAATGTATGCATGTATTTACGTATGAATAACACAAAAGCTTGGATGCGTTTGCATCGATCCACAAGTCGTAACACCTCAGGAACACAGTAAGACTAACACTGAATCAATAGAAGTATGTACTTGTCACATTTCTACTCATATTTACCTTCAGCCACTTTTCGCAGTGCAAAATTACAAAAATAGTTTTTCATTTAGAAATGATGAAGTCTTAGACTGTGGAACCTAACATCCCGAGTTCGAAGCCTACATACATTGTCCACTCCCCTCCTAAGATTGAAGGTACAAACATTGCAGGCAAGTGCTAATTAGCATGAAACCTAAATTTAGTAGGGTCTTCAACCGACTATATCACATCATTTAACATTAAAGCACAGGGCAGATGACGTCAAGTCACCTCGACAGGTGATCGCATTGCACAACATTATATATATATGACCCCCCCCCTCCCCCACCAAAATAAAACTACTCATGAGTTCTTAATCTGCTTACAACTGCATTGTGGAGACAATTCGATACGTTCATACTGCAGATGTGGTCATTATTTACTCATTTACCAGATGTAGGTAAGTGTACTTGACTACGTTATATGTGGAGACTAGGGATGTTTACTACTTAGTTTACCAAATTGACGTTAGTGTGGCGTGACTCAAACTTGCGACTTAGTGGTTAAATACATTACCCACCAGGCAGTCATTAAACAGCCATCTTTCATACAAAAATGTATTGAGTCCTTAATTAAAGTTGCATTGTATTCGCAACATTCCAATGTTGTTAACGTTTATGCAGGGATTCGAACACTGTACATTCACTTTAAGTTTTAGATCCATCTCCATTCAGTTAATGTGCCTAGACAGATACCAACTTGTATAATCCATCTAATTTGTAAGGGTAAAGAGTATTTAATTCAAAATGGACTTAGTAATATGCTTGCATCATTTATAAATCAATATATGAATAAAAACATGCACTATCTATCAGAAAACACTGTCTGGAGGAAACTTCACCTTTCCTTTATCATGACTCCTTTTAACTGATGACGATAACTATGGTTCACATATAATAACGTCTTTATAAATTATTAGTTCATAAACTTGCTTATCCAAACATTTATATCCACACACACACACACACACATGAATCTAGATCTACGCGATAACTGTATTCATAAAAAATTTATTCTTGATTATTCCCAGAAGAAAAAAAAGAAGTGTTTAAAAAAATATTAGTCACTGTGTAATACCCCCACCACTCCTAAGAAACCCCCAAACCCTTTTTTTACTTAGATAACACAAACCATATGTGCAATTCACAGTTCTATAGAAAAACAAGTGATTTTGTCACCTGTTATTTTGTTATTGTACAAATTCACAATTAACTATCATAAATGCACACTTTATAGACCTACACACATTCATCCATAGGAACAGATTCGAAATCTGAGTGTAAACTGCTACTAAATATGTAAACGAATGAATAAACGAAGTAGAAATCAATAGATCAATTGTATTGTCTTCTTTTCTTTATTATTTGGTATAACATGAAGTGTACATATAAGTGTGAACTTCTATTATTTATTTATTCATCTAACTAATTTACACAGATACAAGTTATATTTGAATGTGTATATGTGATCTGTTGCCATGATGTGTATTTTATAAGCACATGGATACGTGAATTATACATTTGTGAATACAAATGTGTTAAACGAGAGTTATTGTTCTTTTATAATGAATATTTTGGCAAGAAATATTTGAAGACGAATAGATATCACAATTTATCATTCTAAATAGGCATTACTATCATAACTGCTAATAAAATACTACGTGAATAAGCTACATGAAATCAATAGGAAGACAAGTTGAGACAGTTATGTACAATGTGCTTTCTATTTCTTAATTTGTTGTTATGAGAGACAATAATCAGGTTACAATCATCACCAACAGAGGTGGATAGAACATGTATTATGTATACTCTATTAGCTCATTTCGACTCACAATGACGACTAACGATGAGTGTAGGATGGAAGGAAGTGAAGGATGGTCAAACTAAATGGAGGTATCAATCTTTAAAGTCAATGATTGTTGGTCTGAGCCATTTTGATAGAAGCGGGCTACTTAGTTATAGTTTACCTGAATGGAGGCACTATAAGGGTTCTATACGAATCACGTTTTATTGTTTGAATATTTAAAAGCTCGATATTAATAAAACGGATGCACCATGGCAACATAGCACATTTTTGGATGAGAATTCTTTACTGTACCTATAATTTTCAAGAAATTGATGTTTCTGACAGATTCTAGAGCATGTGACCCAGTTTCATAGTCTCTAACCTCTACTACTAAGTTATTAAGGTAACCACTGACTCACTATAGAGCTGAGACACTGATTAATCACTGAGTAGTAGCCAATATTATGTTTGCTAAATGCTTAATAATCCTAATCCAATTTTATTAACCATCTTCCACTTCAATATAATGTCAGTGATGTTCAGTCATTTAGGTTAGTGGTAGATTGATCGATAGACTTCGATTAGTACTATAAAGTACAAGGACAAACATTACATTGGTCAACAATCAATGATCAGTCAGTACAATCACATATATGCCACTGAATGAGTCAACTATTATTATTATTATTATTATTATTATTATTATTATTATTATTATTATTATTATTAAATTGTAGGTGACATTAACTGAATACCAAAGGAAACAATTCATTTTATAAGTTCTTAATGTAGAGATTGTGAGTTACGATGGCGCCTGTCGGTCTTCACATAAAAATACGGAACACTATTATTATTATTATATATTATTATATATTATTATTATTATTATTATTATTATTATTAAATTCCTGGTTCAAACTAATCCCCCTCCCTCCCTTCCTCCCTCCCAAAGTCACTAATGTCCGCTTATATAACTTAATGTTTCAGATAAAGGCATATTTACTATTGAGTTTATTATAGTACAAAAATACATAGCCCTATTAACTCATACATAAATATAAAAAAATATTTGTCTACCAATATACAAAAACAAAATTATAAATTATAAGGAAGTGATATATCATATTTATTCGTTGTTTCATTGTAACTATCCTACTCGCCTCTTACACCCCAACCACCCCTTCAAAGACAAACATACACTCTCCTGTTCATTAATCTATATGGTTAATTTGTATAAACAATGAAAGTGACTCAGTTCTTCCGTAATTTACTTGCTTCATTGATTATGAAAACATACATACATATATATATATCATGATAATGGTTATTATAAAATGTGAAATATGTCAACTATTGATTTTCTGTAAGTCCGCAAAAATAATTATTTCCATAGAATCGATTTTGATTGGGTAACTAATGCAAATCAAAAAGCAATTGATAACTGTTTCATTCTAGTGCGGAACTTTTCATCATCGTATATTTATGATTTCATCAGTAATTGAACCGATAACCTTTGGATCATGCGATGAATATTTGACAGGCTATTGGGATATTATCTAATAGTTGATATTTTTAGCTTTAGTCATTTACTGAGATTGTGTAAACTTTAATCACCATATGAATATCTGATTTGAATCCTACACTAAGAAGAAATAGCTGTCAAATACTTCCTTGTTTCCAGTAATTACTTAACCTAAATCAGTCTTTGATGTAAAGTGTCAATGTCTACAACAATCTAATCTATAACTGAAAAACTAAACATGAAACAGGCTCACTATATAATCTAAGAGAACAGTGCTGAAGCATGGTTGACTTCTGTTAAGTTTAACTGATATATCTCCATTTTGAAAGGAATCAAAACAAAACAGTTGTACCACCTTCATAGGCCTGACACCTAATGAAGATTGGTTATATTTGAGAATCGTTTTTCTGTAGTCTATTTCATTATTTTTGGTTGTATACGAAGTGGACATATTACTTCTATTATGATTCAGTTCCTCTTACCCTATCCTCCCGTTTAACACATTAACTGTTAGCGTATCATTTTCCATTTATGAACTATGGCTAATGGATTGTGCATACGCTGCTCCAGTTCACAGTCATTATTACCCTTATTTTGTATTAATGTCAATTATCTAATTGGTTGACTGAGTCAGGTTCTATGTATATATAAAGGTATGTTTGAAATATAATCCGACTCAATCTAGTTGGTTTGTCAATCTTGGGTTCTCTTATATCTGGCTTGAGGCTAAGTAAACATCGGGCAGACGTGCAGCGACTAGTTAGAAACTCTCATTGGCGCTCGCTATTGTGTCTTTGTGCGCATAAGATCGCATCAACCATATGGTCATACGCACCGATCATAACAGCCTCTTTCTAACAGATTGTTCCATAGTTTTCAATGATACCCAACTGAGATTAATCTATGATGAATGCAAACAAAACGGAAAGCTTTTTAACATAATAGTGAGACTATTATAATCATTTTGATTTTATTTAGTAAAATTCTATGCTACACAATAAAAGATGCCCTCCAGCTAAATAAATAAATTTCCTGGTACCATAATCACACACACACACACATACACACGTAGAGTGTAGTTTAACCTCTTTAATACAAATCCTTAAACTCAGTAGAATGGATTAACATAGAGAGTTAAGTGACGATATAGACAGTTTGTGAAATTTAGAAATAAACATAATTTTAGAAGATGAAATAAAACTAGCCAAAAGTTAAATAACTACTCACTGAAACTTTGATAGAATGTAAAATTTAAAGAAAAATGAAAGAAAACAGAACATTAATGAATCCCATTTATGTCTGTGTATAGAGGAAGAAATAGTTTGGATTAAAATCAGATTGTATTTAATGGTGGAATTCAGGACATGCATTTCGTCGTCTTATGTGACAATAATCTTTTGGATGTATATGCAATCTCATGTGGATAACATATTCGGGGGTGGGGGTTGGGGGTTTGAAGCGATAAATACAAAGTTAAATTGCCAGAGTGCAAATCACCACTATGATGCAGGCATATTCAATTGATATGCCCCAAATACAATAAAATGACAGTTATGGATTCCGTTTGCCCGACTTAATCTCACTTTAATACAACTTGTGACTAACGGGATATAATAACACGTAATGATTAGTTGTAGTCCTAAATTTCAACAATCCCTTACTATTTAATAAGAAAATCTAAATTCCATTCAATAAGTAAATAGTCAACGTTTAGTATTGAGGCATTCATTATCAACGTATACCTGAATTTAACTTCTTAACTTCAACCTTATTATTTCTAAAGTTGGTTTATACATATTATACAATGAAAATTATATCAACGCAAACACACCACGTATTATCCGTAGTTTAATATCATGGTTTCTTGTTTATTGAATCAATCAATCAAGCAGTTAGTCAGTCAGTTATAAGCAACGTAGAACTTGGAACAAATATTCAGTGACATAAGCTTCTCAACATAATGAGTCAATGATAGTAAAAAAGACAACATTCAGAAAATGGTTGGAGAACACTTAATGAAAAGTTATACATGAAAGAAATAAAGATTGAATACACCATACACATATATATATATAGATGGCGCAATGGCGTATTCTGAGTCGTCGCCAAACGTCTACAATGAGTGGACTAATTCAACATTTAAGCAAAATTCTACTTCAAAGACTTTATTTATACAACCGTACTAGTGAGTACCAAAAGCGTTTACGCAAAAAATATACAACACAAGATCAAGTATGTGAGAAACTGTACTTAGTGTACAAGAGTTCTCTATAACTCCCCCCTTCCGGAAGCTACGAAAATTCTGAAAATACTTCGACTAACCGGAACTTCTTCCTCAACTTCTAGGAGAATTCCATGGTACGACTGGATTCATGCTACCAACAGTCAATTGAATGGATTAATCTTTTGCTGCTGATTTTCACATAGCTTCCAGGGACTACTAGATCATAGTAGTCACATATAATTCTAGCTCTCTAGCCAAAAGAAGTAAGAAAAGTGAATTTCAATACTAAGTACATTGACCGACTAATTTGATGAGAAAGCTACGCAACTTTCTGAATAACTTTAATCTTCAATTATGAAATAGGTCAGTTAGCAGATAGAATATTCTCAATGTTTAAAACACGAGATGAGTCACATATTCATCACCCTTATCATGTAAGCCCGACAAATAATGATGGAGTTTTCAGTATATAAATCCATTCATTGAATCAAACTAAAGGCGTCATTCTGTTCTATTTTGGCGCATAGTTACATGTTAGCACATGTAAACTGATGATTGAGCATTTATAAGTCACAGGCTACTTTGAATATAAATTGAAAGGAAATTTAGTTTATAAGGTCACCAAAACATTAATCAAATGCATCAGAATTATTGGTGTTCATAATTCTTATTGTGTTGTGGAGATAACACGAATTGATTTCAGTTGAACAACCATGGAAAAAGGTAAAGTATTGGACAGTTGACTCATCTTAGTATGGGACTCTTCAATAGTACGTACTCATATCCCAACATGGGATCGAGCCCAAGACCTTCATGCAATACAAAGGATGCATAACAGTTCATTGTGTTTTGTAAAGGTTATTTAACCCAGATTAATTCTTGATATGTGAATGAAATGTAACAATCTTCGTAAAATCCCAATAATAACAACACCCACACCTAGTAACTAACTTCATGAGATAATGAGAAGATATGAATACTATGGTTCAATAATGTAAAATGTTAGACATATAGCTTTAATGGAAATGTATGAAGTCAAGCTATATATCACGAATACACTAAAGTTAGAAATGTCAACAACTGGATGGTGGTTCAGTGATTTAAATATTACTCATTTATCGATAAGTCTGAAGATCTTAGGCTCTATCTTCGACGGGGATTCAGAAGAGTCTCGTACTTAGGACGAAATAGCTATACATTACTTACTAGTTTTTTAATGGTATCTAATCTAGATACATTTATAATATAGAACCTACATTAATATTCAGTTAATTAAGTAATTGTTGATCAAGATTACAGAAAACTTTTATGTCAGTTTGGTACATACAAGTATTCTGAGATAAATCATTTATTAACATCGTTCTTTACTTCCCGTTCCTGATCATAAAGATGTGAGTACATTACATTCAATATGGCATTTTGCTAGGTACAGATAGACAAGTTGATAGTTTAGTGACTAAGTAGTTCGGTTTTCAACTACTATCTTATATTCAAACCCTAGTTCCGATTATTACGGTTTAGACAACCGAATAGTATCACTAACCCTCATAACTATAGTGTGACTCGTAGTCAATCATATGAATTTATATCTAATATACACAACGGTTAACTGTTATTCGTTCAAGAAAAATTACTGACATGAATAGAATGAATGAGATATTCGTACGGGATAACAAACGCTGTACAGCCTTAAAAAAAGATGTCTGAAATTTTTCATCACAGATTGCCTTCGCTTCAACCACCATTGAAAACCAGCAAGCACTGGATAGTTGTTTCGTCTCAGCGTAGGATTCGACAGTGGTAAACACGTGGATCGAATTCAAGACACTCGGACTTCATGGAGATTGCTTAAACTTTAGATCACTAAGCCTGTATACACTTGTTGAAATCCTGGAAAGTAACCATGTCGAGTGTATGCCAGTAACTTGCTAATGACAGTGAGTGAAGCTTCAAAATATATTAAGAATTGACTGAAAACAACCACTAGATAATAGTTCAGTTTTCTATGAGTTAAGCCTTCACATTTAAGCCCGAACGCGTAGATTCAAGCTCTGGTGAATGCGCACATCTGAGAAATTTCATATAAAGAATAAATGCCTACTAAATACTTTACAATTTTAAATATTTGCCTAACTAAAGTCATTCAATGATTTAAACCATCATACATATTGGAATCAGCGTTGCATAGACCAAAGTACAATATCCAAGGACATTCCTATCTAACTAACGCTTAATAATATGATCTCATTGATTTATGAATATGTACTTAAAAGAAGGATACAAGATAAGAATTCACTAGTCAATAAGAGATGAAGAATATTCTATCTACATGACCTTAACAATATGTACCATAGTACAGGAGATAATAACAATAACAATGCTAATAATAAAACAATGAAATAACAAATGAAGGAAGATATGATGAGAATTGTTTAAACTAATTGTTATAATACAGGTGATGAAAGTAAATAACAATTATAACAATGATAATAATTATATAAGAAGGGTATATTTAATACAACATTAGCATGTAATTCATTTACCAAGTACAGGCTTATAGATTATTCTTTGAGCTACATAGTTTGTATGAAGACTAGTGATAATCAATCAAACTGTACAAACCGAAATAGGCAGAGTATTATGTTGGGATTTATGACCCATTAGGTGAAATTAATATACCCTGATCACAATCATAGTCAATATACGTAGTTCCATTTAAAAATAAAAGAATTGATTCACTGGAGTATGTCAATCACTTAACATTTTCATTTTTGTCACATTAACGAGATTTAGAACAGTAGATGTTGAATAAGGATTCGATGCAGATGTAAGGGCAAGGATTGGCGAAAGAAGGGCAGCATTCCTACAGCTGAAAAATATATATGGGACTCAAAACAACTGTCTACCAACCTCAAAGTCACACTCTTCAATTCGAACATCAACACAGTTCTACTGTATGGAGCTAAAACGTGGTGGACTACTACAAACATCCTCAAGAGGGTACAGGTATTTATTAACAGTTGTCTACACAAGATACTAAATGTCTGTTGGCCGGAAACCATCACCAACAGCCTACTATGGAAGAGAACAAACCAACTTCCAGCTGAAGAGGAAATCAGGAAACGACGTTGGAAATGGATACGACATACATTGCGGAAATCATCTGACTGCATTACGAAACAAACACTAACTTGAAATCTTGTTGGAAAACGAAAAAGAGGAAGGCCAAAGAACACACTGCGTCGAGAGCTGGAAACAGACATTAAAAGGATGAACAGCAACTGGAAAAAGCTGGAAAGGATTGCTCAGGATAGAGCTGAATGGAGAATACTGGTGAGCGGCCTATGTTCCTCCGAGAGGGGTAACAGGCGTAAGTAAGTAAGATGTTGAATAAGTGACGCGTACCACCATTTACAAACAAGCATCATTTATTGTCGTATTCGGCTATTTCTATAAAATTTTGAGTTTAGTTCTTATTCATGCATACCAGTAATTGAAGTTCTGTAAGATAATACTGAGTTCAATATTTTCGTTACACATGATGAAAGCATAATATAAATATCTGTTGTAAAGACGGGAATTGTTGATTCTTAGTCTAAACTACATATTATATCTTGTACTACGATCAATTATGGGATATGGAATAAGTATAGCTCTGCTGAAACCAATACAGTGAACAAGAAACAAAGATTGATTATCCTATCCCAAAATATCTGCCCTAATATTGCGAGTCCCCAACGTGAACAAAAGAACATAAGAAAATTGAATCACCCATTCAGAATCTACTCATATTCAAAACATTCATTTATATACACGTAAAATCTGATTGCACACCCAAGCCATTTAGGAAAATAGCATCGAAACAGAATAAGGACAATGATGATAGGGAACTGGGGTAAAGTGTACACAATTAATTAGTTGCAGTTCATAAATGGAAAATGACACAGTAATAATTAATGTCAGACGGAAGGTTAGAGTGAGGGAAATATATAGTAGGAATAAAACATTCACTGTAAATATAACTAAAATATGTAAAATAATCTCCTAGAAAACAGTTCTGGAAGTTAGTAACTTATCTTGTTCCGTTCGATTTAACACGGTCAATTAATTACCCATGCTGCTCTTTCGACATGCCTATAGAATTCATCATTGGAAATGTATCGAAGAAGTTATGTTAACTTAGGTGGTCTTGGGACCCCAATAGGAAGGTTATTGTTCTCGATGATAATGATAGTGAGACTAGACAATCTTCGTAAGGTATATTTATAAAGAAAGAAGTATCATCTACAAATATCGTTTATTTTACTGTTACACTGAAATCAGATACAGAATTGCCAAAATCATGATAAGGTGAATCATTAAAATCCAGTGTAAGGTGTAGATCTGTGTTAGAGACTGGGGTGAGTTCGTTAGTCTAGATAACTAGACATTTTGTATTGGAACTGAGCGAAACATTCATCAATTCTCGATCCTCAATGTTAACCTTTAAGAAGTTCAATAGGTGCTATCAATTAATGAATTAATCTACCTATCTAATCGAAGGAATATGTACTGTGTCATAATTATACATATACAAATCCTAGGGAAAGTCAACTAACATGTATGCAGATAACTAGGAAAATATTGTAACCACATTTGGAAAATTTATCGATTCATTACCGTCCCCCCCCCCTCCTCCCTAATTATAACTACAAGAAGACTTAAATATCCATATCCCAGACAGTATTATTTATTACATAAGATGTGAACACTTGGTTTGAGAATGAAATGAAACAGACAGATACAATACATTTATCTGTGTATGTAGAAATATTTCAACAATGTATACAAGATAACTAATTGTGTATGATCATCAAGTCATCACGTTATGCATACTCAGTTTAAAAATATTTCTTAATGAAAAGAATGAGGTTATGTTACTGTTTGATAAAGGATGTCAATGATGACAATAACCGTTATGAGTGATAAGAACAATATAAATGAGACTAATGACAACCGAAACAATTACAATTCTAACAATTCAGTTGACAGTATGTTTAAGGCTGATTAATGATGGAACAATTAATATATCAAAATTATTCATTCTGTGTAATGCTGTGGAGAGATTAACCTCATTTGAGGTTCGAACATCAATTCCTCATGAATCTACTCGATTTACTGTATTAACGTGTAAACGGATATCAACAAAGTCATATATTAAATAGTAACCAACTGAACCATAAGCTTCCAATTCCCTTACCACTACTCGGTATAGTTCGTTGTCGAGCCATAGTAAACCTCTCAGTCAAGTCGCTCAACTAGTCTCATAGAAAGAGAAATTAAAATGTACACGTAAACCTCTATGTACTTGAAAAAATATCCAGCACACAATCTAATATACTAGCCACAAACCATTAGTAAACGGCACACACTTAACTTCTCACCGTGAGGCCTGTCCAAAATGGGTCAGAAGTTGTTAGACATTCCGATCATACATCAGTTCGACTAGATACAAAAATGAGCCTCAAGAACACTCGGTCAATACACCTGAAGATATATTGGTTTTAGCATAACCTCCATGAAAATGGTCGTCTAATTCACCATGAATATCTGATCGAATTCGTTTTGTATCTTGTTCACTAAATTTGATGCATAAAAATAACAAAATAATCAGCAACATGAAGAGTCACAGTTACTTCCGCCATTAAATGAAATTATTACTACAAGCATAACAGACTTCTTACACTTCTTCTGTCTTTAAAAAACACTAACATATTAAGAGAGAACATGAAATGAAGCAAATAGTAGTGAGTAGAGAGACATAGATAGATAAGTAGATAGAAATAGAATGAACACGATTAGGTTTTATCAGTGAGTGAGAGAACTAAATTAATCAAATTTTCCCATTAACCAACAAAATTAAGTCGACAACACATGTAACTTAGATTGTGAATCGATGATAGGCAGATGGTCAGAATAGAATGTAACAGAAACACGGCATTCAAAAATATACAAAAAGATGAGAATCAGGGAGAAAAAAATAAAAGAAATACATGAATTCTGTTCTCATTTAGATACTTCCCGTTGTTGTTATTGTTGAAAGAAAACAAGGCAAATAGTAAATTTAATAATTAGTCAATTGGAAAATTTTTTTTCTTTTCGGTTAGTTCTTCTTATTTGGAAACTAACTCAAACATAAAAGTTAAATGAAAGAAAGATTTAAACATACACAGAGTGTAGGTGTACACATAAAGGGGATTACTTAAGGTTAACAAATATCTACCTATGAGTGAATGGCTGGGTAAAGGGAATAGGAACTCAGTTAAATAGAAAAGTAAGCACAAGAAGATGAATGATAAGCAGGCAGTTAGCTAGTTTTCATTTCAGCATAAATAATATCCATACTTATATATTGCATCATTTCGCCTAGAAATTAATTTGAAGAATGTATCTATAGGTAGACAAACTAACATGAAATCACTGAGTGCTGATCTGAGCCAGGTTGCAGTATCCATAACCTACTTGATTGGAGTTCATGCAGTTATCCCTATATAACTCAGATTAGTATTCGGTTATTCATTTCTCTGAAGAAGCGACTTACACTAAGCCGCGAAACGTCAGAAATTTTAATTTCTACTAATTGGAATTTTACAAATATATATTACTCATTTTATAAACTCAGATTAGGTTATAATTGATCAATTGCATTCATTTGTTATATACAACCTAGAACCATGAGTTGTTTATGTTCGATTTGACGAATCCATTCATTTGTATTTAATCGTGTTCTCCATCGCCACTGGAGCTGCTACCCTAACGTAGTGGTCGAACAAGTCTACCTTGACGAACCGATCGAAGAATACTGATTGAAAACTATTTCTTTAGGTCCTAGAATGTTAGATAGGTCAACTGAAGTCCAAGACCAAAAGTAGTAAATTTGAGATCTGAGAATGAAGTTGCATTACTGACAGTATAGGAATGTGATGGCAGTAAGCTTTTCAAAACAGATAATTAATGTCTATAGAGATTCTGCTTCCTACAATGAAAGGAGTAAATTAGATGTCAGCCCTGAAAATGTACACCTCAACTTAAACCACGGACTTCAGTCTTCAGCGATACGGTGTTCAAAATTAAACAGCTAAGACATCAAAAACTACTTCAAAGAGATGTATGCGACCGGTTTCAGGTTTCTAAGCTTAGGGCTATGTGATCACGTCCCTAGTTCCCTTTTCAAGTCCATCAAAAAAGTTTGACTGTATGCAACCGAGAAGTGACAACTGCCAAGACATCTTTAACAGCATTCCAGAATATTCTGTATGGCTAATCTTTTACTACCAATGATAATACTACGACTTCTACTTTGGCATACATTTTGATAATTTCACTTGGTTGTGTGGTAGATTGAAACAATACACACAAATATCTACCATCTTCTATGTTGTTCATGATTGACTGATTATCTAATTAATAATGAAATGTAGGATGTGATTAAGAAAACGAGAAATAATTTAATTACCTATTTATGAACACACATAGAGAATAAATAAACAATAGATACACGCAATACAAAGATCATCTATTTGCATAGAACATTATGATACAACATTCTACAAAATAATCTCCACATTGATCATACATCTTTACTTGTTCCAACATGAAAAATAATATAATGCATAATAAGGACAATTGACTTAGGTGATTGTAAAATTTTTCATAGACGAATATGTAAGGGAGGGGGGGGGATTAGAATGAAGGAGGGAGATAAAAAACAAAAACACCTTGTAAACACTAATTAATCTCTTCATGTTGTATAATAAGTTGATTTTTCACTATGAAAGATACTAATATTGAAGTATAAAGTATGAATGTACACTAGTTAATAGTAATAATAATGAATTGATTTAGAAATATGGAATATAGTACTTGTTTGCTTAAATGTCACATGTGTAGAATGTCAACATACTTTAATGAGAAAACAACTCTTTTCACTTTAAGTTACACAATCTGATTTCAATATGGGCACAAAAATGGAGGTTCACAAAAATGAAAAAAACAAAACAATTGAATAATGAAAATTGGCTTAGTAATTAACTAAAAATGATCATGTGTATATACTACTGATGAAGTCTATTTTATTCAGAAAACAGATATAGTATTGATGTAACTCACTTGCTGAGTACAAAGTAATCAAGAGCTAGTGATAATATCTGGTTATCTTAACCGATTTAAACCTGTGATCTCTTAGTTTAAAGTTGAATATTCTATTAATCGTTTCTTTGAAATACCAAAGTCGATATAGAAATTAGGTATAGTTTTCAATTCTAAAAATAATGAAAACTTAATCACACATATGAATTCTGTTAGATTATACAGTAAGTTTGAAGTAGAAAACCGTCAGCTCTTCAAGTGAATGAATTAGTTCAGAGGATACAAAGAGATTTAAGACATCTTGTATGAAATTAAAAGCAGTGCAATTCCTAAAACATTAAGAGTTAATCTCAGTTAGATAATAATTGAAAAACAGGAATCTCTGAAGAGATGTTTCATTTGAATATGAGATTCTTCAATAGCAAATACCCCTCCCTCTCACACACCAGGGATTGAAACTGGAACACTCAAACGTAATGGCAAACAACTAATCTTTAGACCACTGAGTTAACATCCTATAGCTAACAATATTAACTTCAGTTAATTCATAATATTGAGCGACTATCATCTAGTCCTATTGATAGACGATTATCGCATACGTGGTATAATGGAACTCCATTTATCACATTTTGATACTAACTAGTAAATAATGATTCTTATTATTGGGTGTTTTGTGAGATTGTGTTCCCAATGGAAAACACGTGACAATGAGTGTAAGATGCTCTCTGATTACAGAGTCTCAGGTATGCAAAGCAAAGCCAGAACTCGATAAATGTAAAAAAAAAACTGAGATAATATTTGAGCTGCAGCCTACAGTATGATATTATTTTGATTGAATGATAACTGCTCTTTTCTTCATTGAAACATAGGCACATAGTGATTAGACATCAATCAATCACTACGAGCGTGTGTCTGCATGCGTGTCTATTTTAAACCGGATATGCATTTAACAGAGAAATAAAATAATAGTTTGACAGTTAAGTTCTTCAATGTGAAGAGGTCAATCTTCATTTTAGAAATGTGATCACGAGCAAAGCTTTAGTAGTCATGATAGGCATGGGTATATCATGTTGCCAAGCCATTGAATTGTGTAAATATT
The DNA here is from genome assembly GCA_025215515.1 of Schistosoma japonicum. Classification (NCBI taxonomy): domain Eukaryota; kingdom Metazoa; phylum Platyhelminthes; class Trematoda; order Strigeidida; family Schistosomatidae; genus Schistosoma; species Schistosoma japonicum. The sequence goes on along the minus strand of CM046062.1, from coordinate 4,491,963 downwards.
TGCTTTAGTTAACATTACGTTATCCTACTGTCTACACATGAGCAGCCAATAGCTTTGATATGGTATTTAAATCCTAAACAATAGAAACGATCACACGTCAAAATCTAAGAATGAGTGATCTGTTGTCATGCAAACCGATTTCGTACAGATTAAGCAGACAACACGGAAACATGATTTTACTAAAAGATTGATATATTTAGGAATGTGAATTCAATGGAATCAAATTAAATAAGCAACTTAACGACGGAAACGGGAGTTAGAGACAATATAACAGATATTTCAGACTAGATAATACAACATACCTTTCTGAGTGAATTGTTTGTAAAGAGAGAAATTATATATTGAAGTGATGAGAGGTTTTAGATAAAAAAAAATATGTGTAAATAACTGCAGATTTTAAAAGTTCTTAAAATTTATTGTTAAAAAGAGAGGATGAGGTCTATTAGGAATATACTACTGAATACGATAAGTAGTTAGAAAACAACAGATAGGAATGTACAATCATTTCTTCCTAATATTGATTACTTACATAATATATAACAAGAATATAAGGCATGAATTGTTGTATTTTCCATGTCAAGCTTGTTTTCGACACAAAGGTTAATATCACTAATCATTTCAAATTAGTTTTGTGATTACCTATGAGTGAAATAATTTCAATTGGAATGATTAAAACAATGCTGAAGTTAGGTCAGTGGAAAATACACTGAGGTAATGTTTTCAATGTTCAACAAGTAATTTATGCATATAGCTTTCTACTACTTCCTTATTCATTTAATTAGTCAGTGATACATATTCGATTAGTGTGAAGTTTTCACTAAAGATGATCATACTTACCACTTCATACTTCTAACTTATCTTAGGCTCATATTTTAAACTTGTAACTGTTATTACAGTTGTTTGGGACAAATGGACTAGGACGGAATTGTTTGGGTAGACATTACTACGATTTTGTGTACTAACATACCCGTGATCTTTTTAAATATGTTTGTGAATGATTTAGAAAATTATGGATATTTCTGTTTGATGCATATTATTCTAGGTTCCGATTTGCTTAGCTCAAATTGTCTCTTGTGTTCTCATCTCTGGTTTTGACTAGAAGTCTCGGAGGTAAGAGGGGGTGAGTAAACTTATAGACGTCAAAAATATCTGACCATTTACGAAGGTTGCTGCAGCCCTCAGTCATTGACTAGCTGAAGTCATCCCAGGTGCTTCCACACCGAGCATTATTTGTAGACGCAGGCACTGGGAAGAGCGGAGAGGTGACCAAGTTACTACGTGGTGTCGCGGAATGAAAGAAAATTGTATGGGACTGGCGTCTGTAGCGCCATCCCGACTTCCCGGTTAATGTCCTAGAGATGGTGCAAATCAGTGAATTGAGACCTTACCAGATATGGCACAGAATAGAAATCAGTGACGATCTTGTTGCAGTTTCTCATTATAATCTTCATAAAAGGGTGAAATTTCTTCTTAATAGAAATAAAGTCTTCTTGTTTGTGCTTCTACCAGAACTGTGTCACCTGCGTTATAATGCTTTTGTTGTCCTGTTAAATCTTACATTTCCCCTCTTGTTTGCCTTCTTTCTATACTTTCTTCACAACATTACTTTTCTACTTGTATGGCGCATATATTTTGGTGCCATTTTATACCAAATTTTGTGTCTAAATAGAAATAATAATGAAGTAATTTTCAATAACTCTCTTTATCGGGGACATATCAAACCAAACATCTTTCAGCAGTTGAAACATTAGTCAACAGAATGGTTTATGTAAAACCAAATATCGAAGAAGACTCAATTGCTAATATTTTCAAAAGCTCTCAGAAATTACTTCATGAGAAAAGAATACATATAGTTGAGGTTATGTTTCTAGACAATTGGTGACCACCAATAATAATTAACAGGTTATCATCCTCCAAGTGTACTAATATCAATTGACCTATATACCTAAGAGAATTATTCTACAATGGTTGAATAATATATGTGAACCAGATTTTTGAGGCATTAATTGCAGAGTAGTGTGTTAACAAACAAACAAACAATTATATTGAATATGTGAATTTCTGAACACACCCATATCGCAGTGTATATAGAGCGAAGACAAGATCCTTTAGGTAATAAAGTTATAAATATTCAACTCAGACTAAGAACAACAGACAATATAAACAAATAAAATATGCATAACATACATAACAATTCTTATCTTTCATTTCCGTTCCAAATATTGTAAGTAAACAATGTGCCATTATGTGTTGTTATGTTATTTTGCTTGCCATTTACAATTTTGAATAGGACCAAAAAACAACGACAAAATTCATAGAATACCATGAATTTTTTTTGGGTGTTTCGCGCCCTTTCATCAGCTACATACAACCAATCAAGTTTAGTTGGTTTAAAATAACACGAAATCTCTACGGTATGATTTATCGTTAGAAATCAATGAGATTGTAGAAAAAAGAGATTAGATTAATATGGAAACAACTGTCAGATTTTAGAAAAGTGAAGTTGAACTGCTTATACAATCAGTCGAGTCCGCTATGTACAATAAAGAAACAGGCATATATGCCACTGTACAAGTTGTAATACAATATCAGCATAATAAGGTAAACAACAAGCAAGTTGAAGTAGTAATTACATCAGTGGTAGTAGAAAAAAATAAGAGTAGACAGAGAATATGACATAAGAAGGAACTAATTTGTGGAAAGATAAAAAATAACCTCAAAGCTCATGAATTAAGGGTAAACAAAGATTGAATGCAACTGTATCACTGTGATTGATTCTGAGCTAAGTCACTTAATCTCCAACCAATGAATTACAAGCATTGCGAGAAATAGTTTATTGATTATTTCTAATGTGTTTATGATTTCTACTACACTTTGAAGTGTTCAAGAGATGATGTGCAATTAATCTGAAAGGAGTGCTGTTTCCTTATGTGATCAAGGTTTATAGGAATATGCTCATTATGAAGTATAAATGCTTCTTCATTTCTGTCTTTCCAATGTACATACTTTGCACAAGCATGTTAAGAGTTTAAAATGTGACATTCTAATTCAACTTCTAATTACCTTAGTAACAATAACAAGAACAATTCTTTATTTTCATTTCAAATTTATAATTATTACTCAATGAGTTCAATTCAATTTTCCATCTTACCTATTTATATTCTTAATTATAATTTTGTCATGTGGGATAACACTGTCCCAAAATAACGTTATAATTATTTATAAAAAGTATTCATTAAAAATCCTTAACCTACACCTAAGTTTTACCGTTTTCTTTTTTGGAATTTCATTGATTTCTAAGCATTGGTCGCGTATTCTGGATTAACCAAGTAAGTAATGATGGCGTTGAGCATAGAGTACTGAACACAGATGACATATTGGTTGATGAGGTTGTGACTAATCATCGACTGGGATGGTTAGGATATATGCCCTATCACAGCCTGCATCGACTCATTATGTTGGTTAAAGTAGTAAAATGGATGACCGAATGTGGCATCAGGTTACGAGATCAATGTCTACTGGTCTTAGACGTGTTGGTAAGTGCAAACAACTTGATTGTGGTCCGTATGATAATTGTGACCAGTGGTTGGAGACACTGGACAACATGGCTCAGAATCGATTACAATTGCATAAGTGCATTCGCTCTTTAGATAATACGTTCCACTATTTTTCCATACATAACCTTTCATTCCTTCTTGGAGAACTGCATTCTGGTATTATTCTTGTAAAATTGATCTAATGATATTAATATGATATAGCAATTCAGGGTGACGTACATAGATGACAGGCTTTACGTTGATTGTGTCTAAATGACTGAATTTCAATGATAAATCAATTAATCAGTGCTTGTTACCCCTTGTGGAAGAGGTTGCCAACCATCATTCTCCAACCAACTCTATCTTCACATCTCTTTTCCACTTCTTCACAAGTTCCTATTCACCCTTTCATATCTGCCTACAATTCCTAGAGCAGTGTGTTTTTTGATCTTGAAGATTCCGAATCAGTGATTGTCTCGTGACGCAGTTTGATGATTTTCTCAATATATGTCATATCCACCTCCAGCATATTTTCCTAATTTCTTCCTCACTTGGATTTCGGTTGGTTTGTTCTCTGCAGCAGAAGGTTGTTGCTGATATTGCTGGCCAACGGATCCGAAGTACTTTGCGCAAAGCATCTGCTTATAAATACTTATACCTTTAGAAGGATGCATTCATGATTCTCCAAGTTTCAGCTGCACACGATAGAACTGTCTAGACGTTTGTACTGAAAATTCTGACTTTGATATTGGCTGATAATTGTTTTGAGTTCGAAATGTCTTTCAACTGTAGAAATGATGCCATTATTTGTCAATCTATGTCTTCACATCTGCATCAGACCCTCCATGTTTATCAATGATGCTGGTCAGGTATGTAGACGTTTCCACATCTTCCAGAGCTTCTCTATCAAGTGTAATTGGGCCAGTGGTAAATCATTTTATAAGAATTCTTGGAATTCCAACGAACTAAACTTAATTGTCTGCATGTTGTTGATGAGAAAGCGCGAAATACCTGATGAATTATTGGCATTCTGCAAACTTAGTCGTTCTTGTTGTACTGAGTATTATAAGAACTTATCTATACACATCACACTATGTATGCCTAACCACCGTCTGCCTCGACGTATGATGTTGTTTGGTGTAGGAGTAGGATGGAAGATAGTTAGGGGAGGCCAAACCAAAACATGACAACACTTCATGAAGTCACTGACTGATGGTTTGAGCCGTGTCGGTAGATATAGACTACCTGGTTGGAGTCCTTGCGAATGCCGTAACCAGTGGTTGGAAACTTTAGGTGACATGGCTCAGAATCGGTCACAATGGCATAGGTGTATCCACTATTTGTCCTCCTTTAAACCATGAACTTCAAATTATTTCATAGCTTTCTTTACACACATCAATCCTTTCTCACGGAACCATATTCAATATGTTCGCTCTTCTTCGTTTACGTTATTATTATTATTATTGAAGTAACTTCTATTGCTATGAATGTGGTGTTAATTTTGCTGTGGTTTTGAGGTATGGCAACTTGGACCGATGTACATATGTGTCATGTTCTATATTGATCATTCATTATTATTATTGTTGTTACTAATAGATCATTTGTGAGGGGGTAGGGGTAGTTTTATGCAAGCAAAACAAATAATTGGAATTCAACTTGATATATATATGAGTGAGAATCACTGTATCTATGTCTTAGTGATTACATATAGGATTCAGTTGATGGGTATTTTGACTGAAATATAATGTTACTGATAAACTATATAATGATATTCAGATAAACTAATACAACAAGGAAAGTATTGATAATTAAACCTGATAAACACTTATCGCATATACACTTGAATAAAGAGTTCAGTTCAACTCATTCATCAAGCCTCTTAACATAAGTAGGATAAAATAAAAAGGAACTTAGTAATTATGAATTGAAAATGTCAACAATTCTCATTATTTGAACTAGAACATCGCATATAACTTAGCAATATTGTTCTGTAAATTAGATCTTCAATTGGTTTTACAGCAACATTTATGCTAAAATATTATTAAATCAATCAACGTCATTTATGAGTCGATGATGACAATGAAATAGATGGATTACATAACTAATCATCGTAAATTATGTTTAAATTGATAATAGTAAGATAATAGATAAGATAAAAAAATAACGAAACAGCATGAATAAATAACTTGAAGGAATTCTTATCTTCCCGTTGATATTGTTATAGACTTGAAACTGATCAGTCTATGTTGTCATATATGAACATTAAGTTGATTGCCTCGATACAGCAGTAGTTCACAAGTCTGATTAAAATCGTATTGCGGTTGGCAAGTGGAAACCATGGAAGGCACTTTGTTCTATTTAGGGTATGTCAGTTGGACATACGTCACACACCAGTGTTGCTGTTCACACCAGGACTAGAATTCCCTTGATTCTCATAAAACGCTACTGTGTTCTCCATTATACTTAGTCACAGTTGTGCAATAGGTATGTATATATAAATGGAATAAATTTGTATCCTTAACATGGTGGTATTTAACATAAATGATCTGAGTTCATAACCTAATCTTGGTGTGTTTATACGATGCGACTACTCAAGTTTATGCATATTTTTATCAAACTGTATGCTGACACTATGTAACTAGCAGAATAACTGCAAGCATTCCAACTTCAGAGCCAATCAGATCAATTAATTCATGATTATTCAAACATATCGCTCTATACACTAAAGGAATCAACTTCGAAGAAAAAGCCTATTAAACATTATTCTAATTGATTGGTTAGAAAATAAATAGAAGCATGTTTTTATTGACAATCTAACTAAACTATACATTTGTGAATAAAGCATGTTTATATTGATGACTATTTCGCTGCATGAAAGCAATCCCGTGATGTCTCAATCTACTGGTTTCACACAAGATTTGCAGACAGATTATACCGACTTATCTACTATACAATTCATAATTAATCTTTACTTACTTAGAAACGCTGGTAATAAAACGAGGTAGACAGGAAATTCTGTATGACAAATATAATTGAAGGTAAATAAAATATGGGTTAATAAAACGGATATGATTGCTTTTTTTATCCTAACAGCTTTACTTAGACCCTAATATGGATAGTAAATGGTAAAGTAGCTAGTAAAGTGTAACAAACTTTGGGGCAATAAATTGTCAGTTTAAAACCCGTTGAATCTACTTCAAATGGAACGGTGGTTCAGGTATACCATTTTTAGTTAAGTTTTAAGTTCGAACTCCGTTCCAACTAATTTCACTTGAATGACCATATAGCATAACTAGTCCTCGATTAAGAGTATGGTTCGGAATCAGGTAGAAGCTGTACCGGATAAACGAGTTCATCCAAATCAAGAAGTATTAGTAGTTCTCACATAAGAAACATCTTGACATAAAAACAAGTATGAAAACGTTTATTAGTTACACTAAGTAAATTGAGATTACATTTTTCCAGATCATTGGCATTTATATGCTATGTATATCAATCAGTTAATATCATCTGAGATCCAGAGACAGACAGACAGATACAACGTAGAACTTCGTACGCACGTACATCAGTTCACGTTGCCATACCACATCAGCACAGAGACGCAACTGTCAGTTCAAATCCAAGAGTGATAGCGATAGTAGAAGTATTAGCAGTAATGCAGAAAATTAGGCAGCGAAGATATGATTCGAAAAGTATAATTCAGTGAGATAAATTTGAAAGGAGAAAGATAGAGAATTTGGAAGGTTAGATTTTGAGAGAACACAAAGAGTGGATGCACCTGCGCCATTCCAGAGATGATTTCCTGATTATAACGAATCCGAATTTCATGAGAAGTATTTATTCTTTCAACAATCAAACAACCATGCTTCACTATTCAGATACAGATATGTACTTAACTTTCACCTATACTCTAAATATGAAGAGTTAATGATACTGTTCAGTTGTCTCAACCGAAGTATATGGAAAGGGTCTATGTAACTAAAATTAGAATAATCCAATCATTTTCAGTTATTATTTCACATATATCAACTAGTACAAAACCTAAGAACAAATAAATGTTACTATTGTTCCCCTCACATTAATTATCACATCATCAAACAGTTACAAATGTTGTTCTTTTTTTTGTATTTTACATAAAATCAAAACTATCATAAACATAATTAAGGAGAACTGAAAAGTAAATGAGTCGGTAACTTTGATGTGAAGAGAAAAAAAAATCAATAATATGACTCAGATTATTTGATTAATACTCGTAAACAATATTATCAACAATATCAAGATCTTTAATTAAGAAAAAAAAGTACCAAGGCACAGCAACATGTATGTATTAGGCATAATATGAACTTGTTGAAACTTGTTTAGAGAACAACTACATATTTTCTAATCATAGAATTCCTAAATAAATAAAAAAATTGATAAAGAATAATTGATGATTGTTAAATTGGTTTGGATAAAGAAAGAAAAAAAAAGAAATAGATTTATGTGTGTCCGAAGTAGATGTGTTTGACTCACACTTCATTGATTAATTTTGTAATTCAATGTAAATAGAGTACACATAAATGGTGTGTGTGTGTGTGTATGTGTATGGACATAGAAACATAAATGTAGTTCACATAACAACTAAGATTAACTTAGGCATACACATAATTCGGTTATTTCTCATTACATTTAATGGGTGGTTATTATTATTATTGTAAAGTAGTGTGATTTTCATTAAAGATAACTTTTCAACAAGTCAGAGTTATATGTAAATATGTCAGAGTAGTACAGCAAGTATCCGATATACCGGAAAAAAACATTGTAATAAAAGAGCATAACATGACATGTTTAGTGATAATTACACCCTTGTAACGCACCAATTAAATATACATAGAATGACCAAAATACCAAATTGCAACACTACGCATCATCGTTGAACAATCAATTGAATGGAACTCGTCATTGTACATCAACTTCATCGACTATGAGAAGGCGTTTGACAGCGTAGACAGGAGATCATTGTGGAAACTTCTTCGACACTACGGTATACCACAGAAACTCGTCAACATCATCCAGAATTCTTACGACGGACTACAGTGCAAAATTGTGCATGGAGGACAGCTGACAAATGCATTCTCAGTAAGAACCGGTGTCAGACAAGGCTGTCTGCTCTCGCCCTTCCTCTTCCTCCTAGTGGTCGATTGGATCATGAAAACCTCTACATCTGAGGAGAAGCACGGGATTCAATCAACAAGTAGGATGCAACTTGATGATCTGGACTTCGCGGATGATCTAGCACTTCTATCCCATACACAACAGCAAATGCAAGTGAAGACAACCAAAGTAGCAGCAACCTCAGCATCAATAGGCCTGAACATACATAACGGAAAGAGCAAGATCCTCAAATTCAACACCGAGAGCACCGACCTAATTGAACTTGATGGTGAAACTCTGGAAGAAGTGGATACCTTTACATACCTGGGGAGCATCATCGATGAACAAGGAGGATCCGATGCAGATGTAAGGGCAAGGATCGGCAAAGCAAGGGCAGCATTTCTACAGTTGAAAAATGTATGGGACTCCAAACAACTGTCTACCAATCTCAAAGTTAGACTCTTCAACTAGAACGTCAAGTCAATTCTTCTGTATGGAGCTGAAACATGGAGAACTACTGCAAACATCCTCAGGAGAGTACAGGTATTTATCAACAACTGTCTACGTAGAATATTGAATGTCTGTTGGCCGGAAACCATCAACAACAGCCTACTTTGGAAAAGAACAAATCAGCTTCCAGCTGAAGAGGAAATCAGGAAACGACGTTGGAAATGGATAGGACATACACTGCCGAAATCATCAGACTGTATCACCAGACAAGCACTAACTTGGAATCCTGTTGGAAAACGGAAAAGAGGAAGGCCAAAGAACACCCTGCGTCGAGAACTGGAAGCAGACATTAGAAGGATGAACAGTAACTGGAGACAGCTGGAAAGGATTGCTCAGGACAGAGTTGAATGGAGAAGACTGGTGAGCGGCCTATGCTCCTCCGAGAGGGGTAACAGGCGTAAGTAAGTAAGTAAGTAAGAATGACCAAAATGGTTTGGTATAGTAAATTATGTGAATATAGAATACATTGAAGCTAATTACAGAATAACAGGTGATTAATAAATGTGCTTGACTTCGATACATACTCTCAATATGAAGGTTAAAGATATTATCGGCCTTACTAAAGTTGAATTAGATAGGGAAGGGTTCGAACCTGTAACTATTCAGGACAGTAGAATTTTAAAAAATCTAGAAATGAACAGAAAGCTCCATGTCAGTCCATCAATAGAAAGATCAAATGAGATAAAACTTGGTTATGCTATAAACGTGTAAATGTTATTACCAATAGTTATTTAAGAAAATCACTTAGTCTATGGAAATCATACATTTCAATATTATTTGATATTTTTCATTTCTTAATTTATGAGTTTTGAAAATTAAAACATGTGAACTTTTTATCGGGTACAGAATCATGTGCTTAACTAAGAGATACAATAAATGTGAGAACTAGTGATTCTACAATATAGTAGATTGAACTATGGTAGGTAGGACAGGGTTTGAGCTTATGGCTCAGTGATTGAAAATAGAATCCATTAACCACGAAGGAATCACGGTGAATCTGATTATTACTTATAGCCAATCATGAAGAGTAGCCGGCTAAAATCAAACTGACAGCACTATACAGTCCTGATTAAGGTATACTCAAAACATGTTTCCAACGATTTACGGTGATTGGTTCATTCATTCATTCATCAACAATGTAGAACCGGGAACATACGCCCATAGGTTCAAATTGTCATACCACATTAGCACCACGAAATTACAGAAGTTCATTTCCAACTAATCAGCAATATGAATTTCTTATGTAAATTTTAACTTAACTCTAATGCACTTATTCAGATTGCATTCTGTTCTTAGATTATGATATATTTTGCTATTTATTAACTTCTTGTTCCGATTTAGGATTAAGTCAATGAACACAAACATGTATCTAATAATCATTCTATCTGAAAACGTATTTTATAACGAAAAAAATACTTAACGGATTAACCAAATATTTGAGGAGAAAAGCATAACACACACTGTATCTATCTACAATGTAAATATGAACACATAGAGAGAGTGTTAAAAGTATGCTAACCTAAACTAACTCAATCAATCAAATAGAAATACGAATTGGCAACAAGTTGTTAACAGTGATATCGCGTTAGTGCCTAGAAGTTCAACAACAGAATGATAACACCCAGCTCTGTTTGATAGGAAGATCGTAACTCTTCATTCTAAACTTGCGTATTAATACATGAAGAACAAATAACGTTCCCCTTTTTATAGTGAGTGTAGTATAGAAAATAAGATTATTGGAATAAAGGAATATGAAGAACTTTATGCATATGACTGACTAGTGTATGTACACATATACGTGTAAGAATGTAGAATAATCTCTCCTCACTTTCATATAAATTTCTGTTGTAATTTCATTATGTTACCTGCTACTTAATCTTTTTTGAAACAACAAAATATACAAAATGGATACAACAGAGTAGGAGAGAAGGTAGATTATTAAAACGTAACGAAATAAACAAGAGAAATAGGAATTTAGAAAAAAAGTATGTCAGAGGAACATATACGTATCATTAAAACATGAAGTCAACTCTTTTTGAATGAATAAATTATGGGAGAGAACAACTGGAATTCACCACTGATCAACACAAGAACATGTTAGAAGTAACTAATATCAAAAGAAATTTCCTCTGTGTATCAGATATATACACACACAGAGCATGTGGAAAACAACTTTCTTTCTCTCACTCCACCTTCATATAATTTTTTTTTCCAGAAGAGATTAATAAACGACCAATTAATGGATCCGATTTGACGTAAAAATCCAAAACAGTTAAACAAATATCAAGCAATTCGAAAAAAAACAACACCATAACTTAGATAGTCTCTTTTTCTCAACAATGAAGCTTAATGAGGAAAAAAAAACATATATGCATATTATATAGATGAATTGGAAAGTAAGTTTGTACATTGTGAAAAGTATCATTAGTCCTAACAACTATAACAGGTGTGAATTGTTACATTTCAATAATCTACGGCTACTATTGTATCCATCTCATTAAAATCCAAAGAACAGAAAATATGTAACACATTGGAGAATACAATATGGAGTGAAAACATATACTTTACTTCGATTATGAGCTTATAAATCATTTGTAGGTGTGTATAAATGATCCTATTGATGAATGTGATCATGATATGCAATAACGTCCACATCAAAATGATGAAATGTTCAAAATTTGGTGAGGTAAATGCGTTCGGTCAATATATATATATATATATATATATGAGCTAATCTGTCATGCACGAATCCGCGTATTGAGATCCGAGGCGTATTTTAAATGTAAAGGTTAATGATACTATCAGATTATCTAGGCAAAAGTTGATGGAGAGACGTTGAAATATTAAACTTAGCTGATAAAAGTCGAACTCCTTGGTCACTGAACCACCTCTTCGTTGTTAACATCAATCTAAAACCATGTGAAAAAGTAACCGACATAACCGTTCTTTGCATACATCGATGCAAAGAAATTCACAGTCGATTTGGATGAAGTAATTCTAAAACTAACAACTACATAGCACTACTTACAATTCACTCCTCTCTCTACATTGCTTTCTCCATTCTTATTAAATTTTATCATTTACATGCTTTTGGAGTTTACATTTTCGTCGTCTGAGTGCTCAGGGATTGATCTCCTTCCAGGAAATAAAATTGTTGACTTAGAACATGCAGACGACATAGTTCTATCGGGATGAAGATGCTAACAACATGCAGCGTCTTTTAACGGTCTTAGGCATCAATGCGTGCATGTTTGGGATGAGATATTCCCCATCCAAATGCAAAATGCTACTTCAGGATTGGCTTACGTTGGCGCCACAGTTAGTGATAAGGAGAGAAGCAATTGAATATGTCGACCACTTAACTCATCTTGGAAGTCCAGTCAATCCTGATGGTCCAGTATCTGATGAATTCTCGGCTCGTATACAAAAGGCTCGATTGGCTTTAACTGATCTGAGTCGTTTGTGGCACAGGCATGACATCCGTCTACTGACCAAATGACAGGTTTACTGCACAGTAGTCCAAACAGTTCTACTTTACGCATGTGAAACATGGCCATGAAAGTGGATATTCGTAGGTTTCTAGTATTCGATCATAGATGTCTTCGAAGTATTGTTCGTGTTTTCTGGTACTACTGAGTAAGCAATACATAGGTTAGGAATAGAGTACTAGGTAAATATGATAAATTGATTGAAGAAGTAGTAAATCTGCATCAGATGAAGTGATTTGGATACATGTTACATATGCCCACCCACCAGCCCGACCACCGTCTACCTCGATGAACAATACTGTCTGGTGTAGGTGTAGGCTGTAAAAGACATGGGGGGGGGAGTTCGGCCAAACCAAAACATGGCACCAGTCCATGAAATCATTGACAATTGAACTGAGTCATGTTAATAGGTTCATACTACTTGGTTTGGGTGCATGTGATGATCGTAACCAATGGTTGAGTGACATGGCTCAAAATCGTTGGCAATAGTGTAGGTGCATGCATTTCTTGTAGTCTTCCAAATTCCAAGTTTTTGAATTCATCATAATTTCCTGTTGACTGAATTACGTATATATATGTATTTTTAAATTTTATCTTTGATCTGTAATACTGTGTTACTACCTCCATTACTCTGGGATTTTATCTAACAATTTTCTCTCTATCTGCTAACTGAGATTTGGCAACTTGGAATGATGTACTCATATACGACGTTCTACGTTGTAACTGACTAACTGAGTCTTTCTACATACTATTCGATGCAAGTATGCGTTAATTCCAGTTGCCATTAGCACGAAAAGATGAAATTAACAAAACGAATTGTCATGAAATCGAAATTACGGTAGTACTAACTGATAACAAGAAAGACTATCTGTAGCCTATCAGTAACAAGAAAAACGAACATTAGCGCGAAACTAAACTTATGGTAATAATTATTATACTAAGAGTAATGATTCTTACTAATTATCTTATAATGCTAATCAGTAATAAATAACATACAAGTTATTTCAAGCAGTTACATTATATCTTTCTTCTGTCTTAGCATTCTTCCCTTTCAAAGATTAATAGATTTTGTATGTCATAATTAGTAGTTCTTATCAATCGGATATATACATCATAGAATTTATCTGACTATAATGTATGTCAAAGTAACGAAGTAAATCAATCTAAAATGTTCAAATTGATGTAAACCACCAGAATGATTCGTTTATTTTTTATTTAATTCATATGCTGGATAGAGATTCGTTTACTTAGTTTCAAGATAACGAAATTATCCAGCTACCAAAAGTAGTATATAACTCGAAATTACGACTTTTTTGGTTTAACTTAAGCTACTATGTTGTAGTTCCACATATTTTAATGCCTTCTGATTCATAAATATCAGTTAGGAAAGTATTAGCTAAAAAGAGGAACATCTGTCGATTTGAGTATTAAAAGAACAAAGCTTCAAAGAAGACAGCAGTTGAGTATCAATGGAGTATACACTGACAATGCCTTTATCATTAGTAATGAAGCTTATGATGCTAATAATTTATTGAAGATTTCTTTAGTAAATATGTTATCCACCTAGTCGATCCAACTTATAAAGTAAATATGTCCAAGATCATATATTTCTAGATAGTTGATGGAACTCTAACGCGATCCATTTACCTTAAGAAATTGACATGGGATAGACATGATAAATTGTCAAAACTTTATTCATATGAACATTAAACAGAACCCTGATCTATTTTATTCGCTGTATCATAAAAGAAATGTGCACAGAACGTATAGAAAGGATGAGGAGAGTGTTAGCTACAATAATTGCCATTCTAAATAAGATCATCAAAGCCTACTTAATATCCAATGAATTGATAAATTCATCCTCGTGTTCACACCGTAACTTCTACATAAGGCAAACGTTAATGACATTTCTAAAACAACAATGAAATCCTTAAACCGAAGTCATTAAGCTTAGTGAATGCAACATATAAGAAATGATCAAATGTGAAAATGTTAGTTTGATATCATTTCTCATACTAAAGTAGCATTATATATTACTTTCCCAGTAAATACATTCTATATTTTGACTGTCAGAAAAAAAAATATAACTATTTGTTTCATAGACAATATACTACATGCATCACTGCATTTATTTACACATTGTTACTTACAAGTAGTAATGATTGACATTATCTTCTAGACTAATGTTTGTTGTTAAACTTTTGGTCAGTTTTTTTTTTTTTTTTAATTTTGTGAATAGTTGGGAGAAGAGAGGTGGAACAAACACAATATGACGAAATTCACTGAATAAAATAAGGTAAACACTAAATACGTAGAGTAATTAATAATTCACTTGTTTTTCATCTGAAGAAATAAACTATTCGAAACAAATACACATGATTAAACTTCAAATTTATGACGTCAACGATGGAAAAAACATTAAAGTATTCAGATATTCCTCGTCATCTTACGGAAAAAAAACAGTTTGATAATCTTTAGATATGACTTATTGAGTCCACTATATAGATGAGGTACATAAATACACACATATGAACATGCAAACAGATCTATTAACGCCACCCCCACTCGGCTTAGTAACACCATTAGATAAATTACTGAATAAGCATCAGGTCGGTAAGTTAAATTAGTCAATACATAAGGATAATAACAGGTCAAAGACACGACGGATATCATTCACATTTCCTATACCTCATATCAGTACACCGAGGAAGAAATATACGTAAAACTTGTAACAACATTAGTAAGTATCTAAACAAACGAATGTAAATGATAAAGATAATTGAAGAACAAAAAGTGAGTTTATCAGTCATGTAGGAAGTGATAGAATCCAAGTTACACCCAATCAACAAAATATGTCAATATGCATTCTAGCTTATTTGTACAAACCTACCGAGTTCTGTAAAATAAGTGGTGGCTTACAGATGAAGTCATTCAGATTGTAACCATTATGTTACCTATTTAAGTCCTCCTACATCTATTTCTATTCGAGTAATTGGGTTCTGACACTAGCCCTTAACTAAGCCTTGTGGCCCAATTCCCAGTACATAAATCTAAACCTGGTAAGTAAGTATATCATTCATTTATATAGAATTGTATTTGATCGGTTTCGTGCAAGTAATTTATCCGTAAACTAGTTCTATACCAAATAATTCAAAGAAAAACCCATACCAAGAAAAACAATAATGAGATCCCTATGATATCTACAAGAACACGTGGAGTTGAGTTTTTGTCACATAATATTGATAAAATTGATTCCAAAAACATCATCTTATTGAAGAACTGAATAAGCATTACTGAAATAGTGTATTAAGGAAGCAGAAAACATGAAACTCTTGCAGTGATATTTTACACTAAATGAATACTTAATGTATAATCTTAATGTCAAACAAGTGTTGGAAATATTGTAGGTCGATTTTATGTGCATATTCATCGTATAAAATGTAACATGATAGACTACAGTCAGAAATAACATGTGCTAAATTGGGAGTTAGCCTGAGTTAATATTCTTCCATTTCTGCAAATATATGATGCTTATAATAATGTTACAATGCATTTAATATAAGCACTAGTTCTATAAATTGATAGAATTGAAACATAAATAATCAGCCTACAATTACTATACGAACTGTACATTAACCTCGAATGTAGACATCACAGATAACATTTACTTTTTACAATAATTTGTCATTAAAGATTATCAATCATACAACTTAATAAGTATATCCTAACAAGAAGTTAATATACAAGGATGATTATGTAATAGATTTTATGATTAGTCTATATTACAACACACTGCGTCGAGAGCTGGAAGCAGACATTAAAAGGATGCACAGTAACTGGAGACAACTGGAAAGGATTGTTCAGGACACAGTTGAATGGAGAATACTGGCAAGCAGCCTATACTTCTCCGAAAGGGGTAACAGACGTAAGTAAGTAATTATAAATTAATGAATAGAATGATTACTATAAGTAATTATACATAATCAATATTTCTGAACTTACTCTGTTCTGCTTTGTATGTATTCACTGTCAATATAAATGAACATAATATAAATAGTAAAGTTATCCAACATTTACATAAAATGTACATGATGTATTAAGTTGTCATTATTTTTTTTAATAAGTACCAATAATTCTCATATTGAATTTAAGTATGTTCCAAGTATATTCACCATAATTGTAGTAATAATCATCCACTTTGTTGAAGCTACACGTTTATGCTTTACACCAGTTGACTCTGATATGCTTGTAGTGAAAATACTTTACAATGTACTAAATTTTATTGTTCATGTAAAGTTTTTAGTTTTTTCTAACCAATCAAATGATGATATTCATTCGAACAAGGTCATTTCATTAAATAAATGAGTGGGTGTAGTAAAAATCTTACATTCATTTGATTGGTTATTAATGTCTAGAATGAACAACAAGATCTATTCGTTAAAATTTCATTTATTAGTTAAATAGTTAGGGAAGAGGGAGGGGTGGAGGAGAGAGAATGACAGATGGCATTATTATTTACATGATAATTAAGTAGTTACTGATCCACAGACAAACATCTGTTCCCGAAGCGGCGATAATAACAAGATCATAAGGATAAAAGAAAGAGATTATTTTGAAAAATGACCTTTTTTTAAAAAAGAATTAATCCATCTTTTTTTTTTCTTGCAGAAAATGAATAAATAAACAAAAAGCCACTTGAACTAGATATACGGGTTGAATTATTTCCATTCTCTACCTTCATCATGTGGTTTTAGTTTGCTAATGATTAAGTTGAAATATTTTATTGTAGTGTTAACAATCTGTTTACTTAAAAGTCCTACAAATACTGAAAGTAATTCCTAATGAGTACGTGTTATTTATACAAAATAGACATGTAGATTTGAACCGGATTATGTTATGTGAAATGTAGAAAAAAATCTTGTAAGAATTTACATAAAGATGAAAGTAATTCAAATTACAATCTATTACTAAATTAATGTATCTCATTTCTGTTTAAAGAAGATTAATTACATCACAAATAACATAATTATAAAGTTCCAAAATATGGGATTGAATGATAAACGTTCAAATTTCCTAAGGAGTATTAATTCCTTAAAAGTCACAGCTACACGCTTTGACGACAAAGAATGATCAGTATAAAGGTCAGATGAAGTAGAGTTGCTTGAAGATTATTCTCAACACACTATGTAGTTTTCGTGATTTATCACGATATGGAATATTCGAAACTATTAGGAATCCAGTAATACAGAGAGACGTTGAAGCAGTATATTGTGAGTTTATATGAAAAATAACAGCACAACAGCTTTATCACTTTGTCATATATATATATATATATATATATATATATATATATATATATATATATATATAAAGTCGTACACGAAGTTATCTTGACACTTCCGAACAATCGTTTAATCGACTCTAGACATCACGTATGCAGCTGAGTAATTTAAATTACATTAAAATTCATTCGAATTAGATTATGATCACCCCCAACTTAATATTTTAGAATAGATGAGAAATATTTGGATGCCAAAGAGTATGTAATGTTTGTATGTTGAGTCATTATAGTGATATATCACTTGTCCAAATTTATCTATATAATAGATTATTTGTATAGAATGGAATATTCCTCTTTAGGTTCTGATTTTTGGAGTAACAATTCGTGGTCGGTTGCGATATCAGTTGGGCAGATAATTCGTTAATGATTCCTGCAAGCGTAGGCGTAGTATTTAATAATTTCCGACATATCAGAATATGAAATTGTTTTCTCAATTTACGTTATAGTTACCGATCTGTAGATACATGGAGATGGGTTCATATTGATATCATTTTGACAATGCTGAAAAGCATGAGACACTAAATAACTATTTGGTCTTATAGTTTCAGGTTTTTACTGAGAATATTTGAGAAGGTGAAATCCTGACAATATCATCTTCAAAACAAACTGGTATTGGAATATGTTGATTGATTAATTTTCAACCACTTAGTGCGAATGCATGGATATTAGATATGGTAGGGTTTTCAAGTGTATACAATATGCAGACCCTTATACTTTTTCTACTAAATCTTTTTCGTTTTCCTGTTATTCTTATTCTTATTTAGGATGAATAGAGTGAAGTGTATAGTTAAAAGAGTATTAGACAAATATGAATATAACATATACTGAAACTATTCAAATAAAACTGTGAAAAATCATTTTGACAGGTATTCTCCAAACGGTAGAATTATTCTTAACATATTAGATCTACACTACCTATAATTTGCCAACTTGAACTAGACAACTATAATGAAAATTATTCAGTTATTATTGTTTTCTGACAAAAATGACTTCAGTTATGCCAAATTTAACACTAAAAAATGTAACCAGCGAGTTACCCCGTATCATCCTGTTTGGTTGGAAAGAGTTAGATAAAGTCAAGACACACATCAGCTTTATCACATCTCACCTGAGCAAACAACTAGTGTCAAAATGATTTATCGAATGTTTTCCGTTTTTCTTGTGTGTTAGGATCTCTTCTGTTATACATCGAGGAATCCACAAGGATCTGAGACATCATCCTAATCCTTGTGCTTAAAGAAATCTTGTAACGTTACTGCTCCTACCTTAACTTGAAAAAAACATAAAAACAATTTTACTACTTTCTTCTTACTTACTTACTTACTTACGTCTGTTAACACCTCTCGGAGGAGCATAGGCCGCTCACCAGTATTCTCCATTCAACTCTATCCTGAGCAATCCTTTCCAGCTTTTTCCAGTTACTATTCATCCTTTTAATGCCTGCATTCAATTTTCGATGCAGTGTGTTCTTTGGCCTTCCTCTTTTCTGTTTGCCAACAGGGTTTCAAGTTAGTGCTTGTCTCGTGATTCAGTCTGATGATTTTCGCAATGTATGTACAGTCCATTTCCAACGTCGTTTCCTGATTTCCTCTTCAGCTGGAAGTTGGTTTGTTCTCTTCCATAGTAGGCTGTTACTGATGGTTTTCAGCCAACGGACATCCAGTATCTTGCGAAGACAGTTGTTGATAAATACCTGTACTCTCTTCAGGATGTTTTGGAGTCCCATATGTTCTTTAGCTGTAGGAATGCTGCCCTTCTTTTGCCAATCCTTGCCCTTACATCTGCATCGGATCCTCCTTATTCATCGATGATACTTCCCAGGTACGTGAAAGTATTCACTTCTTCCAAATTTTATCCAACAGGTCCAATTGGCTCGGTGTTCCCTGTGTTGTATTTGAGGATCTTACTCTTGCCACAAATTCTGATTTATTTCGTACTACAAAATCTACCATGCTGCAATCGTTATATAATCTTTTTACTTATTATGATTACTTGCGACTTGAAGGCAACCTTTGGGAGGTTGATCACGACCCTAATAACTGAATGTTAACTTTTAAAGTTGTAAATTTATGTAGCATTCATTCGAAACCCACAGAAATTTTCCACTTCCAAAAGACTGAATATATATTCTGGTAATGAGTAACGACTAGAACGAAACCTTTGGACTGTATCCCACAATTTGGCATTAAAATAAAGGGAAGGTAACATCGAATTACTTACACTTGTGAACACATTGCAAAGTGATTCATAGAAATAGAGTGCTGGTCACCTTTCAGTGATTGGGTGAATATTTTTATATTCATGAATATAAATATCAGTGTATATTAAAGAAAGTTTGAAGAAGATCTAAGTGAAAACAGTAATTTCCGCTAACTGAACTTCACTTAAATGTTATCACTACGAATTTTATCAAATTATTTATGCATAGAAACTTCACTATCAACAATTTAATTAATGTTTTTCTATGAGAATAAATCGGCAGGAGACCACTTTCTGCACTACATACTGTAACTTTTTTCAAGATAACATACACAACATATGGTCTTTGGTTCTGTGACGTGTAGTCAATTAATTTTAATAGAATCGGGAATTAAGTTGAACTAGAATTTAGAAGTCCGTAACTCAATATACTTCCATAACTAAACGAAATGGCATACAACCAAAGCTGACATTTGTGACTAGCAACTAACTACGATATTATTTATCTGCCACAACCCCACCTCTCTAAATAATATTACATAACTCTGTATGACTTTTATTCACTAACTAAAGTGTAAATAGAAGAGTTTAACGCCAGACAGTAAAAAGTCATTTTATCTTCATCTTACAGTACAGTACAGTACAGTACAGTACTTTTTCATTAAAATAATAATAATAATGAGTAATGTATGTTAAACTTGTGCATTACTTCCTTCTTTCCTACTTACGAAAGCCAACGATATATAAGACATTTTTCAGCCTATTTAATATGAATCTAATAATCGAATTCAGAAATTGCTCTTTGTCTCGTTAGTTCGATACATCTACCACAGATCGATGTTGGTGATCACAAGGAAACTTACTTCAAGTACCAATGAGTTATCCAGATTATCATTAACTTATACAACAGACATGAAGCTATTAGTCTAATGGTAATAAAAAACCCTGTTATTGGTATTTTGGAATTACAGGTAATCTACAATGAAATTAACAGTGTTATTCTTTGTATTCTTCTAAAGATTATTTAGAATCATTTATTGAAGATAATCTTACAGTACATTCCTAGAAATATCAAGATTTACTAGACGTGCTTTAATAATTTTATATACATTGAAAATTTGAGATTTTAAGATCTGCGAAATGTCAGACGTTCGAACTGTAAACAAAGTTGAATGGACTAAACTCTGAAGAAAGTTATATTTTCAGCATTAGTCCAAGTGATTGACACCAACGATATTTAGTTGACTGTGTTTGTCACAGACTGATATCGATTGGATACTCGTGAAAATTATAGACCCGTAGACAGATATTTCATCTTAGTTCATGACTTTTTAATAGTGTATAGTGTCTATTCTGCCGATGAATACAAATAACTCAACTTATTATTTGTCTTAACAAAAGTCATTACTATTCAATCAACAACATTTATAGGATTACAAATGGTCTTCAAGAAGATTTCAGAAAAGATGCTAATATTCATGAAAAATGTTGTCTTTGACCTGTGAAATTATAGACGAACATGTTATTTATATTCTCAGCTATTATTGATCCGATAATTTAGAAATTTACTTAGTTACACATTAGAACGGTTGCTAATATCCAAGTGATTCACTGAAATTTGAAATGAAATTATATTCCTGATTATTATTATTATTATTATTATTATTATTATTATTATTATTATTATTATTATTACTTCTATGACCCAGTAACCTTAGTTTTATGCAACCCATTATTTTTAATGCTATAAACTACTATCAAGGTTATCTGGTCTAAGTAATTACAACTATATATTACTTTATTAAGATACTCTACTGCATAGGATATAGGGCATATATATATGAATGCATACGTAAAGGGTCAGTGAAATTGGCCACAAATTTCTTAAATTCATCAGCATAAATGAAATACGCAACGTCAGATATTAAGTGTTCTCCATTTCTAAGGTCAAGCATATGAATGTTATATAATGGTTGCGCTTTCGTTCTTATTATGAAATGATGATTTCTGAAATGCAGCTCGTTCATTACTGTCAAACAACAACAACAACAACACAAAACAACTACTACTCTACTACACTGCACTACTACTACAACTACAACTACAACTACAACTAACAACTACAACAACTATATACTACTTAATAACTTACTACTATTTGTTAATACATACTCCGTTTTAAACTACGTTTAGCGTGATTACATTAATACTTATCACATTTAGTCACTATACTTATATGTTTAAATAAAGGAAAAGAAAATTCTACAGTAACTATCAGTCTTCGCAAGATTGTTGGTACCTTTTGTTGACTAATTCCAAGTGACATGTAAATCTAAATCAATTCTAGTCAGTAGAATCCCTAAGGACAACGTCATCAATAGTTCGAGGTATGGACAAGTGAGAAGCACGGGAACAACAAAAACAATAATAATAATACATTATTTAGTTCTCCATAGTTGTAATTAATTCTGAAACCTGGAAGATAACAATGAAAAGTAATTGGATAAAAATAGTCAATAAACAATGAGAAATATATCAGTCTTTCTAGTACACAATAGATAGTAGAACTGTATAGTATGAATAATACGACGAACAGTGATGTTGGGGCCCAGTAATTTGAGAAATTAAGATACAATCATAAAGTATTGATGTTACAATCCCATTTCACCTAAATTTCATGTAAGTTAAACTTCGAGTATCAATAATCCTCTTTAAAAATGAGAGAGAGGGGGGGAATTATCAAGAATGGATCAGTTACTCATTAATTAACATTGAATATTTGTAGGTCAATATTTCAACTTGATTCATGTTTGTAGGGCTAACTGAATGGATATTAATTCTGTAATTTAAAGGATAAGTGCCTGTTGCTTAGTCTGATTGTTATGAGTTGGATTCTTTGTGAGCTTATTGATGTGTACTGTTAACTAGTCTCATGCCATGGTGAAACAAATACCCAGATCTTCTTGATCGTAATACAGATTAAATAAATTGTAACTATACACTAGAGTTATGGTTTCTTAATGAAAATGCCAATTTTATAAAGATCTGTACAATACAACTAAAACAATGTATACTTTTAAAAGTATCCCATATAGAATGAACATTTCATTCAGTATTCAGTATATGTAAAAGATACATATACACTATAAACACTGTAAGTACCAATCTTAATAGAATAACAACAACAACAACAAATAAACAGTGGAATGGGACATACATATGTCATTCAATAGTTTGATGTGTGATTCATACATACTAATTCATAAAGAAACCGGTTAAAACAAGAATTCACATATTATATGATAGTTACAATTCAATATGTACTTGATATGTCCCAGTTTATCACTTAGTCAATGATTCCTTTTAGAAATCAACCACAAACTGTCCATCATCATCATCATCATCAACAACAGCAACATTGTATTTAGAATTATTGTAAATCTATTACATTCTCCGGAAATGAAGACGTTACTTACATATCTACAGATAAATACAAACAATTAAACACAACAGATTCAAGTACTTTTATTAATGAGTGAAACATAGTGAATCATACTATTTTTCCTTACAATACTCAATTAGAATTGTTGTTCATTTTTATTCTTTCTATATTCACTTTACTATCACATTGATACTAAGTATTTGATATTCTAATTATTATTGGATCACTGATGTATATCACTGATGTTTACTGAACTCAATGAATCATCATCTTCATCATCAGTATCCAACGTTGTCTAAGTGTTAAACCTCTTTTATTAATACTCATTTAGTGTTATTATTTAGTTTATCATATGTACATATTCAAAAACAAAGTGTGAAAGTGGTGATAGGAGGAGAGTAAATGTTTGAGGAGTGGTAAGGAACACACAACATAAAATGACTAAGTAATCTACTATCATCATAACTACTTTTATTGTTACTATATCTAGTAGTATAAAGATAAATGTCCTTTAATTATACAAAACTGAGTAAAAGTAGTTGTTGTGATACTAAGAAGGGATGGGGTGGGTCAATTTTGTACAATAATCAGTCAGGATAATAAATGTCAATCAAACACTTCTTTTTATTTTGTGAAATGATTCCATCTTTTAGACTCACACTCGGCATTCATAAACTGTTCTCATTCAACTTTGGAAATGAATACTTCCATTACATTGTTTATGGTAGGTACAACCACAAAATATTAATCAATTTTAATGCATATGTTAATTGGTATCACCTTATGATATTAATTAAACATTTATGCTTTTACAGACTTCCGGTCTGATGCTAAGAGAAACAGTCAATTGGTCGTTTTTACTAACTCTATAAATGGTTGGGTAGAAGAGTTTAGGCGATAAAATCAAATGAAATTACTTATTACTTTTGTCATTGTTGAAATAAAACAGTTTGTTATTTGTGAAAAGTGTTCGAATATTCGATTATGATGGTGTGATAGCAACATTTATGTAGCTTCACTCAGAAATAACACAATCTGAAAAATTTCCGGTAACTATGGTGACTATATCTTCCTGTTCTATTACTATGTTCAGTTTTACTAGGTATGGATAACTTTAGAAAAATAATAAGATGGGCACATATGTAGAACGCGATCAATAATACAGAGAGCGCTGAATCCCCGTTCTTAGTTGGAATATGTGAGTGGGAGTTTATTGCACTTGATAAGCTGGGATAATTCATTCAGCCTCCAGTAATTAATCTTACAATTTCAGGATGCAATCAGCTTAACCGAATGGCTTGGTTAAGCTTCAGTAATATGACAAACCTAATAAATGAATTAAACCCAATATGATCAGTAAATCGATGTAACTGTATTCGAAGTAATAAACGTTAGGTAACTATTGAACTGGTGGGGGGGGGGGCAACATTTACTAGACTTCACTGGTGATCCACATTTTAGTTATAATCCAGTTAACTATAACTAACTCAATCAGCAATAAAAATACTAGACAAAAATAACAGCTAAATAATCAATCAATGTAATTCCCCCCCCCCTTAGTCCTAAAGGAGGTTAGTCTAGATCAATATCGCCCAATGAAGGGAAGTAATATATATTCGGACCTTTCCCCCCCCCTCAAGATTTCAGGTAGGTAGAGTCGACTACTCCTACTCAGTTTCAAAGGCTATTTACTAGTTCATTTTGTCTTTAAATAATAAATAATGACGTCAACAATGACGGTGCATCCTCCTGAGTTTTGCAATGTTTATTGTGGCAATAAATCATAAATTATTTTACGATAACACTTAAACTTAATATTTTACTTAATGTACATTCCCATCTTGGTATGCATGTTACAGTATGAGTGACCAGAGAAAATTCTATACCTCCCGCTTTTGAATTCTACTTGCTTAATTTTGGTTCCGTTAAATAAATTATCTCGCTTCAGCTGACTCTTCACCTTTTATATTGTCTATGAAACCTAGTTGAGTACTTAAGCGTTGGTTTTAAATAGTTCGTGAGTTTAAGGAGTCGGATTGATATCGACCATTATATAGGCATCGGACTCGGTTGAAACACCACCACCCTGAACCCACTCTCTGCTCCACAGCATACTTGGGTTAACTACTTAGTTCACACAAATGTAAAGAGGCAAGGTTAATTGCATCATTATCACTGTTGGAAAGATAGGTGCCTGAAAGTTTAAAAGGTCAAGTGCAGCAGATCGACGTCTTTGTTGAATTGTGTTTCAACTATATTGCAGTCTAATAATTGTAACATTCATGGACTGCCATTATTTAGCATTCCTAGTTGAATGGATTAGGAAGGAAGTGACTGTTTTATAATCAAACTATTGCTTTAAAAAGACCACTAGATTCTTAATAGAGGATTAATTCCTATTAATCATAAAATTGGATCGGATATTAATTCGGTATCATGAATTGGTCTGAATTAGACAAACACTGACAATTGGAAAACACTAGACATCTGTTTCATCCTAGTATGAGTCTCTTCAAGAATGCGTATTCACAATTCCATCAGGGGTCGAACCCAGGACCTTCTGACTCAGCGTCGAACTTTTTACTGTTAGACCACTGAACTGTCCGACTCCTGACGGTTGATATTTTTAACTCAGTCAATTCGAATATGCTGATTTACTCTTTGATGAAGGTTTGCATTCCACTCGATTTACAATAACTTCATGTTACAGAAGACGTGTTGTGATGAATGATTAATCTTAAGAAAACTATTTTTCGGGACAATAATGTGTTTTTCTAATCCTTATATTCCTCTCGCCTAGACCTCCCTTTTGACGTATTGACTGTTACTATATAATTTTACATTTACGAACCATGACTATTTAGTTATGTATTTATTATCCTGTTTAACTGTCATTATTGTCATCGTATGGTATCGACACCATAGTTCTAATCAGTAGTATTTGTGGACTGAATTCGAATATGTATATATAAATGAATGCATGAAATATATATGACACAATTTGGATTTGGTTGATTGATTCATTAATCTTCAGTACTTCCTACCGGCTTCGGACTAATAGTAAGAGTAGTAGCAGACCTATGGGCATAGAATAATTGGTCTTGTGTTACCGATCATTCTATCGATTGTGACTAGATCGACGTTCAGTAAATAACACATCATTATATTACTGTACTACAACGTAGCTTACATCCGATTATTTTCAGTATTTCTTCAACTAAATTAATCAGTAGATTTTAATGAAACTTCAGATTCACAGTAAAGAGCCAACTCTGTCTCAGTAACCAGATCTAGCAACAGTAGACAGTTTTATTTATACTTAAGATAGAATCTACATTAGTCTATTCACACTACCACTACCACCCACACCACTTCTGCTACTTTAGTCTTGACAACTCGTTGCCGATCAATCAGAGAATAAAAAAGAGTAAGGTTAAATTTCATAAGCAAAAAGTCATAAGAGCCACATAGTCGTGGCACTTTAGAATTAGCCTGAGATTAGTGACATGTAGCTAAAAGTTCTAAACAGGATACAGTTTAATCAAAGTTTCACGTTAGTTGGTTCTATAATTTTCAGTCTTATTGGATCAATACAAAGTAATTTTAATTGTAAATAGGGTAATACATCCTTCAAATCACCCTGAACTCTGTAATATTAAACAAAAATTGATATGCAAGCACCTTAAGAAAATCGGTTATCTTCGAGAACTGTTTTTCTGTAGACTATTTCATTATGTTTGATTGTATACAAAGTGAACATTTTATTCAGATTATTATTCAGTTCTCCTCGACCTGTCTTCCTGTTTAACACACTAACTATTAGTGTGTCACTTCTCATTTATGAACTACGGTCAGTTGATAGTGAATGCGTTGCTCTTCTTTAGTTGTCCAGCATAACAAAAATGCACTATGGTATTGTGGCGGTAAATAATCCCCAAAATAAATAGTTGCATAGGCTCTCGACATTCATGCTGACCATGTTTGTTTTAGCGGACACTACTAGTTGAAGGCGCGCGGTCACGCATCACCACCAGATCACGACTCGAACTACCGTGGGTAGCATCTCTCTCTAGTTTGCCAGCCTAGATGTTGCTATCCCATTAAAGCTCTGTATACGATCAAATATAATTTCTCTTCCATCCTACAGTGCCTTCTGATTTCTTCTCATTCGTAAAAGTGGGTCCATTCGATAGAAGTAGCTCTGGTTGTACGACAAGCGTAACTTGGTCATATATCCGGGTACACTTCAGTATCGAGTCACGTCGATTAGTGGCCATACACTGTAACTTCATTATTAGAGTTTGATTAACACAGAAGTATTAGATAAATATTACATTGGCCATTATTAGTGATATAGGTCATTCGCATAACAGTACAAATTGTGCAGCTTGGGGATTTGAATTCAAGTCCTTCAGTAAACATTCATTCCTTAAACACTGTGTATTCGCCAACCAGGACAAAATCTCGGTTAACTACCTAAAATTACCTAACATTGAAATATGCTATGATATCAAATCAGCTTTACAGGTAATCACACACTATAACTTTATAAACAGAATTTGTTTAAATTTAAGTTGGATTGTGACTGGCAAGTGAAATCCAGGACGCGCGTTTCGTCCTATTTGGGACTCATCGGCTGGATGTACCTGCATTCCAATGTTGATGTTCACACTGGGATTCGAACTCAGTCCGCTTCGTGTCAAACGCCACCGCGTTCACCACTAGGCTACTGTGTCCAGACAGTCACACTTGTGCAACGGGTACATATGTAATGCAGAATAGGCTTGTATCTTCCCATTGATTTGTAATGGACTGAAGCTGGTCAGCCTCTGTTGCCTCTGTTGTTTAACTTTAAGGACTAAAAAAACATGACACTGTGTACTGCCTGGTAAATAATAAACTATAAAACCACCTTCGGTGATTTTACATACAGTCTATGAATTGAATTACATTAATTATGATCAACCGATAATTCTAAGAGTAATGCCACTTATTGATTTACATTAAGTTCATGTAGTCATCTATTTATTTCCTTGTTATTTTTATGACTTACAGACGAAAATGTGTTTTGACATGACTTAATGCTTTACTGATTAACTGTTATGTGACAATCATCATTAACTAACCAACCATTTGGTCTATTCAACTGTTCATTTATGATCATAAAGCGTAAATTACCGATTATTTGGAATATAAAAAAAAGTGATTTATGACTTTTATGCTCATTTTAACTGTAATTTATATGAATTACTGTTGATAGACTATGTACAGCTGAATGTTTGTATGGACACACATATAATATGTGAAGCGTCATGTTAAAGGGATGACAATTGTACCAAGTGTATTGAACACTTAATTGAACAGGTTAACATCATTAGGCTTGGTTTAACTCTGAAAGTTTTATAGCTTTTTCATGAATGGTTGAGTAAATAAATGAATCATGATAAACACTTAGTCCTAAGTTAAATTACATTTTAATGAAGACCTTCTGTTCTGACTGAAACATCGGAAAATGTGATGATAATATTACTTGTATTTGAATGACAAGCCCTACTTCTTTTAACTGAAATATAAACAATAACAAACAACTTATATATAACTTGTGTACTACCGCTATATAGAGGTAATCCGCTCAGGATGCAAATGTGGCAACAGAGGCTGACCAGTTTCAGTCCATTACAAATCAACGGGATGATACAAGCCTATTCTGAAACACCATCATTATATACAACTCAGATAATAAAGTAGGAATTCAGGTGAATAACGTCACAAGCTTTTACTAGGCTTGTGTTGCATTGATTACGCTTAAATGAAGGCTTTAAATATTCATCATTTTATCAATCAATTCGAGGATCAAGCTTAAAGGTCCACCTTGACTATATGCTAAATCGTTAAGGTATTCAAACGTATCACGGCACCTAATGCCTAAGTTCTAGTTCAAGTGAATTACAATTACACTTAAATCACACAACAACATCCCGAATTACCAAAGCTCTCAATATCATCGAATAGCTTAGCAATATGGTAGGCAGACATAATTATCAAGCTTAGTTTTTCAGCTTTTGTTTGTTAAACTAGAATTCACTTTTTGTAGAAATTTATTATTTTTATACCTTACAGATACGTTATTCCTAAAATCCATTCCTAATGAATAACAAATAAATCGATAGAAACTGAGTTTGCGCGTAGACACTCTGGACCGTATTGACAGTCACTATTCATGACAGTTGGTTTGAGTTTCAGATCTCAAACCAACTGTCAGTCAACATTAAAGTCAAATTTTTCAGTACAAATGTGCAGACAGTTTTGTTGTATGTAGCTGAAGCTTGGAGTACTACAAAAAGCATCATCCAAATGATACAAGTGTTTATAAACAACTGTCTGGGTAAGATACTTCGGATCCGTTGATCAGATACCATTAACAACAACCTTCTGTGGCAGAGAACAAATCAACCGAAATCCAGGTGAGGAAGAAATTAGAAAACGTAGCTGGAGGTGGATGGGATACACATTGAGGAAACCATCAAACTGTGTCACAAGATAAGCATTAACATGGCATTGTCATGGCCAAAGGAAAAGAGGAAGACTCAAGAACACATTGCTTTGGGAATTGGAGACAGATATGAAGTGAATGAAGAGCACTTGGGAAGAGCTGGAAAGGAAAGCCCAGGGTAGAATGCTAATCGGTAGCCTATGCTTCACATGAGGTAACAGGCACTGATTGATTCAAGAGAGTTATCATCGTTTCGAGTCATGTATATCCGACAAGTTTTCTGGTAATAATTTTTATGCTATTGAAATTTACTTTAATTCCAATTTAGACACTAGACTCCATTTATTCAAATAACTTGGTAACATGTTGGATACCTAAAGCTCTATATGTACTTTAGATTTACTGATTTACAGTATTTTATACATCAGCAACTGTTGACAATATTAGTACTCGCTGTAGTAGTCAGTTGTTGGATAGGGTGCTCAAATTGGCCATGAATATCCAACATATCGGTAAGTAATTATTATCCACTTATACCGAAATATAGATATTTTTGAATCTATACAATCGAATAGATTACCAGATATCCGAAGTCCTCGAATTTTGTTATATTTATAATTCATCAGCTGGAATTACATACAACATACTGAGTACTAATGATCTTAATGATGTCGATATGTTGTCGATATACGTAGTAGGAAATTTTGTAATCAAAACACTGTTAGATTTTCAATGATGGATAACTGATGAATAATGCAAAATGAATGTTATCCCCACTTGTTTATAGAAATGTATGACTATGGATTATCTACAATGTTTATAATGTTCATTAGGCTTGTTGTATTTTTCTATTTTGGACATTCATTAAGTGGCTGGGTAGATATTGAATATTAGAATGTATTTGTTAATAATGATTTTATTTCAATCTTCAACTTTTACTAATGTTATGATGCAAAGAAAATGGTTGATTTTTCAAGTGCCAATCGGGTGTGCCCAGTCGATAACTGTGCGTCTGCCCTATGCCTACCGAGTCTCGAACCGGAGACAGAAGAACACCAGCCGATAGACCAACTAGACAGAATCCTATTCTATTCCACACATTCCTTTATATATACGTAAAATCAGACTGCACAACAAACCAATTAGGAATCTAACATTAATACAAAACAAAGAAGATAGTGGTAGTGAATAGGGACAACTTGTACAAAACCAATTAACTGTAGTTCATGGTAAGAAACAATATACTATGAGTAAATACACTTATCGGAAGGATTGGGTAAGAGGAACGTAAAAACCATAGAAATCGAACGCTTACACTACTCACAACGAAAATAATTGAAATAGTCCTTTATACTACAGTTGCGAAAGTACGTTACTTTTCGTTAATTGCCCAACATAAAAACTATACATTAGTTTTTTATTCAATATTTATGGCTAAGTTGCACTCGATATGTTCATCAGAAATAGCAAAGAACAGATTCAGACAATTGCGATAAAATGTTTAATGAAAAGTTGGCTCCATTGTTTAGTCTTCACAGACTAAATGAATGGTAAAATGACTGAAAGTGTTGTGTATAGTATACTTGGTGAACATTGTATACATTACGAATAACATCTGTCTCATGCAGAGATTATTATCCTGAAAGTCTATGTAGGTGACGATGCTAGACGAGTTCGTTATTCCAGTTTAATTGGTTATGGGTTATCTGGAGAACAAGACTCTTGAAATAATTGTAATAAAGAGAGTATCATAATCTACTACACATCATCTGTCAATTTAAGTTACACCTGTGGATAGACTTACGTAATAAGAAGAAGACAATCTATTGATTTCTGAATCCTATCTCATTACAATTCATTCAAAATATCACTGAATGAGAATACCTACATTTACAGTATCGAAACAAAATGCGCCACATCAAATTCATAGGACTTTTTTTCCAACTTATTCATGCTGCCATTAGGCTGTCTGAGAAATTTTCGAATATTTCATTCTCATACTTTGCAATTTATGTTTGTAAGTAGTTGTAATCTTTGCGTAAATCGATAAAAATCTCATGCAATTCATTCATCATGTATGGTTACAGGGATTTTCAATCATCATACTCTGACCGATTTGGATATATTGCAGATGACAGGAAAGAATCTTGATTCAGCTGAAAAAGTTTGAAGATTCTCTATTCTCTGAACTTGATGATTTGATCACATGGTTCATTTTATAGAATGTAGCATCTTCAAACTGGCTGTTGGAGTCCATCCTAACAAACAATTTTGTTAATCCTAAGTAACACTTATATGCCTATATTCAAGCCGTTTCCTAGTCTGTTGATGTCTTCTGTTCTTAAATTCCTAACACTAAAGCAGAAAGTAGAAAGTTTGAGTAAAGTATTTAATGCGAAGGTTTGTTTCAGTACGGAGAAAAGGTATTCATAAACTGTTGGTGACTTTAAGATTTTACAAGCTTCAGAGCACAAATTTGACAGCTGACTAATTGATCTCATGATCTATCGTTTTTCTGAATTGTTTTCAAAGTTTCCTAGTAACTTTAACTGATAGAAGCATTTTCAGCATTTCTATTGGCTTTCGGGGATATTTACTATGAACAATCATCAACTGATGAGTAGTAATATATTTTTAGAAAAGTACCCTTCCACTGTTGCTTCCTCAATGTCATTTCGTACATTATCAATAATTATGTTGACTGATCACTGAGTAATGACCATTATTAATTTCTCTGGACGTTAGGATGAATTTGCATCTTCCGATTGATTTGTCATGGAATGAAATTGGTCAGCCTCTGTTCCTGTGTGTGTACCTTTAGCGGATTACCTCGACATAACTATAAATCACAAGTATTGTTTAAGGTGGATTGTGACTGACAAGCGGAATCCAGGACATACGTCTTATCATATTTAGGACTCTTCTGGTGGATATACTCGCATTCCAATGTTGATGTTCACAGTGGAATTCGAACTCAGTTCTCTTCGTACCAAACTCCACTGCGTTCACCACGAGGCTACGGTGAAGATACAAATTCATTCTAATTGCATAATATACCCGTTTCACAAACGTGACTGTGTGGACTTAGTAGCCTAGTGATGAACGCAGTGACATTTGGTGCCAAGCGAACTGAAGTTCAAATCCCACTATGAACATCAACATTAGGACGCGGGTACATCCAGCCGATAGGTCTCAAACATGATGAAACGCGCGTTCTGGATTCCGCTTGCCAGTCACAGCCCAACTTAAACATTCCTCTCGAGGTGTTTAATGCTAATCGAATTATAAAGCGTGCATTATGTTCTAACATTATTAAGTAGACCGAAGTAGTCAGCAGAATACCCTAAATCTAGTTGACACTTGTAAGTGAATTATTAACGTTAATATCATTATCCTACATGGGCTATTCTTAGTCCAAGTAGTTTGATGATAGTGCTTCAAATTGGATTACTGTATGATATTATTTGAAAGCCCACAATGTTTGCAACTCCCTTTAAGAATAGTAGTTGCACCTTACAAACGAGTACCAACTTGTAAGAAGCCTTGATCAATCTTCCTTTTTTCTTTACCGACTAACTCCAACCATCTACTGATAGATAGTCATTGTAAAATGTATACGTCAATCAAGCATTCTACTTATACTAAATCATTCAATCTGTTTAATTGTAAACTGTTTTTCATATCTTTAGTTTTATATTCTATGCATCATTATCAATTAGTTTTCTCAAAACGAGATAATACTCAACTAACATTGTTGCATACTAAAGAGCATACATTGCTAATTGGATATCAAGTGGTTTTCAAGTATTTATTGTGTTCAGTAAAGTACATACATCTATTTTCTTGTAGTACTTTTAAGTGAATATACAACCATTTATGTAACATGATAGAATGAATTACATTCGACACTACTTATTCATATTCATTTAAACAGTAGTATACCACCGCACTAATTGTTTTTATGAATATTTTAAATTGTATTTCATATATAAATACTGTGATACATCTGATGCATAATCTCACATCATCTGCATTATTAACAGTATCATTATACTACTAATTTTCTTTTATATTAAATATACTTTAATTAAGTAGTAAATAGATGAATACAATCAATTTTTATCTATGCAACAAAAACAGAATAAAAGAGAAAAACACTTTCGAAAATAGTTTTTTTTTTTTTGTATACTGTAAATCTACCACCTGCTGAGTGAACATACTAATGAAAATTGATAGTTAGTAGTATTTACTCACAATTGTGATGAGAATAAATTTTCAATGTTGTTGGTGATGTGTACCCATGAGATAAACTTTTTTAAAAAATATATGGAATTTATTATTCATTTTCATTTGTTTTTCGGAGAAAAATTTAAAAAAAAAAGAGAGAAAAAGGAATTTAAATTGATAAAAGAAGATCTATTAAGTTGGTTGTTGTGAAGATTGTTGACTGTCAATTTTGATATCATGAATTAGTCTGCATTAGATAATCATTGTTCACCTGGAAGTATTGGGTAACTGTTTTGTTTTAATGTAGGACACTTCAGCGCATCTACGACCTTATCAGGGATCGGACCGATAACCCTCTGGCTTCGTGACGAACGCTTTGCCATTAGGTTACTGAGTCAGGCTGGCTCCCAACTGGTTAATATTACTAATTCAGTCAATTCGTGATACGTTTGCGCCATCTCATCCACTGCTATCGGTGGGTAATTGCCTCACACTCGACACGGTTGAACTCCAGTGGTCACGTATTCTCATTAGAATTTCAAGAATTAACTCAATGACTTAGATCTACCAAATTTGGCTCGTTAATGTTTGTGTGTGTGAGTGTGAATATGTGCATTGTTAAGTATCGGAATTATATTAAATGTTCAAGCAACCAGTATTCTCTATATTTATTTTCCATTGAATCAATCTACAATGTAACTAACATCAGTGTTAATGCTAAAAGTTAGCTAGAGTTATACGTAACTGTTTTAAATGTTCAGTGAGTATGTTGTCGTTTCCTAGGACTTTCAATTGAATTTCCATTATATTTAGTAAGTGATTGCTTTATACTAGTGTTGATATCATTAAATAATACATTTCACTAAGTTGGGTTTGCCCACTATTGTCTGTTATGAACAAGTAAGTGTAGTGTAGTTCAGATGTAAAACATAAATATTTGTGAAAATAAGGAGTTGAAACAGATAGATTACACCTTACTTGTTCATTCATCAAACAAACTGTAAAAATTGGCTTGAAGTGTTGGTTAATTCTAAAAAGGGCTGTTTTAAGTGAAGTTTGAATGTATAGTTTTATTGAGAAATCCCTATTGACTCGATAATATTGCGTTCTACTCCCTTCTACTATTCTATGATTCGACATTACTAACTTGGTCCCAAATCAAAACAAGAATAGAGCAGGTAGTAGAATGCATTTAGAGATGGAACAGAATTAAAGCAGAAGGTTAAAGCGAGTAGATAATTACACCAGCTTTCATTTAAAATCGATATAAGATTATTCTGAAACCTTCCTGTTAGCGCTGATTGGCCGAAAGTGGACCAATCACGGTATAGCTATGTAAGCACGTTTTGAACATGTTTTAATCATAACTATTTTGTGGTAACAGGTTTATTTTTTGTTTAACTTTAGAACCATTCAACGATGCAGACAACCGGAAAGTGATAACTACCCTTAAACCTTCAACAAGCATTTAAGATCATCGTCTTAACAATACAATTTTCGTACTCAATTTTTAATATTTCTGCTTATTCCATTATCGATTCTAAATTCCTACCTTTAGATTCCTCCTTGTGTGCTACTAATGTCAACATTAGTAGCATCTTCTGAATATATACATATACATGGATTGTATAACACGAAACCTAACAATGTACATATGTTCAACGTAATAAGAGAAATGTAACTAGTTATTTAGAACTGGCGAACAGAATGATGAAGAATGATATGTAATATTAGCAAAATAGAGTATCGGGGTGGGGAAGGGAGGTAAGGGAGTATATACTTTCCATAAGGATATTAGATTTTCACTACATTAAGTTAAGCATTTAGGACATTATCATTAATTATATAGAGTTCGATGACATCAGTAATACAGATCGTAGTTTACAACTAGATTACTGATACATAACCGAATATTCAGTTAAGCTGTCATGTTCTTCTGCTGATATCAATAAATAGCCTAACTAGCTGCATTATTAGTATGTTTTCCATTGATGTAACAACCAGTTTGCATTCATCTGTTCTTATATATTCCAGAATTCTCGTCTGTATGTAGTATATATTTGCAATATTTATTTCAATCTCGGATTATTTTGAAGAATCTCAATAACTTTCAGTCGAACATCTTTCTTCAAATATTTTCATTCTATTCTGTAATTTTAACTTAATGCATTAAAGGTTTCAAGTAACTGGAGATAGGAAACCGTCGGAACCAACTAGATTCGTCATCATTCTACTTAAATGTCTGTTGTTTCACTCTTCAGAATTAAAGAAATCGGAAGGAGGGAGTAAGAGGCCGAATAGCTAACTTTATTAATTCTAAATATCTCACATATTCCCTTATGGTGCATGGGAACTTCAACACTACTTCATACTTTTTATTCTACGACTATGTTATTTCTTCACGTCATATTTAACATTTTTTAGAATCATTGAACTATAATGATCGTCTAGTTCGTTCTAATCAGCTATACAATTGTAAGGACATTAAGAATACATAGAGATCTATACCAATAGTTAAGTAAATATGTATAAGAGTAGACATTAAAAAAGTAATCCAGGGGAGTATATGTGAAAATGATTCTTTTCTAGATAGGTATTCCTCTTGCTCACTATGATATGAACATACGTTCCTCAACACCATATCGTATTAAGACATCATGGGATCTTTCTGGAACTCCCGAGCCAATCAAAGACACTAATGTTACTTAGGGTTTTATGACATGTATCATGGTAATATTATCTGGCTACATTGTATTATACTGGTTCATATTTGTTACTATGACTGATTAATATGTTGAATTACATAACGTAAAAGACAAACTTATTATCCTGTGCATCGACTTAGTATAGTAGTAATCTACAATTTATTTCGAATACTCATTTTATGCCAAAATTATGAGAAAATTTGTTTCTTAACAGAAAGATTTCAGAAATGTTACACTTTGTAAACTGAAGCAAATTCAATTAGGATTAAACTGAAGATGCGACTTGCTTACCATTTGTATAAACACTAGTACAAATAAAACTTGATAAAATTATACAGTGTCTGATCACTAAGTCATGACCATTATCGTATTTACCCAGTTCTTAGCGCTGATTGAATTCTTTCCAGCTAATTACGCTGTTATCATTAGTCTAAATAACTTGACATTGAATGCAGTATGTTTTGATGTTAATTGGTTAGAGATAGATTATGGGAAACCCTACTTTATCTTGGTTTCGTGCTAGTTGACACTCATCACATAAAGAAGTATCTGTAATGTTTTAAGTACTAAGATACTCTTTGTGACAGTTGAAGTTGTTTTGTTTGAGTTTAAGACCTGTTAACAGGTTGTTAACTATTTCATATTATCAAAATCTAACCAACCACTTGATATGACCTTGTATATACCAATTACAGATACCAATCACATATACGACAGTCTAGTCGATGCACCTACTTCTATCCTGATGCCTACTGAATCCCAAGTCGCAATGGAAAGAACTCAAAACCAATGAACAAACCAGATAGATCAGATTATATTTCAAGTACTCCTTTGTATATATGTGAAACATAACCACACAGTCAACCATTTAGCAAATTAACATCGTAACATGATAAAGGTGACAACCATATGAAATTAAAGTTGTGTATACGCAATGAATTAACTCGACTTCATAGATGGAAAATGAAATGCTATCTATTAATGGGTCAAATGGGAGACTCAAGCAAAGGAAACTTAATAATAATAGAAATAAAATGTTCCATTTATACACAATTATAATAATTGAAATAATCTACCGTACAACAGTTGTTGGAGATAATCAATCATTTTTAAGCGCCCGACATATCATTATCAAGTTATAATTAATTCATCATTCTATCTACGATTTACAGAAGTTATCTGAAACTAACTGCTATTAAAATACCCAATCAGTTGAACAATACGATATCCCAATTGAAGAGTATAAATCTAATGTAAGTAATGACTCAAAATGTTGACATTTCAATTGTTCTACATTCACTGTTGAAATTTTATTACTTGGAGTATCTGTTATTTGGATTAAAGTGGCTATATGGAGATAAATATTAAGATTTGTTGGGTAACATTTTAAGCATGAGAGCACTTAAACGTCTCAGCAGTGAACAC
Source organism: Schistosoma japonicum (assembly GCA_025215515.1). Taxonomy (NCBI): domain Eukaryota; kingdom Metazoa; phylum Platyhelminthes; class Trematoda; order Strigeidida; family Schistosomatidae; genus Schistosoma; species Schistosoma japonicum. The sequence continues at coordinate 4,453,464 of CM046062.1, read as the reverse complement.
CTTCAATGCTATCAGGTAAATGAACTTAGAGTCATCAGGTTTTACATCTAACTCTTAACCATCTAAACCACTGGGCCAATATCAGGTAGTAGAAATCCCACTTCAATCAATTTGTGATATTGTTCGATGGTCATTCATTGTAATTGATGATGAATGTCTCATACTAAACATATGCATGTTTTTCCATTGAAGCCATCCAATATCAATCTGTAATGTACACAAACAGCTAAAACTCTATAGCTATTACTACAATACCTCAGTTACAATAATCAGATCACTAGTGTTACGTCTCGTACTTGATGCTTGACTAGTCGCGGACTACCTTAGCACCCCGAACACTTGAACCCTCCTGGTCGCAAAATCAGAAGACAGAAGACGGGTAGACAGGAACTTTATTCTAGTGAGACGGAGAGTAAGTCAGGTACAAAATATTCGTGTATTTATAGTTTTCTGAACAACAAAAATCAGTGTTATAATCCATCCAATCCGAATTAAGAAGTCTCAACAGTTACCCAATCAGAACATGCCACGTCAAGATTCTGGAATGTTCTATCGATCAGAGATTGGATGGAATGTCTTCGGCTCCTTCAAGGGATCTGGAGGCTTCGTTGAGTTTTCTGGGAGCCATCCCAGCAACTAGTAATTAATTTTTAAATATTCTTGAAATGTCAGTGACAATCCACTAATGGTAGAATTCAAACAAATCAATAGTTAGACAGTTTCTACCATTTACAATAAATAATCTTTGAGATATTTCATAAATTGATGCAAGTAACAATTCTACCACTGGATCATCGATACAATGAGTTAATTTGTATTGTGACTGGCAAGTGGAATCCAGGACGTGCGTTTCGTCCTATTTGGGACTCATCGGCTAGATGTACCTGCATCCCAATGTTGATGTTCACAGTGGAGTTAAATGTTTTCCCGTGTAATCTGAAGTCCTTGAATTCATTTCTCTCACAGAATCAATAATTTCATACGTCTATCTTTTTTATTTCTTTTAGAAATAAGAAAATAAAATCAACATATCAACATGGATTGAATACAATTAACTCTATGTCAATCATACAAAATGTTTTCAGTTATAATCATTAACCTACAGATTAATAGACAAATTAGTTCATTTCATTATAAAACTTATTTAGAATAAATGAAATTAAACTAAACTATTGTACTTTTTTTTGTAAAGGAGAGTATAAATACATCATAGCTGAATATATTCACATTTAACATACCACCAGGAATCACTAGACTACAATAGAAGTTATTCTGTAGAATGTTCTTTGAAGTATGTATAGTGAGTGATATGCCTCTCTCTCTCTCTCTCTCTCTCTCTATATATATATATATATATATATATATATATATATATATATTCATATAGACTAATCTATTTCAATTAGTTCATGAAATCAGTTGATAATTATTCTACAAGTTTAGTAAATAAAATTTATTCTATACAGCAGGAAGTCTAACTATTATTATTGACTTTTGTTTCTGTCAGTTGATATGAGAATTCTTAGTTTTTATTGAATGAATGAAATAATTTTTTAATTTATCACTTAGAAAGTACATTTCTATTGAATGTCTGAGATGTTTATGTAGATGATTATTGCTTAGGAAACAAACAAACAAACAAGCAAAGGAAAGAGAATGATATGACATATAGTCTTGTACATGGTTATCATTGACATGTAGATGTATACACAGATACATGTGTATGTTGGACGAATTGTTCAATGATGAATACAAATGATGTTCTATATATTCATTGTTGAATTTAGTTACTATCAATTGATTAATGTTTCAAGTGTCAATAATTAAGCTAAAATGTATTAATTTCAGTTGATTCAATTCATTACATATCGATATTGGTAGGGTAATATTGAAAATCAGGGAGTAATAGACAGCTACTTTGTCATAGTATGAAACTCCTCTGTGTTAGTGCGTACCGTAGATTTAGCCCCACAGGAGCTTCAATCAATTAGATTTAATAACAATCTTCATTAACTACCGAAAAATTCAACATATTAATTTTGTTTGAACTTATTTGTACTTTCCTGTTGATTTGTTATACACTGAAATTAATTAGTCTCTGTTGCCATATGTGTATCCTGAGGAAATTAACTCGATACAATAGTAGTTCACATGTGTAAATTAGGTTGGAATATGACTAGCAAGTGAAATTCAGGACTTACGTTGCGTCTTATTTGCGACTCATCAGCTAAATTTGTCTACATGCCAGTGTCGCTGTTCACATGGAGACGAGTGTATTTGTCTGAACTAACTAGGCTTGTGGTAAACGCATCGGGTTGGGTATGAAGCGAAATGAGTTCGAGTATCTATGTGAACATCAACGCTATAATCCAGGTGGATACGCCTGACAAGTCCTAAACACAAAGAAACATGTTTACTGAGTTTTGATCATCAATCACAATCCAATTTAATTCATGCATTAATTTTCTCAAATCTGATTATATTTGCTATATTCACTATTATACAGAACTTTATTTGTAGGTGAAATTCATCATTGATTGTTTATAATTTTAATGTCACTGGGAACCAAGAAGAACTTAAACTTCAGGATATCTTTACGATCAGTTAACCAATTTAACTGTAATAATATCAAATTACACATAGTTCGAACTTAAGTCAATTTTGTCAATTAAAGATTTTTTCAGAAGCTGATCTATTCCTTTCTCAACGTTGAGTCTAATTATAATGCCCCTTTTGTTTTCGAAATCATATTATTTAATCATGGAATAATAAGTGGTACAGATGATTAAGCATCACAGATTGATACTGGTTGGATAAAAACTAAATCACCTATAAAGACAAATTGTTTTCCATTGTTCTCTGGTTTTCAGTGGTACTGGTGAGCAGAATCGATGAACAAGAAGGATCCGAAGCAGATGTAAGGGCAAGGATTGGCAAAGCAAGGGCAGCATTCCTACAGTTGGAAAATATATGGGACTCAAAACAACTGTCTACCAACCTCAAAGTCACACTCTTCAATTCGAACGTCAAGTCAGTTCTTCTGTATGGAGCTGAAACGTGGAGAACTACTGTAAACATCCTCAGGAGAGTACAGGTATTTATCAACAACTGTTTACGCAGAATATTGAATGTCTGTCGGCCGGAAAACATCAGCAACAGTCTACTGTGGAAGAGAACAAACCAACTTCCAGCTGAAGAGGAAATCAGGAAACGACGTTGGAAATGAATAGGACATATATTGCGGAAATTATCAGACTGTATCACGAGACAAGCATTAACTTGCAATCCTGTTGGAAAACGGAAAAGAGGAAGGCCAAAGAACACCCTGCGTCGAGAACTGGAAGCAGACATTAAAAGAATGAACAGCAACTGGAAAAAGCTGGAAAGGATTGGTGAGGACAGAGTTGAATGGAGAATACTGGTGATCGGCCTATGCTCCTCCGAGAGGGGTGACAGGGGTAAATAAGTAAGTTTCAGTGGTACTCAACCGATGATCACTCTGTCACGAACACAAACAACTAAGTGATTTTATTTTCCTCAATTGTAGTTACATGATTTACTGAAAACTTAGTATCGTAGTTAACATTATCTAGAAGCTTCACTTCCTAGTTTTGGGTGATTATTTAACAATAGACAGTAAACAACTGAAAACTACAGAAGTCTGTAGTCCTCATAACTACTTTTATTTAACAAAAGATCACTTCGATGTGTAATTCACAGAGTTCTCGTGAAAATCGATGATCAGTGATGTCCTGTTATATTGAGCTTGTGAATAATATCACTGTAGCTGTGTAACACGTCGAAGTGATTGGATCTAGAAATGTAAGCCAATGCATACATGTAGTAGATCCGTGGTGTACAGTTTTCAGTAGTCAATACAATTTCTTAATGCTTTCTTGTTTTCAATGGCTAAGTTAAGTGAATGATGGCAAAATTTCAAACAACCTACTTTTTAATTGAATTGAGATGATTATTTTTTTGTGGATAACTGGTATTTTTAATTGGTTGAATATGTCACATACTGATGTTGATAGGGTACTATTGGAAACCAGGGAGCACAAGGTAGCTGTTTCCCTCTAGTGTGGGACTCCGTGTATTTTTGTTAACTACTTGGAGGTTGTTAAGAAAAATGTTATCATCTAAGTTTGTACAAGTAAAGAATAAGTATTTATAGGTAGCTATATATTAAAGTGATAGCTTGTATAAGCCCATGTATAGTACAAACTTGAGTTACTTTATAGTAAGCAAATGAATATTCAACCTATGAAGTCCAACGTTTAATTTATAAATGTTGCTTGAAATTATTGGTACCTTCCTGTTGATGTCATTATGGTCTCGAATTGACCATTCACTTTTGTTATATGTGCATCTTAGGAAGAATGCCTCAATACAACAGGATTAAAGTTGGAATGTGGACTAGAAATGGAATCAAGAACCTTTGCTATTTGATAATCGTAAGCCAGATGCACCTACATCCCAGTGATGTCCACAGTGGCACCCCAATCCAGTCCGTTTGTGTCGAACGCTACAGTGTTTACCATGTATGAACATTAACACAATGATGTAGGTTATCCACTTTAATAGTCTAAAATTGAACAAATCGTACTTTCTAAATTTCATTTACCAGTCGCAATCCAAAAGTAGTCAGCTATGAATAGTTTTCAACAGATGTGTCTAGACCTGGTTCGCAACCACTTCTTGCACTAAATTGCTTTTCTAACTAGTATAGATATAAGTTATTGTGGACGGTGATGAGTAGTTGTGAAGGAAGGCTTACTTACTTACTTACTTACGCCTGTTACCCCTCTCGGAGGAGCATAGGCCGCTCACTAGTATTCTCCATTCAACTATGTCCTCAGCAATCCTTTACGGCTGTCTTCAGTAACTGTTCATTCTTTTTATGTCTCCTTCCAGTTCTCGACGCAGTGCGTTTTTGACCTTCCTCTTTATCGTTTCCTATCAGGATTCCAAGTTAATGCTTGTCTCGTGATATAGTCTGATGATTTCCGCAATGTATGTAATATCTATTTCTAACGTTGTTTCCTGATTTCCTATTAAGATGGAAGTTGGTTTGTTCTCTTCCATAGTAGGCTGTTGCTGATGGTTTCCGGCCAATGGATATTCAGTATCTTGCGTAGACAATTCTTAATAAATGCCTATACACTCCTGATGATGTTTGCAGTAGTTCTCCACGTTTCAGCTCCATGCAGAAGAACTGACTTGACGTTCGAATTGAAGAGTCTAACTTTGAGTTTGGTAGACAGTTGTTTGGAACCCCATATATTTTTCAGCTGTAGGAATGCTGTCCTTGCTTTGCCCATCCTTGCTCTTACATCCGCATTGCAAGGCTAGGTGTAAATAATTCAAGAAATTCTGTCTTTACGTAAATTCCATTACTTCATGAGGTGGTGTATACTAAAAAGCTCAGTAGATTTAATTTAATGATCTATTTGATAATCACCATCATTTTTGCGGATGAGAAGTGATATGGTTGGAAACCAATTACGACAGACTAATGATGTATTCATTCATAATGTTTCCCATATCAAGTTCTGTGTATTGAATTAAGAAAACCATCTTACCAGATTACCGTTTACTAAACCAAAATTAGCAACTTCCAACACTTATTATCTACGTTGATTAATAAGTGAGTAACGACTAATGTCAGATATATGTGACACTTAGTGCTGACTACGTTCTATAGATCAAATTGTAATATGTTTACTAATATAAGTGATTTGACATTCAGTGTAATAAGTGGTGATATTAGATGGTTGAAGTGAGTCAATAGGAAACCTTACTTAATTCATGTTTCATGCTGGTTGGGAATCATTAGCAAGTGTATCTGTTATTTTAAAGAGGTTGGTCTTAGTTAGCCATATAGCCCTAAAACTTTTCCACTAAGCATAAATCCTTGTCCAAGGAGATTTTCCCTATCTACTATTTCTAGCTAATAATTAATCTTTTCCTTGTTTATCACAGATTGATCTCGGTTGTGTACTACTAGAAACTATGGTACTCTGGATAACTGTTTCGTTTTAATGATAAACTCCTTAAAAGTGACCACTCTTAGATCAACTAAGAAATCGAACTCACGACTTCAAAGTACAACAGCTAACATTTAACCATCAACACTACTGAATTGGTAAAAGTTCCTACTTTAATCCATTAGTGACTTCAGTTACTAGGACCTCAGTTATATCATGAGATATTGTACACAACATTCATACATACATACATACAAGTATAACAATGAAAGTGTACACTCATATTTCATAATCAATCATACCTTGTCAACAATTTGCATTTATATCATTGAAAATGTAAATCTATCAAATAGACGACCTTTGTTCACTGAATAATGTTTTCATGCACATAAATTTATCTGGTTATACCATTTTTCATTAAGAATTATTCCATCTTCGTCTCTGCCTCTCTCGTTTACTATGCCTTTGCATACACACACATAGAGAACTATTCAATTGAAAGATAAAATAGATTGTCTGAATATGAAAATGGATTATTATTTTAGTAGTAATAATAGTAAGTAGTATATATCAGTCAGATTTTGTTTATATTATCATTGTTTAACGGAATTATGATTAGACTGCGTAGATTGAACTTCGAACTTGTAATCAACACATTCACAAACTAATATCCATATACACACACACACACACATGAAGTTATGTACACTTACATGTAAATATAGTGAATATTACCATTGAAATACATGGTTGATTATGTAATGTCCTTAATGAAATGAATATATCTTAGAATTAATTGAATAATAAATTCATGTAAAATATAATAAATAGACTTTGACCTAATGTTTTAATACAGTGATATATTTTATTAGTCGATTGGATAACAATGAAGCTAACAACTGTTTATTTAGTTTTACATAAGAGATTTTTGAATTGAGGTGGTGGTTTTATGGAGATAGGTAATTCAGTTTGTATTCGTCACAGATTGATGTTAGGTAGATACCATTGAAAACCTAGAGAGGACTAGGACAGTTGTTTTGTTCTAGCATAGGACACCTATGTGAAAGCGTACACCCTCCATCCTGCTGAGGAGTCGAACTCAGGGACTGTCAAGTTAGCAAACGCTTAGCCATCTGTAACACTGAGCTAGTACATTCATCTATGACCAATAACGGGATAATGAATAAGTATAACCTTGCCAGAATCAATATAGAGAACAAGGAACAAAGACTGATTATCATTATCCCCATATATCTGCTTTAATATTGTTAGTTCCTAATCCGGACGAAAGAACATATGACAACTGAACTACTCAGCAGATTCTACTAATATTTCAAACATTCATTTATATACGTACACAACTTAAGCATGCAGTCAACCAATTAGGAAAATGGCATCAATACAGAACAAAACTAACAATGATATGGAGTTAGGCTAACTTGTGAAAAGTTAATTATGTATAATTTATGCATGTAAAATGACACAGTAATAGTTAACATATCAAATGGGGGGGGTTGAGGGCAAGGGGAACATATAATAGAAATATATGGATAATATAAATAAAATATCTAGTGTAAATACAACCAAATACATGAAATAACTTTTCTGGAAGACAGTTCCAGGAGCTAGTAATTTATCTTGATTCGTCTGACCTAACATTTCCGCTTTTTGAAAGTGATATTGACATGTTTCGTAGAGGGGCCTCAATATATTCAACTTCAATAGGATGCAGTCACGTACGGCTACAAATTTACGCAAGAAAAGTAAGCATGATTAATTACAAACATGATCAAGTGATTGTAAATTATGAACAATCTCCTCCTTCACAAAACATTGTAGAATCCTTCGTATTAACAGAAACGTTACTTCGTTACACTGCAAATCTCCTGCTTATAAAGTCATATTTCTACAGCTACTAGGTCATATGAAATAAATAAATTAATAATAGCTTTCTTAATTGAATATCATGAATTGGTCTGAATTAGACAATCATCGACCACCATGAAGCACTGGACAGCTGTATCGTTCTAGTATGGAACTATTAGCAGTGTGGTTTCATGATCCCATCAGGGATAGGAACCCAGGATCCTCTGGCTATCCAGCAAACACTTAAATACCAGATTGTTAATAAGTTTTCGCTGAAAATGTCTAAAAGGCAGACTCAATGAAAGTATTAAAAGTGTAGTTCTCTTCTTTAGTCACTTGAATTGTCCTCACCAATCGACAAATGATTCTTTGACAATAAGTTGCTGATTTGTGTTAATTAAATGTCAGAACACTATCCAGTATGTTTATCTGAAGATTAATCTAAATTAATTAGGAGTAGACTGTACCCACAAGACCAACGATATTCGATAACACAACAGCTATGCCAGAAACACATTTGCAGGAATAAGCATGAAGTAGATTGGAAGCAAGAATGTATTTACTATTATTAACAATAAAACAGATATATACATAAAGTATTTTGACGGGAGTTACAAGACACAGAGAATCAACCGCCCTCCTCAAGTCTATACTCTCTCATTCTCTTCAGATATTCTTTCAAGTGGCTTACATTTGACTAACCAGCAATATCAGAAAATTAGAAAGACATTAACAATCACTTAAGCCTCCTACAGCATCCTCAACTCTGTTAAAATTAGGTATTATTACCAAAGATCAAACTTGATAATTTTAAATAAATTTGTTATGTCAGACCACTAAAGAAGAGTAACAAACTCTCAGAACTATGTTTTAAGAACACTATTTCAATTATTCTAACTGTGGGTAATGTGAACATTTCGTTTCTGTGATTGTTACATTCCTCTTAACCTATCCTCCCGTTTAGTATATTTACTCTTAGTATATTGTCTCTTACTATGAACTACAGTTAGTTGGTTGTGAACAGGTTGTCCCCATTCATTGCCAATATTTCCTTAATTCTGTATTAGTGTTAATTTCCTAATTGGTTTACTGTGCGGTCTGATTTTATGTATATATAAAGGAATGTGTGGAATATAATAGGATTCTGTCTGGTTGGTCTATCGGCTCGTGTTCTTCTTATTCCGGCTTGGGACTCAGTGGGGATAGGGCAGATGCGCAATTATCGACTAGGCACACCTAATTGGCATTCGGTCACCAACCCAAATTTCTCGCGTCATAACAAAGTTGATGATTGGATAAATAGTTTCTAGAATTACGTAATATATTTGTAGTATTCCAATGAAGGGGAATAGAAATTTCCAAAGTTTTTTGCAAATTAATGTAAGTCATTTCTTTAGAGAATAGTTCTATTATTGAAAATCTGATTAATTTTAATTATTTATTTCCAATAGAATATTAATTCGAAATTACTCACTAAGTTACATGAACTCACTTTGCCAATTGGATCGTTACATTCAAAAACGATATTCCAATTCGTATCTTTTATTACAGTCCTCACACTGTTTATTATTTTACAATTGGGGGTTGTGGTGATAGTTGTCAATCCTGAATCACGAATTGTTCTGAATCGGACAACTATTGAATACCTGGAAGCACTAGACAGCTGTTTCGTCCTAGTATGGAACTCTTCAGCAGTAAGCATCCACAAATCCTTTGGGGATGGAACCCAGGACTATCTGGCTCCGCGACGAGCGCTTTACCATTGGACCACTGAGCCAGCTCCTAATGGTTGATATTTCTAATTCAGTCAAATCGTGTTACGTTTGCGCGACCTCATCCATTGTCATCGGTGGGTAACTGCCTCACACCCGACACGGTTGAACTCCACCGGTCACGTCTTTACACTAGAACTGCAGGAATTACCTCAAGGAGCTAGTCACTAGTTAGCTGATATTTTAGTTACAATTGGGGGTTGTGTAGATAGTTAGTTGTCAATTCTGACATTATTATGAAAGTTATTCTTGCTACGTGTTCGATTCCTTTATGTCCTCATTACATTTAATAATGTAGACATATTACCTTATATTACTTTCTGTTAATGAACCAACAGCATTCTGTTCTACTACGTACTACTATGTGTAAGATAACAATAAATACAATAGTGTAGTTATATTTAATGTTGAGATGGGACAAATAAATCATTAATAAATTTCTAGAGAACTTGAAGAAACTGTAAATATTCTATCCCCTTGTCAAATTTTGAAATGACCTTCTCCAGTGACATAACTCTCCATGTCCGGGTTCGATGAGTTGTGACGATGATTTAGGGTTTACTTAAAACTAAAAATACATATGATTTATTGTCCATATCCGACAGTTACTGAAATGTATATTCCTCCTCTACTTCTGTCTTCCAATCAGCTGCTTTTACTTGGGGAATGTGGGGGAGGAGATTTGTGTGTTTGAGTATGTAAGTCACCATGCATTATTCTCGAAGACAATATCAATTGATGAAATTGTTCAAAAGAAATTTTCCTCCACATAACTCCCTTTATTCTGTTCACTGGTATAGTAAACTTTTGTATTGTTCTAGTTGAAGGTGTATCTATCAGTTTACATGTTCTTAGTTTACTATGACAGCATAAGACACACTCTGTTTAACTACATATAGGGGTATTATCCAATATGATTATCCAAGGGGGGTGGAGGGAATCTAAAGCAATCAATCACTCTATCCTTGAACAATCAATCAACTCACTTCAGGTAATTTTTCTATAAGTATCATTCTAAAATTATCTAAATGGTTAGAAGATCCAGCATAAAAGTTATATCTATTTAGAGTAGTAGTGTTAGCATTCTGTCTCTTCAAATGTGTCTTATACATTCAATCCTAACATGATCTAGATCTCATTTTATCTTGATCTCAAAAAAAACTAAATCACAAAAATAACAGGAAATCTTGTAATAGAACATCTAAAGCTGATTCTAATACTTTTTAATTCTTTCTAAAATTTCTCAATCTGAAACTCTGCATAATTACCAAAACCTAGTGAATGTGAACAGAAACTTCCATAAATATCTTTCGGGTACATAGAACCATCGATATTTCTAGTTTATATGTCTAAAAGTTATTCAATTCAGAATTTGACAAATCTACAGACTCAGAATGAACTAGTTAGCATAGAAGATATTAAAGTTTCAAATGTTACTGGGAGCTTGTAATAGCTGCTAATTAAGTACAGTAGTTTATAGGATTTTGTCGGTTTCTATGAATTTTTTAGAGGAATTTCCGAGAGATTCCGAGAAGTAATATATTGTTTAATAATCTTAATGGTTGCTGTACCTCTTGTTGTTTACTTATTTCATATTCATCATGTGAACAGTTCACATTCACTTTAAGGAACATTCAATATCTATTGGTTTCATTATGAAACTTAATAATAATTAACTGTAAATGAAGTTGGTCAACTATAGTAAATGGCATCATCGAAACAAAAGTATCCTTAATCGAATGGTCTTCTTCAATGTAACCATAGGTGTTTAATAAGTATGTATGGTACTAGTACTGATGAATTATTTAAGTAAAGTTTTGTTGAAGTCAACAAAAGTAGTAGACATCGATTTTGTTCTTTATATGTCAGTTCGTAACGCTACCCACTTATGACTTCATTACAGTTGCAACCGAAGTTGCATAGTAAGTGAGTTATTTCCAATTGGCTGAGTTAAAAACTCAGTAATTCCTATTTTCAGACTTAATTAATGTCTTACTAATGTGCCTATAGAGATATCTATCCATTATATTACATTATGGTCTGAAATTTATCTTGTATCATAATAGGATTTATAAGTTCCATAGTGAAAAAAAGCTAATTAAGACTATTCATGTGGTTTTCTGCTAGTCTAATTGATAGTTTGAACGAGTAAGAATTTGAGCAATCCATCAATTATGCATAGAACACAGTGTTAACTAGGAAGAAACTTTGTTCAAAGTTTCCCACTGATTACTTCGATTTAGTTAAAATAAAATTGAAATAAAGTGGTATGTGGAGATTGCTATTAGGCTTTTGTTGACTGAATTCGACAGAGACTGATGTTGATAGAGTACCGGTGGAAACCAAGGAGCACTTGAAAACAGTTTTGTCCTAGTATGGGACTCCTCACCAGTATGTAATCCTAGATTCAGTCCCAGAGGCTTCAGGTTAGCTAACACTTAACCCTCTACACCATTAGACAGGCATTCAATAGTAAAAGTCTCACTTTCATCAATTTGTGGTATAGCGTGACGATCATGCATTATCATCGGTGATAACTATCTTAGTCACGACAAGTCTGAACTTCACTAGTCATGAATCTTACTAAAAACTCAGGAACATCCACAAGTTACTCCCTAGTGACAGGATTATTGCAATTGAATTAAAGTGGTTTATGAAGACTGAATGAGTTCTATACCAAAACGAAATAGCTGTTCAATGATCCCTGGTTTTCAGTGGTACCCTGTTAACATCAGTTAACATAAAAACAAAATAACAATATTTTAACAATAAATCAACAACTATACTAAGATAATTCAATTAACCGGATATTTCTATGATAGACATCTTCATATTGTATGTAAAATGTATTCTCTACAACTGAAGTACATAATGAACATTGAACTGTTCAATGTTACATTTATTTCTATGTTAAACAATAATAAGATAACACTTGTATAATAATATGATAGTTCAATAAGATAAAAACTATTGAAATCTATTATTGGCAACAGAATTTTACTTTATGATACAATCTAATTTAATATACAATTGTCATGTTGTGGTGGATACTACTTATAAGTAGTATCCACCACACTGCTACGGTATGGTATGGTATGGTATGCTATGAGGTTTAGTATTAACATTATTCTATTGGCATACACCTAGATGATCTACTTTACATTGTAATCATATTGTTCTTATTAAATAATAAAAGAAAATCATACTTAATGAAAAGAATAATGATGTAGAGGAAAACTAGTAGAAGATGTATGTGTGGTCTTAATGTATAATTGAATTTTGTTTTAATGAAATCATAATTGAACTTAGATTATTTCATAGTAAAATTTTTTTGGGCGTAGAAGAATGATTTCATAAGGTAATCAGATTGAAATTGTTCTGATGGATAACAACTTGTTTGTTTGTATTTGGTTGATAAAGTTCAAAATGTTGATAGAGAGTCATTTGTTATCAGTGGCAATAAGAAATTAACTGAAATGGGAATTGTGTAATTGGATCCTAGCTAACAATAAGGTGCTGATGAATAAGTATTCACTGAGACACGAAGAGATCCTAGATTCAATGCTTGACGAAATTGGAAGTGAGCGCTACTGTGAGATTTAATACTAGAGCGAAACAGCTATTCAATGTTCTGGTGGTTCATAAATAATTGTATTTGAAATATCTTAGTGACTTTTAGAAAAGGCTTGTATCATCCCATTAATTTGTGACGGACTGAAACTCGTCAATCCTCTGTTGCCATATGTGCATCCTGAGCGGATTGCTTCTATATAGCGGTAGTACAAAGTAACATTTAAGTTGGATTGTGAACTGACAAGTGAAATCCAGGAAGCGCGTTGTCTTCTTATCTGGGACTCATTAGCTGGATGGGTGAATGCAGTTGCGTTTGGCACAAAGCGGACTGAGTTCGAATCCCAGTGTGAACATCAACATTGGGATGCAGGTACATCCAGCCGATGAGTTCCAAATAGGGACGAAAAGCGCGTCCTGGTTTCCACTTGCCAGTCACAATCCAACTTAAATATATCTTAGTGATTGTTTCTCAAACTACCAAACTGGATAACGCGGAGTTGGGTTTATCAAGGTGAAATAGTTCATTCATGAATGTAGGTACTCTTTGTTGACATATCCCAAACTTAGTGAAACCTAGGTGTGATACGATTTTCCTTATAACTATCTTAAATCATCTAACATGTTTATGTTTCAGCAAACTGGTTGCAAAATACAACTGATCTGAAGTGTATTATGTTTGATGCTAAAAATATCAGGAAATCTCTCGCAGCTAACCTATGTTATTTGACAACTTCTCAGAAACTTCTAGGAGCTAACTCACTATATTGTTCTCCAATATGATTAATCAAACGTCAAAGCTATTGTTGAATGATGGCATCATCTGTGTATAGTTTCTAGAGATCCAAACCTCGAAGTAAATCTATGATTACTAAAGTCGAACCAAAGTGTGAAAATAAGGCTTTCCGGTTTCATTCACAAATATGTAAGGATGAGCGTGAAGGTTAGATGATTAAGTTGTTACTATATTTCTGTTGCCCACTATTTGTTCAAGGTGAGACAATAGTTGGATACAGTGTATATATTCGTAATAATCAGTAGACAATCTAATTCTGCTCTTCAGAGGTTACATCAATGAGGTAGCTAAAGTCTGAAATGTGATGTATAATAATGAATCATCGATCTTAGCCAGTGTCATACTTAAGATTTACGATTATAGACTACCATTACTTTCATTTGAAGCTCTTAGATGCACTTCCATTAAGTCTTAAAAAGTCAAAAGAATACCAAAAGATAACGCTTCTAAATGCCGTTTTAAGAAAATTCTACGAAAAGGCGAGTTGTATTTTCATCATTCTGATTGAAAATCTAATACGTTTTCATTATAACTCTAGAATGATTTGAAGAAGTCACAAGAACCTTATAGTCATATGCAATTCAGTATTTACTCTTACTTCCTGTGCATTGACAAACTTTGAGAGTAACAATTCCTCTCTACTTCTGTTCTCTATAGTTATCTGTATATAGTTTAGGAATAATCGTCATTGAATTATACATTTTATATTAGTAGAAAAAGTACTTTATTCTATGAACATCAGCGCAGAAATTATCTCTGAAATGTAAAAAAAATTTCAGTACCAAGTTGACTGTTTATTGAATATTTTATGCTGATGTCAGGATGATCTAAACATTGCCCCATCGGTCTCTTACATACTTCACATAAAAGATTTCTTCATTAAAACTGATATTGCGATCATTAAACAGCTTAAACCATTAGTATATAGTCGTCAGGAATCAAGCTTCAAATCCTGTATAGTTTGATATTTTGTATACAGTCTGTTACGTCTCGTACTTGATGCTTGAATAGTCGCGGACTACCTTAGCACCCCGAACGCTTGAACCCTCCTGGTCGCAAAATCAGAAGACAGAAGACGGGTAGACAGGAACTTTATTCCAGTGAGATGGAGAGTAAGTCAGGTACAAAATATTCGTGTATTTATAGTTTTCTGAACAACAAAAATCAGTATTATAATCCATTCAATCCAAACTAAGAAGTCTCAACTGTAACCGAATCAGAACGTGCCACATCAAGATTCTGGAGTGTTCTATCGATTAGTGATTGGATGGAATGTATTCGGCTCCTTCAAGGGATCTGGAGGCTTCGTTGAGTTTTCTGGGAGCCATCCCAGCACAGTCTGTAGTTGGTGAATACATGAATAAGATACTAGTTTCAATGGTAAAGTATATTTATTAAAGTTTCAAATTAGGCTAAATAGTGAATATGTATTAGTTAGTAGTCAATATACACAATCCGTTACCATGCCATATGAAAACACGGCACGAATCCATGTAATCATTGACAATTGGGCTGAGCCATGTTAATAGATGCAGACTACCTGGTTGGGGCCCACACGATGATCGTAATAAATGGTTAGAGACTTTAGGTGATATAGCTCAAAATCGTTTACAATGGTGCAGGTGCATTCACTCCTTGTCTTCCTCCAAATTCTTACATACACTCGGCGCCCAAGTTTTGTAAATAATTTCGTTCATTTTTGGACGAAGATACTTATAAAATTCTAGTTTTTGAGCTTATCATAATTTTATCTTTACTGAATCACATTTTTTTGTTTCGAATCTTCTCTCTGATCTCTATGCCTTTCCATTAGTACTTACTCGGTTACTACCTTCCCCTACTCTGGGATTTGGTCATACAATTTAATCTCTATCTGCTAATTGAGGCATGGCAACTTGAACTGATGTACGCATGCACCAAGTTCTACGTTGTAACGTGACTGACTGACTGACAATCTTGACAATTAATTGTATACTTTCATTTAGTTAAGTTCATAAAAAAGTAATGATTCTAACATAATGTGCTGAATATCTATCATAGATTTTATATTGATTATGAAGTACACTTTATAATGAATACAAGTGTATTGAGTTCCAGGAACAAACAACTACTCGGTGTTACAATAAAGTTACATATAAATCAATTATTTGATTGAATGTTTCAAAAGCTAATTGAATTCTTTATTGAATAAGTAAATATATTGATTTGATTCTATAGGGTTAATTGATTTACTTTTTGTTCGACTGATATGTGTACATGTGTACAGGTATATACATTCCATTAACTAGTATTCAATTGCTGCTCCAATTTTATGTTTGTTTTAATTTTGATCCCATTTTATTGTAATTGATTTCGTCGCTTGCATATTTCCAGAAGTCAGTAGTAAGTTAAATAGTTTAAGTTCTATAGTAATAAAAATTAATGCTGATATCACGAATTGATCTGAACCAGAAAACCATTGATCACCTGGAAGCACTGGACAGCTGTTTCGTCCTAGTATGGGACTCCTCAGGAGTAAGCATCCACGACCCTGTTGGGGACCGAACCCAGGACCGACTGGCTCCACGACGAGCGCTTTACCATTGGACCACTGAGCCGCCTCCTAATGGTTGATATTTCTAATTCAGTCAATTCGTGTTACGCTTGCGCGACCTCATCCATTGTCATCGGTGAGTAACTGCCTCACATCCGACACGGTTGAACTCCACCGGTCACGTCTTCACACTAGAACTGCAGGAATTACCCCAAGGAGGGTCCTGGGTTTAATCCCCAACAGGGTCGTGGATGCGCACTGCTGAGGAGTCCCATACTGGGACGAAACAGCTGTCCAGTGCTTCCAGGTGATCAATGGTTGTCTGGTTCAGATCAATTCGTGATATCAGCATTAACAAATTAACTATCTCCACAAAAACCCCCTTAATTGTAACTAACAAAAGTTAGTTAAATTTTACATAAACTCTAAGGCGTTCATAATACATTGATGCTGGTTAAGTAACAATGAAAAATGGGGGGTGGGTGGGGTAAACTGGACAGCTATTTCTTCCTAATATTGAACTCCACCTTGTTAATGTACACCAGGGAATCGAAGTTATGAACTTTAAGTTGGAGAATCCATAACCCTCTACATCACTGAGCCGGTCTATGTTTATGATAGAATTCTCACCTCCATCAATTTGTGATATAGTGGGAAGATTATCCATCGTCATTAGTGATGACTGTCTCTTTCCCAGTTGTCTGAATTCTACCAATCATGATTTCCTATTAGGACTTAAGGAATATCATGAAGTTAGTCACTAGTGACCTAATTATTATATTTGCTAATACTTGGTCTTTATGGAGATTTTTGAATGTCAATTTAATGTCACGAATTAGACTGATAATCGATGGTTGCCTAATTTGAACCGATTCGTGACATCAAACTGATATTATAATTGAATCGAAGTGGCTCGATGGCGATATATATTAAGTTTCTAGCTATTTGTATTGATCACCTAATGATATTGTTTGTGTACCCAATGCACACTGGTGCAGAGGGTTAGGTGTTCACCAACCTAAACGCCTAGTATTAGATTTCGCTGAAGGAATGGAGAGTCTCTCACTATTAATGAGTCCCATGGTGGGACGAAACAGCCGTCCAATGCACCATGGTTTCCATTGATATGCAATAAACATCACTATGTGACGAATACTAACATCTAAACTTAATATTTGTCACCACAAAGACGCATTAATTTAGACAGTGAAGTAGTTGAATAACAAATTACAGGTTGGACTTTAACTGCAATCTAACATTTCATGGAATAAAGGTGGTTCGATTTTAATATTATTCTATTACTGATAAGTAAGTTTTATTATTGTTGTTACTAATATGTTAGTCATCTGAGTGCCTAATTACTTCATGTTAAGGCACATTTTATGAGATGAGATTGGATGCAAATAAGTTGCACGAAAAAAGGTAGACAAGTATTCGAATCCCTAAATCAATGATTCATAGTCATGGCACACTACACAAATGATCTGTTTGAACTGTTACTACTACTACTACTACTACTACTACTACTACTACTACTACTACTACTACTACTACTACTACTACTACTACTACTACTACTACTACTACTACTACTACTACTACTACTACTACTACTACTACTACTATTAAGTATTACAATTAATAAAAGTAGTTATAGTAACATCACTGGCCATGAATAAAATATTTGATAGAAGGCTATAAAATAATTTTAAGTCTTGGATTTAGACGAACATGTTGAGTCAACCCAACTCAGCTAAATTACATAATATCTACAAACATCGATTATGACAATCAAGCTGACCCTAACTAATGGACATTCATCTACTAACATGTTTTAGGCCAACAGTCAATAACATCAAAGACTGATATCACGTTTTAGCTTGGATCTAGACTGTTCAGCAGTAAATATTTGTATCATTTAACATTTTCTACTAAATATTTTGTATTCAAAATATTTGTCACTTTTGTGTTTATTCAATAGTAACCAATGAATAACTGAATGTTGTTAGGGATTCATAATCCCTAAAAATACAACAGTTGACAGTATTTCATTGTATTAATTAAATGTTATTGATTTCACTTAATGAATAATCATTGTAAATTGATTGATATACAAATCGATGTATTTTGAAAATACAAATTCACTGGTTTGCTGGTTTACTATTCTCTCGTCTCACTTTTGCTCCACAATACAATCTTCCTACAAGCTTAGTCTTTTGTAATAGCTGCTGGCTGGGAAGGGAACAAGTTGCGGTATACGTCTGTGGTACAAGTATCGGTAATAGCGTTCGCTCACGAAACCCTCAAATCTATAGTGTCACAACAAATGTAATCTTCATTAAAAATTTTACATGAAGTTCAATCTTTTATTAAATTTGTCTTTATCATCTGGTATTTTAGACTGCATTGTTACATAACGTGTTCATAGAAGACATTTCTTGATGATTTCATTCACTTCTAAATGAAATTTTCAATGAAAATGAAGCCTCAATAAAGTACACTTAGTAAATATTAAAAATTTTCTAGTTAAACTTCCATCTTCTATCATTATTATTCTCTAGTTCTATGTTACTACCCTAACACTTAACCACACACACACACACACACACACTCACCCCATTCTATTCATTGTTTCTATAATAATAACCCCACCCTCACCTTCACTCCACTACCCCCTCCCCCATCAATTTTAAATGATTATTTTACCTCCACTAATCAATCAATCCCTTAGTTAATTAATTACTTAATTAAATTAATAATTAACCATTGAACTTAGTAACTAAGATTAAATAGATAAATTACTGAGATCAACAACATATTGAATAGTTTAATAAAATAAAATTTCATTTATTAACAGTTACATCATCATTAATAAAGAAAATTTATGTTGTTCTACATTCAAAGTAAACTCATTACGTCATTTCATTATAATCACTAAGTTGTTCTTCTATTTTTGTGTTTTTGTTTAGGTAAAATGGGATTCTAATTTAAATTATAAAGAATGTAACTGGGTTCCTTGTATGATTGATTGATTGATTGATTGACTATTTAATTTATTGACCTTGAATTTTGTTTTTGTTTTAATTAAAATGTTTTGAAATAGTTGGGGTGTTTTTATTTCCTTTTGTTTTACTCTCCCTTTCTCTCGATCTCCTTCTGTTTTTCTATCTTTTTTTCTTTGGTTTTCTTTTTCTTCATTTTCAGAAAAATGGGATTGATAAGTTTGATGAATGGAACATGTTCCTTTGATTACAATCAATTGTCAAGACATAAAAAAAGTTGAAGTTCATCTGATTCATTTTGAATCTATGAGTTTATATGTAATAAAGTTTACTAAAATGTTGTTATAGTTAAATTGTTGACTATATTACAATTTAATAGATAGAAAACAATAGGTTTTGTATCATGGACAAGCTTCAATTACGAAGTGACAGTAGTTATGCTTTAACACACGAAACATGATTGGTATATGTTCATGATACTACTTTAAATTGAACTTATTATAATCAGGCTTTAAGAATGATTCTTAATCTATACATTACTTCATTCATTTACCTATATGGAGTATAGGCTGGCCACTACTATTCTTTAACCAACTCTATCTATAAATCTCCTTTCCACTTCTTCTGGGGAGTCTCATCAGTGCTGATGGCCTGGTGACTGACGAAATCTCAGCACGGATACAGAAAGCTCGATTGGCTTTTACCAAGTTGCGTCACTTATGGCGGAGGCGAGATATCCGCTTGCTAACCAAAGGACGAGTGTACCGTGCAGCAGTTCACTCTGTCCTACTATACGGTAGCGAAACATGGCCGTTAAGAGTAGAGGACATTCGTAGGTTACTGGTCTTCGATTATAGGTGTCTCCGAAGCATTGCTCGAGTATCGTGGGGCAACCGAGTGAGCAATGCTGTCGTTAGGAAACGGGTTCTAGGAAAGGATGGCAAATCAATAGATGAGGTATTGAAACTTCATCAGTTGAGGTGGTTGGGACATGTGTTACGCATGTCTAACTACCGACTGCCTCGACGAGCTATGTTTTGCGGTGTAGGAATAGGTTGGAAGAAAGCTAGAGGTGGCCAAACCAAAACATGGCACAAATCGATGAAGTCACTGACAAGTGGACTGAGTCATGTTGGTAGATGTAGGCTGTGTGGTTGGGGTCCGCGAGACGAAAGTCATCAATGGTTAGAGACCTTGAACGACATGGCTCAGAATCGTTTTCAATCGCGCAGGTGCATCCACTCTTTGTGTTCTCTCAAAATCTAACCTTCTGAATTCTCTATCTTTCTCCTTTCAAATTTATCTCACTGAATTATACTTTTCGAATGATATCTTCGCTCCCTAATCTTCTGCATTACTGCTAATACTTCTACTATCGCTATCACTCTTGGATTTGAACTGACAGTTGCGTCTCTGTGGTGATGTGGTATGGCGACCTGAACTGATGTACGTACTTACGAAGTTCTGCGTTGTATCTATCTATCTCTTCCTATGTTTGACACCAATTCAATGAAATAAGTTCTTTCGTTTACTTCTCCTTCTTCGGTCTTGAAGATTCCAAGTTGAAGGTTATCTTGTGACACAGTTTGATAATTTCCTTAATGTATATCATATCCAACCCAACAAGAGGCTTCTAATTTCTTCCTTAGTTGGATATTGGTTGGTTTGTTCGCTGCTACAATAGGTTGTTGCTGATAATTTCTAGTCAACGAGATACCTGTATCTTTTGAATGATGCTTTTCATAGTTTGCAATACAAGTTTTAGCTCCATACAACCAAGCAGCCTTGATGTGTGTATTAAAAATTCAGACTTGATGTTGGCTGACAAATACTTTGAATTTCGGATGTTCTTCATTTATAGAAATGCTACCTTTACCTTGCCTATCTATTTCTTTTCCTCTGTATCAGTTTCCCCCACCCCACCCACATCTGTTTATCAGTCGTTTGACTGCGCATGTTTGCAAAGGTCTTCACATTATCTACAGCATATCCATTGGGTCATGTTTGATTCGCTTGGTGCTCGTTGCTTCGTATCTAAGGGTCTTGATTATCTTGTGTGTGTCTTAGCGTACAGCCTCAGAGGCTACTTCTATACAGTCTATCTTCAATTGCATTTGTTGCTATGTTCGGGATAAAAGATCTAGTTATCTGCGAAATCAAAATCGTCTACGTGAATCAAAGTTACTCCTTCAGACATTCATCATGATAAAGATGCTGCTTTCTCACAAAAGTGGTGTAAGTTAAAAGAAAGGTCGGCCTTAAAATCAACACTTCACCTTACTCCTCGAATTTCCAGTCTCCAGCGGTTTGGCTCTCACAATTACTGAGCCAACATGATACAATCTTCCCACAAAAAGGCCAAGATGGAGAAGCAATCCCTTTGACATTGTGGCCATAATCCCAGATTGTCATGATGAGCATAAATTAAGTTTCCGTCGTCATATACCGTGAAAAGAACCCTTATTTAGTGTACACAACCGGAAAGTAATAACTGTTATCATACCTCTAACTAAAGTAAAGACTGGCTATACAACTAGAAACTGAATTCAATAAACTCATCTCTTCCTACATGAATCACTTACGACAACTATAAATTCATCTAAGTGCTAATTCTCATACTATGACTTGAGTTTAATACCTAATAATTAAAATATCATTATATTATCTGTTAAGGCTATTGAATCCATTTAGTCACTAAATTATTCACCGCATATAAATGTATTAACAAAGAATTGATAGTTAACCATCAGTGATATTCACAATTGTATCTACATTTGTACTTCATATTGCCTAAAATTCATCACTACAGTTGAAACAACAAGAAAAAGTTTTTTCACATTTCACAACATCTATAACTCCATTTAACATGATTGAATATAAACTAAATTCTCTAATAACAATTAAGTATATCAGACATATTGTCTCCTAGATACAAACAAACAAAAAATACAGCGAAAACAAGGAATAAAAAATTATGTTTTTAATGATTTCAATGAAGTGAAAATAATAAATCGGTAGATGAGGAAAATTGAAAAATCTGTAAAACATGATAATTTGATTGTTTACATTCATTTAGTTAAATACATTAGTCACCAAATCCACATACATTACACTAACATGATGTACTCATAATTTTTACAACAAAATCCTCCTATCTTTCTTCACATATAAAGAAAGTAAGATTACTAGAAAGAGGAATAACATGAGAAACTGAAACATTAATTTTAATAGTTAACAGCAACAGTAGTAGTAGTAGTAGTAGTAGTAGTAGTAGTAGTAGTAGTAGTAGTAGTAGTAGTAGTAGTAGTAGTAGTAATAGTAGCGGTAATCGAAATATTACTTCCAGTAAGGGTTGACGATATCACCATGCTGACACTCAGGTTTAAACTTTAATTAGTCATTTTATTAATGGATGAACATAGTGCATAATGAATGGGTTGTTCAAAGTTTTTGCTTTAGGTTTGACAAATTCTGATTAACAATAGAATCAAGGATGTGTGTGTTAGAAGAAAATGCATTTAAATTGAAGTGGTTTGTGGAGATTGATATTAAGTTTTCACAGATTAATGTTGACGGGGTGCCAATGAAGACCCAGGAGCACTGGACAACTGTTTTGTCATGGTAATGGATTCCTCTGTGACAGTGGTTGCCTCAGATTCCGAATTTGGTCAACCAAAACTCAATACCAATCTTTACAAGATATCTCAATTCAATTAAAATAATCAGGTCACTAGTGGCTAACTTTTGAATGTTCCTAAAGCTCTAGTGAAAATCCGTTACTGGTGGAGTTCAGATTTGTTAGGACTGAGGCATTTATCACCAATGACAATGGATTGCCTACAGGCTATATCACAAATTGATGAAAATGATAATTCTACAACTAGATTCCAACTCAATGGTACGGAAGTTTAGGCGTTCACCAACCTGAAGCCCCTTAGGTAGATCTGAGACTACATACTGCCAAAGATTTGTCCAATACTAGGACGAAACAGCTGTCCAGCGTTCTTTGGTTTTCAATAGTGCTCTATCAACATCAATCTATGACGAATTCAATCAACTTAGATGTATTTAGTTCGATTATCAATATAATTGCTATTTACAAGAATGGAAGTGTCTAGTTGACGATTTCAAAATAAAGAAACAGACGAGTGCTGAAAATGTAAGTCATAGATACAATACATTTTTTCAAGAAACAATAGTTTAATTGTGTAGTTTGAACGATATATGAATGAATGAAATATCTACAATAGTAAGAAAATAGATTGACAATGCGATTTATTATTTTGAAATGAAGATTCGTTCTCTCATGAAGATCAATTCACTTCTCAAACTTACTTCTACTAGTGAACAATCGATAATATGATCCCAATGTTGATGTACATAGTGGGATTCGAACTTAGTCTGCTTTGTGTTGAACGCCACCTCGTTTACTACTAGGCTATTGAGTCTAATATGTAATTCGAATAAGCTTGTATCTTCCTATTGATTTATAATGGACTGAAACTGGTCAACCGATGAGTCACAAATGGGACGAAACGCGGATCCTGGATTCCACTTACCAGTCACAATCTAACTTAAACATTATTTGTATACTATCGGTAAATCGAAGCAATCAGATCAGGATGCACATATTTCAACAGAGGCTGACCAGTTTCAGTCCATTACAAATCAATGGGAAGATACAAGCTTATACCAATTAAAATGAAATATATTCTGAAACAGATCTGAAAATAAAAGTAACAATAAGTTAGTTTGGCGGGGGATAAAGGAATGCGGTCAATGGACACAAAGAGAATAGAACATCGTTTATTCAATTTTCTGCGAATTAGAGTGAGGAGGGGGGGGGTGTAGAATAAAGATCTCAATCATGAATTGATTGAAGTTGGAAATTTAACAGTTGCATTTTTGTCGTGGAACCTAATATTTCTTACCCTGATCTCTTAAATATTAGATGATATGCATTGAAAAAGAAGCCGAAATTGATGTTCACTTCTTTCTGTTTATGTAAAGTAATCTACTTTTAATACTTATTCATACATATTCAATGATTATTTTGTATATACGTTATTGATCAAAACAACAGTGAGTACTTCACAATCAGTCTCCATCGTATTCAATAAATAAACACACCATCAGTAAAAGTAGCCATTAATTCTTCTTATTGTTTGATTTGGATTGTGACTGGCTAGTGGAGTCCTATTTGGGACTTGTTATCTGGATGTTCCTGCGTTCTAATGTTGATATTCACAGTGGGACTCGACTTTAGCTCGTTTCATCCCGAATGCTACCACATTCACCACTAGGCTAGTGAGTCTTAATTTAAAATCTTTAAAACCTGTAGTAATGATTAACATTGTAACTATTCTTTTCATATTTACATTATAATTGGGCGTAGTCTCCTGTGATTGCATAAATGTCATTATTCGTTTTAGTCCAGAAGGAAAGGTAAGAAAAGTAAACTAAGGAAGGTAATTACGAATTTAGGGTGTAACTGTAATCACAGTTTATTTCTTTCGTTTAAATGTTCGAAATACATGTAAGTACTAATAAACTACCATCCATAAAGTGTTACTATTTGTCTATGTTGACCATATTTATTGTATGTTAGTTGGTGTAATAAGAACACATTATGTTATATACACACCATTATTACTTTAGAATGCCAGTAATTTGTGATTGGACTGAATGTTTTCAGCTCTCTTAGTACTTTGGATGGCTTCGTCAATTCTTCTGTCTGCCATCCCAATAATTTAGGATAGTAGGTATACAGGGGTACTGAATTATCAAAGGAAATGAAATATATGGATGAATATGAAACCAAGCTTAGTTTAGTTATATTTATTCTTCATTCTCAACAAATAATCGGGTATCGTAAGTAGGGTAGTTGTAATTAATTATTCAATCTATATGTGTAAGAAGCGGCTACTTATTTTTGAGTGAAACACAAGACCTCACTGTGATGACAGATGGTGGAAGTTAATTAGCAGCAAACCCTATTTCGTGATAGTTCCTCACTGGTAAGATATACCTTTCTGGTGAATATCTACTGGCACTAAACAACTGTGTGATTTGAATGACCGAAAACTACTGGGTTCAGCCGATAGTTAGCTCATGGATGTGAGGGAGTCTAGGACATAACAATTGTCTAAACGTTTTTAGGTCTCGCTTTTTGTCTAAATCCAACAACCACTACAACAACTTATGATAGCAAACTAAAATTTTAATCTGATTTATGATTTTGTAAATGCAAATAGTAATGACTGGTTTCTTTAGGATACACAGGTTACTTTGTTAATGAGATCAACAGAATGGCGACTTTCTCAATGGATTACATTATGTCTTTCCTTGGCTCAATTCAAGTGTGTGTGTGTGTGTGGATATTTATATCGGTAATTTACTAAGGTTAAGTGGTTGGACTTATGTCTTGATAAGGCGTCGTTTTGCATAAAACTTCAGCAAAGTTGGTTTTCTACTAACTATCATCTTCAACCTTGTAATACCAAAATATAATGCAAATGATGCCGATATCACTACGTAGTGACCAAACGACGTTAACATCCACTATCTCATACATGATAAAACCATTGTGTAGAGTAATAATAATAATAAAGCTACAATAAAGGACATACTAAGAGGAATCACTAAGTTTCCGAAACTGGTTTTCTGAATTTTAATACCAATATTTTGATTGTATACTTAATAAGCACTTTCTTTCTTTTTTTCTATTATCTTCATATTCCTTGCATTCTAAGCTCTTATCATTAGCTCATATCATTAACTGTTATCATTGCATTTTTGGTTTAGGAACATAAGCCAATTGTTTATGTATTCGCTACCTTGATTTTCTATAATTAATACTTACTTACTTACTTACTTACGCCTGTTACCCCTCTCGGAGGAGCATAGGCCGATCACCAGTATTCTCCATTCAACTCTGTCCTGAGCGATCCTTTCCAGCTGTCTCCAGTTACTGTTCATCATTTTTATGTCTGCTTCCAGTTCTCGACGCAGGGTGTTCTTTGGCCTTCCTCTTTTCCGTTTTCCAACAGGATTCCAAGTTAGTGCTTGTCTGGTGATACAGTCTGATGATTTCCGCAGTGTATGTCCTATCCATTTTCAACGTCGTTTCCTGATTTCCTCTTCAGCTGGAAGCTGATTTGTTCTTTTCCAAAGTAGGCTGTTGCTGATGGTTTCCGGCCAACAGACATTCAATATTCTACGTAGACAGTTGTTGATAAATACCTGTACTCTCCTGAGGATGTTTGCAGTAGTTCTCCACGTTTCAGCTCCATAGAGAAGAACTGACTTGACATTCGAGTTGAAGAGTGTGACTTTGAGATTGGTAGACAGTTGTTTGGAATCCCATATATTTTTCAACTGTAGAAATGCTGCTCTTGCTTTGCCGATCCTTGCTCTTACATCTGCATCGGATCCTCCTTGTTCATCGATGATGCTCCCCAGGTATGTAAAGGTATCCACCGAGATTCTGGATAATTAATACCATTAGATTAATGTGTGGTCTAAGCTTGTATGTGCATATTTGAACAATTATATGAAATATGATTTATTCTAAACCGATTGATTCAACTTCTTTCAAATTCAGCTTTGGGTTAGATAGATTGTGTCGAGCTGACATGATGTTACAGTCAACTGGTTATTATTTAAAGGTCATTATATCATTCGATTACGTTTAAAGATCTCATGTCTATTGCCTAATAGGGATCATATATTCTGTAACTGAACAATTCGAAGATATATCATAGGTTTTATTCACTATTATGAATTGTGTTGGCGAAAAGGATTCCCTGTTTTAATAATGAGATATTCCTGTTAAACATGGACTAAGATTATAGATACTCAAAAAATATACTTTATTATTGTTTTACAAGGATGGAAGTATGTCAACAACTCATCTGTTTCTATCATTTGAATGTTCCAGTACTTAGCATAGCAACAATTTGTAAGTTAATTATCATTATGTTATGACGAGAGAATTGGGGGCTGAGTGGGGTTGAGTGCCAATTACTAGTGCCTAGTTGGTTATTGCGCGTCTGCCCTGTGCCCACTTAGTCCCAAGCCGAAATAAGAAGAACGCGAGCCAATAGGTCAGCCAGCCAGAATCGAATCTATATTTCAAGCATTCTTTTATATATACATAAATTCAGACCACACAGCAACCCAATTAGAAAATTAGCATGAATACAGAACGAGGGGAATAGTGGTAGTGAATAGGAACAACTTGTACACAACCAATTAACTATAGTCCATAACAAGAGACAATATAATAACAGTAATTATGCTAAACGGGAGGACAGGGCAAGCGGAGCGTAACAATAATAGAAACAAAATGTTTACATTACAGACAGTTCGAATAAATGAAATAGTGTTCTCAAACACAGTTCTGAAAGTTTGTTACGCTTCTTTGTGGTCCGACCTAACACATTACCATCTAGATTCACATAATAATTCAGTTCGAAAAAATCTATTTCTGGAACAATAAGTAGATTGTTTACACAACTGAAAAATATGTGACCAAATGCTTGAATACGATGTTGATAGTGCTATTACTATCCTGTTCAACAGAATATTGATCTATGAATAGAATATATTTGTTAATAATCTCAGCGGATGAAATTAATGAAAAATTCCAACGTTTCGCTCGGCAAACTGGTCCGAGCTTCTTCAGGGTTATTTCCCTGTTCATATGTCTTACATACACTCGGCGCCCAAGTTTTGTAAATATTTTCGTTCTTGTTTGGACGAAGATACCTATATAGAATATTGATCTATTCACGCTAACAAACTGATTAATTTAACAGGTTACATCTTCATTTTCGAACGTTTAGATACTTGACTAGATGAAAGTTTGATTTGATATCACGAAGTGGCATAGATTATACTGTTGAAGTGTTACCAGTGGCATCCCACATTGTTGGGTGTGATGCAGTTACCCACCGATGGCAACTGATGAGTTCTCGTAAATATATTGCGAATTGACTAAAGTCATTAATATTAATCAATGGATGTCGGCTTAGTGGTTTAAGGCTTATGCATCCGCCGTCAAACAATCAGTGTTGGGGTCGATTCCTCGACGAGCTCGAGAGTGAGCGCTGCTAAGAAGTTGTAAACTAGGACTAAGTAAGTGTTTAGTACCAACCCGTGGTTTTTAAACACTGTCTAATCCAGATCAATTAGTGAAATCGCCATCTCCGCAACACCCAATTACAATAAATGGAAGTTATTTATAGAAGTAACCATTAAGGTAAGAAGTATTATTTAACCTAAATTTCGTAATAGTTCTATCAGTTACCAGTATGAGGAACAGGTAAAGATGACATTAATTACTAAAGGATAATCTATAGTATAAGTAGTTTACCCGCATAGGTAGTAAATCATCGCCAGAATAGATTAGTGGTAATATTATTGTGTATGACATGGTGAAGATGAATACGCCTCGTTGCTAATCAAGTAGGAT
This sequence comes from Schistosoma japonicum, assembly GCA_025215515.1. Classification (NCBI taxonomy): domain Eukaryota; kingdom Metazoa; phylum Platyhelminthes; class Trematoda; order Strigeidida; family Schistosomatidae; genus Schistosoma; species Schistosoma japonicum. Next base: position 4,424,463 of record CM046062.1, on the reverse strand, counting down.
TTCATGTCAGCTATACCATCTAATATTATTTAATCAAGACGATGAATGTAACAAAGTTAACGTTAAGAATAAATAAGATTTTGTTTCCAAAGGTTAGTTTATGCATAGGGAATAAAACGTATCTATGGCCTTATGGTAGTTTCTAATGAGTAATACTAAAATTAGTAACGTTTATAACAGTTGAACAATCGATTTCTTAGAAAGTTAAGTTTGAATTAATCCCTACAATTTTCTGTTGCGAGGTTTTATTTCACAAGAGTTCCAAGTTATTTCATCTTTGAAAATTCCTTTCTCAGAAGTGCTAACGCATTAACTTTTATTGAATATCAGTAGTTCATCTATTTTATCATTTTCTTAAAATTTTAAACCAATACATGATAGAAAATAGCAACAATAACCATAACAACAAGCAAATGTCATTATACATAAACACGTAAGTCCATCTTACTTGCTTACTTACGCCCGTTACACCTCTCGGAGGAGCATAGGCCGATCACCAGTATTCTCCATTCAACTCTATCCTGAGCAATCCTTTCCAGCTTTTTCCAGTTACTGTTCATCCTTTTAATGCCTGCATTCAATTTTCGATGCAGTGTGTTCTTTGGCCTTCCTCTTTTCTGTTTGCCAACAGGGTTTCAAGTTAGTGCTTGTCTCGTGATGCAGTCTGATGATTTCCGCAGTGTATGTCCTATCCATTTCCAACGTCGTTTCCTGATTTCCTCTTCAGCTGGAAGCTGATTTGTTCTTTTCCAAAGTAGGCTGTTGCTGATGGTTTCCGGCCAACAGACATTCGATATTCTACGTAGACAGTTGTTGATAAATACCTGTACTCTCTTCAGGATGTTTGGAGTCCCATATGTTCTTTAGCTGTAGGAATGCTGCCCTTCTTTTGCCAATCCTTTCAGTTTGATTAGTTAACTATTGAACTGTTGTATGAGGCTTTCTTTTCATGGTTTAGTAAACCATTTTTCCTGATCCAGTTGTTGTCCTTTGTTATTCTTATGACTGTGTGTTGGGGATGTTAGATCCCCAAAACTCACTTGGCAAACCTGTTATTTTTGTGATTTCATTAGGTAAATTTGAATTTCTTGTTTTCGCTCCAAAAAGTCCCCTTCTCACCTTCAGTTCGTGTTTCCCACTTGGTAAGACAGTAAATCTTATTGGTTCATTGTTTATTTTAGTACTCTATTTATGATATTCCAAGGACGCTCTCTGTTTTTGTATATATACGCATGAGTTGTGTGTGATGAGGTCGTCTGACAGGCTGCCAGTGGAATTAAACGCTTCTTGCTGTCTATGGACTTCTTACTCTAGTTAGCTGGGCTGAGGCGCTGAGGAATAGCTTACCTTCCTGTTACTGTGTCGCTGGTCTTACGTTCGCTAGCGGTTATCTAGGTGTCACCATAAACTCGCGAAACCTTAACACTGTGTAAGAAATAAAATACTTTCGTGACTTTACTGTTGATACATGTTTTATCGATGCGAATCCACTTTTATTATCGTAGTATTTTACTGGTGCATGTTGGTTAATCCCCACATTTCAAATTTTTTGAGTTTAGATAATTTACATGGGAGTCAGTCATTTGGTTAACGTTAGTTTTTATATCAGACAACTGTATCAATCATTTAATGATCCGAAATCCGTTGGTTCAATTCTTGTTGGAGGGGAGGGGAAGTGAAGAGTGTTTCATCAGTAGTAGTACTAAGTGATGACCAGCCTACACATTAAAGATGATAAAACTTATATAATATGATTATCATATTTCAAATCAATTACTATATACTAATACTTTACTGTGAAGATCTTTTACTTGAACTTTGTATCATTACTAAAAACTCAAATCAAACTTGAATCATTCTGTAGTACTAACCCGTTTTATAATCGTTCTAATGAAAGGTTCTTGAATTTTTTTTACAACATGATGTTATGGTGGTTGTTGGACTTTGTTGCTTAACATCGTCGACTAGAAATAAGGAAACATACAATTAAGTCATAAATGAGATAGTTGATGAGCATATTCTATGCTTTATGTTTTAAAATGATTGTCTTACTGACAGACAGACAGATACAACGTAGAACTTCGTACGTACGTACATCAGTTCAGGTTGCCATACCACATCAGCACAGAGACGCAACTGTCAGTTCAAATCCAAGAGTGATAGTGATAGTAGAAGTATTAGCAGTAATGCAGAAAGTTAGGGAGCGAAGATATCATTCGAAAAGTATAATTCAGTGAGATAAATTTGAAAGGAGAAAAATAGAGAATTCAGAAGGTTAGATTTTGAGAGAACACAAAGAGTGGATGCACCTGCGCCATTGCAAACGATTGTGAGCCATGTCGTTCAAGGTCTCTAACCATTGGTGACTTTCGTCTCGTGGACCCCAACCACGCAGCCTACATCTACCAACATGACTCAGTCCACTTGTCAGTGACTTCATCGATTTCTGCCATGTACCGGCAAAAGCACGAGAGTCCGAATTGTCTTACTGAGGTTAGATCATAATGTAATTCTGCAAGAATTATTGAACTTAATGGAGCATATGACATTTGTTAATGTTCATTGAGTCTTGCTGGTATGTTTTAGACTAGGACGAAACAACCTTACCCACCCTTTTTCACTTTACGCAATCACTAACTGATAAATTAAAAGAAATTCACCTCGATAAATCAATTGCTTGAATAGCATGAATTTAGTTGCAATAACGGAGAAATTTCGTCTTGATTAGTTCTCAAACTGATTATCTACATCCCAGTGTTAATATTCGTACATAGATACAAGCCTAGTACCTTCTGAATCTAATCCCGATAGGTTATCCACGGAACTACAGAGTCTAAAAAGCCATTAACTCGTTTAACGGGTATCGAATTATTTCTATAGGTTTGTAATTTTCAGTGATTTAGTATAAGAATCAAAATTAAGAGGGGTGGGAGTCTTTATTTTTATATGTACATTCGGAACTAATTGTTTCCATGTGTGCTACATGTTTTTGACTGTAACTATTAGTGAAATTTAACGAAAAGCGCTTTGTTTTATGTGAGACTCATCATTTGTATGTAACTGAATTCTAATGTTGACAATTAACCCAGTATAAAGTATTCTTGAAGCGATAGAATGTTTTCTACTAGGCTATTGAATCCCCTCTGATTTCAGTTACCAGAAAGTTAGTAATTTCATAGTCAACGCTTAGAAGGTACATATTGTCAATTGTGATTAATCAACTATAACAGAATATCAAATAATAAGGAACAAAATAAAAGTTAACATGTAACAATAACTATCATACTGGCTATTATGACTCAGTATCTAATGGAAAATTATCTGACAACTGAAGAGATACATTTGACTGTTGATACAAATATCAACGCAGGGATGTAGACAAATGTAAATGATGAGTCTCAGGTACGATGAAACACATCATCTATATTTCATTGTTAGTTAAATAGCACATATTCGTTTTAATATGCCTAAAGTAAATAAAAATGAAATATACACGATGTTTATATATTTCTTCAGTATGAAGTAGATTTGCTTACTACTTTCATGTATCTATGTGTGTCTTATGTTGTTTTTTTTTTGCATAACTACTTAAATTACTAATTACTTATTGTCATGACTTATAATAACAACATTTATCACTAACTGACCGTCTCCTTTTAAACTATCGGTACAGGGAGGAGATCATGTTATGAAGTGTCGTTAAACAACAATTTCAGTTAAGAAGATAAAACAACAACGATGACGATAACAACAACAACAACAACGATAACTTGTGATTCACATGAAACAGATGTTCATTTTTCAATATTTAATTTATTCAATTCTTTTATGTTTTATTATTATTATTATTCGAAATGATTCCTTATTCAATTTATTATTATTATTATTAACAAAATAATAATAAACGTTTACTAAATGCATTAAAAAAAAAATAGAATGACAATAGTTTTCAGTTTTGTTTTAATGAAGTTGTTCAATGTTCAATTATTTTTATTTTACAATATTTCTTTTTCTTTTTTCTTTTTTTTCTTAATCAAAAAAGAGAGAGAAAAAAAACACAATCTACTTTAATTCATTATAAATAATAATAGTGAATGATCAATGTAAATATAAGTAGTATCATTGTGTTGTTATTGTTTAATAAAAAAGTTATTGTCTAATATTTTGTATATAGAACAATAATAAAAAGTGAATATCAAAAAAAAAGAAGAAAAAGAAAAGAAGAAATCATGTTAATCATTTCTTAAAGTGATTTATATTAAGTATAAAGTTACTTTTATAATTTGTATAAACAAAGTAATAAACATTGAAGACAACTGCTTAGATTTAGTTAATTGTCATTTGTAATGAAGTCGAACACGTGTATACTTCATTCTATTAGAGAGAATCATTTAAGTTGGATTGTGATTAGCAAGTTAAATCCAGGAGGCATATTTTGTTTTATTTTAGGACTCGTTGGCTGGATGTACTTGTAGGCTCCTAGTATTTGATCATAGATGTCTTCGAAACATTGCTCGTGTTTGCTGGGACCACCGAGTAAGCAATGCGTTGGGTTAGGAATAGAGTACTAGGTAAATACGGTAAGGCTATTGATGAAGTAGTGAATCTTCATCAGCTGAGGTGGTTAGGACATGTGTTACGTATGCCCAACCACCGTCTACTTCGACGAGCAATGTTGTCTGTTGTGGGAGTAGACTGGAAGAAAGCTAGGAGTGGCCAAACGAAAACATGGCACCAATCCATGGAGTCATTGACAATTGGGCTGAGTCATGTTAATAGATGTAGACTACCTGGTTGGGGCCCACACGATGATCGTAACAAATGGTTGGAGACTTTAGGTGATATGGTTCAAAATCGTTTACAATGGCGCAAATGCATCCACTCCTTGTCTTCCTCCAAATTCTAGTTTTTGAGCTTCTCATAATTTTATCTTTACTGAATCAACTTTTTTGATTCAAATCTTATCTTTGATCTCTATGCCTTTCCATTAGTACTTACTCTTTTACTACCTCCCCTACTCTAGAATTTGGTCAGACAATTTAATCTCTATCAGCTTATTGAGGCATGGCAACTTGAACTGATGTGTGCATGCACCAAGTTCTACGTTGTAACTGACTGACTGACTGACTTGCATCCGAATATTGATGTTCATAATGGAATTCAAACTCAGTTCGTTTCATGTCAAATGCCACCCCGTTCACCACTAGACTTGTATCTCTCCGTCGTTAATGTTCAGGTCTTCAATCTTTCGTTTCATTTGTGGACTTAAAAACACTAACAATAGGATGATGCAAACTATTTCAAAGTATGTATGCATTCCCCTTGTATCAGTGTGGCTGTTTGATTCAGTAGCTCACAAGAGTAACGTGATAGAGTTTAAAGTGAATAGATTGAATTCAAACTAAAACTATAGTGCCACCCCTGAGTGATTCATAAAATGACCTTGAGCCAACTTTAGCCAATGAGAAAGCACAGCACATTTATGATAAGTTTTTAACAAATTAACGATAGATTGAATACATCACACATTAATGTTGATGGGGTACTACTGAAAACCAGGAAGCAGTAGACAGCTGTCTTACTCTAGTGTTGTGCAGAAGGTTAGGTGATTGTCAACCTGTAACCACTGGAGCGGAGTCTGAGGTGTGCACAGTTGAGGAGTTTCACACAAGAACGAGATAGTTACTCCCTGGTTTACAATGGTACCCTGCTAACAACAATTTGTGATGTATTCAATAAATAAAAAAATGCCAACCACCATAAAAATAATGACCATCTCAATTTATGTAAATAATGATAGGTGATAAAAAACAAAGTCTATGTTGCACGTTCGCATAATTTGAATGAATGAAATAAAGAGTTCATCTATGTGACTGTATGACATTTTTAGCAGTAATCCTAAGTGAGATGTTAGATATTTCTTTAATGTACTTCACATTCCCCCCCACCTTATCATTATTTCTGTGGTCTGTATCATCGGATACATGAAATGATGTTGATACGTGATTGCATGAAATTCATATCCATGGTGGTGAAAGCATTTATAGCTTTTCTAGTCATTTGTACATATTGTTATTTCCGGTAAAACATATCGTTACACATCTACTGCTCTTAACAATCTTTTAAGACAATATTGGTGATATGGGAATATATACTTGTAACATTTCTGCACACATCTGATTTCAGCTATTTCAAGGCTAGAACTGCTAAGATTTGTTGTACGAAGCATCTGATTATCCCGACCATACGTTGTTACCACTGATTCAGACAAATCAAAGTGTGTATTTTCCATACACAATACAATATTTTCAACTATGCGTTGAGAACATGAGAAATGATGTTGAAGTTTCATTAGTCTGGTACTATAATTTAGTCCTACCGAGTTTGAGTTCTAGTGTAAACATGCATTCTAGAGTTCAGCTACAATCACCTATGGAGTCCCAAGTAAGACAGAACATACGTCTTAGATTTCACTTGACGGCTAACATTCAATCAATCACTGTCTAGAAAGTTTTCATATATATATTGTTCGAATATTTATAAAGAAGAATTTTGATTAGTTTATTGCATACTTTGTATTCATACATATAGTATAGAATAACTAAAGAGTTAGTAGATGCTTCTTTGAAGTAAGTCTTACACGAGAATCCACAGCATACGCTTCCATTGCATCATTGTTTACTACTAACAGTATGTTATCAAGTAAGCTACTTAGTCCAGATGACCGCTAACTTGTATAAAAAGTTATTTGTAAAAAACTAGAATTCCATGTTGACAAACATATCATAGATTTCACAACTATTCACAATTTAAACATGTTGGCACTTTGTAGTGGCTAGAAATATCGAGGCGTTTAATAAACGAGTCTATACTTCGACTAAGACATATGACAGTTTGTTCAAAGTATTAATAAACGGGAGGTATTAACACATAGAAATACCTATTTTTCATGAAGATATTAGGTTATTTACTTTACTTACTTACTTACGCCTGTTACCCATCTCGGAAGAGCATAGGCCGCTCACTTATATTCTCCATTCAACTCTGTCCTTAGCAATTCTTTCAAGCTGTTTCCAGTTACTGTTCATTCTTTCAATGTCTGCTTCCGATTCTCAATGCAGTGTGTTCTTCGGCCTTCCTCTTTTCTGTTTTCCAACAGGATTCCAAGTTAACGCCTATCTCGTAGTGCAGTCTAATGATATCCGCAATGTATGTCCTATCCATTTCCAACGTGGTTTCCTGATTTCCTGTTCGGCTGGAAGTTGGTTTGTTCTCTTTCATAGTAGGGTGTTACTGATGGTTTCCGGTCAACAGAGATACAATATCTTGCGTAGACAGTTGTTTGTAAATACATGTACTCTCCTGAGGATGTTTGCAGTAGTTCTCCACTTTTCAGCTCCATACAGTAGAACTGTATTGACGTTAGAATTGAAGTGTGTGACTTTGAGTTTGGTAGACAGTTGTTTGAAGTCCTATATATTTTTAAACTGTAGGAATGCTGTCCTTGTTTTCCCGATCCTTGAAGTTACATCTGCATCGGATCCTCCTTGTTCAAGATATTAGGTTAGTTTCAATTATTTGTGTTTTTTGTATAGATGTGATGTGTACTGCTCTAAAGTAAGGAGTACTGAAGATCTGTTGTGTCCTAGTACATAACTTCTTAAAAGTTCATATCATCAGTTTCATCAAGTTATTCGAACCCAAAGTATTCAGGTTTCAAGGTGAACTCTTAACCATCTGCATCAACTAGCCAACCACCAACTAATGATAGAATTCACACTTCCATTAATTTATGACAGGTTAATTATTTGATTACTATAGTGTACATACTACTTATTAAGTATTTAATTCTTAGTAATTTAATATCTATTCCTATATGTATTACTTTTATTCTTTCATGTAAATTTTATTGTCTATCTACCTACGTAAAGTAAGAATAGAAGATCATTAATCATATTTGATAAAGTACCTTATGAAATTTATGAATTGTACAAGTCAACAACAACAACAACAACATCGATGACTACAGCGACAATTACAACAACGATTAATAATAATAATAATCAAATTACAAATTTAATTGAATAAACATGTAAAATTACTTCATGTGCATTGACTTTATTCAATTATGTTTCTTGTCTAAATGTGTGTTTGTGTGTGTGTGCATGTGTCTATAAAAAGTACAAACAACTGTCTACTATACCTTAAATACTATGCACTTTCAATTGTCTACATTTATATTCTTCTGTTGTTAACCTTCTGTTCACAATGTTCCTTTCACGCTCTCGCTCTTGTTGTCTCTGTCTTGTGCTCTCATATACACAAATGCACTCATTCCATTCATTCATTTAATTAGTAAAACATTCATATTTTGTTACACTTCACATTGATATCACACCTGTGTATTAAGTGTTAATAGAATTCAACTGATATATATATTTGTTCTTTTTTTATTTATCATGTAAACAATTTTGTTACTATTCTCACCTACATTTTATTATTGATATGATCTGTATTATTGTTTGTATTCATTAAAGATTGATGTTGGTTAGATGCCGTAGATAGTTATTTTGTCCTATTATGGAACACTTCTTTAGCTGTAAGCACCCTCGATTCCATTGAAGAAATGAAACCATAGCTGTCATATCTCACTGGGGAAAGCATAACCCTTTTGCACTACTGGGTCGATACCCAATGGTAGAATTCCTACTTCTGTCTATTTGTGAATCACTTTTTATCTCAAATCTCATCTCTAATCTCTATGCCTTTCCATTAGTACTTACTCTGTTACTAACTTCCCTACTCTGGGATTTAGTCAGACAATTTATTCTCTATCTGCTAATTGAGGCATGACAACTTGAACTGATGTACGCATGTACCAAGTTCTACGTTGTAGCTGACTGACTGACTGACTATTTATGATATAGTATAATAATCATTCACTATCATTAGTGATGACCGCTTTAATGTCAGCATATCCAAACTCCACCGGTCATGATTTCTATATTAGACTATAATAATAATGATAATAATAATAATAATAATAATAATAATAATAATAATAGTTTGTTATATATATTCTCGAATTTCTTACTTAATCGAGGTCAATTTACAGCCATGAATACGTTAATGTTATACTACGATGGTAAACAAGTGCTTCGTTATCGCGGGTAGATGTTTGACATGATGGTTAATGTGATAGTACAGATACGTACTGAAAAGTAAGAGATGAAAGTCGAACTGCAGATTGGATGAATACGAGTGATTAATTAAGCATGATTGTTTCTGATTATAAAGAACTTGGGTAGATTGATTCGTTATGTGGGTTATTAGCTTACTGATTTTAACAAGTTAACAACAACTAAAAATTACTAAGATAGTTTGGTAAGTAGATAACTGAGACAAATAAACTTTAAGAAAGCGTATATTGGAAAAGTAGGCATATTTCAATGAATAATTGTGATGAGTACATAACAACTAAGAAAGTTAATTCGATGTCATAAATTGATTTGACCAGGAAACAATGAGCAGATGTTTGGACCCAGTATGCAACTCTTCAACAGTGCACATCCACGACTTCACCAGGAATCAAACTCAGAAAGTTATTAACAGTGCAGTAACAAATAAAGAAATAAGTGTTTATACACTTCAATCGTTTTAAATTTTGTATTGATTAGGTATCAATATAATCGGTAACACTGGAGTCTGGCTTTCCTTGTAATAGGATACTTTGATAAAGAAACAAAGTTAACTAAACGTTATGTGAATGAGTTACAGTAACTAAAATGGCTGCGCTTCAAACAATATGACTGACTAATTGTGCCAGTTAACATAATAATATGTAACCTGAATAATGACAGATGTTGTGTTTTACAGATAAATGAAATTTGAGATTATTTCCCATATCAATAAATCCATTGATAAGAAACTCTAATTTCCCCTCTTTTATCTACTTGAATCTATGTACATTACTGTTGACTCAATATTATTGACAGATACAATGACAACACATTTTTGCACAGTAAAGAACATCTAGCACAGAATATGCATGATTGTAGACAACATTCCTAGTTTCATATGTGTTGGCGTGCTAGGTCCCTCAGGATTCTTATGGTAAACATATTATTATTTTTATTCATTTGTAAGCATTTGTGTCCCTCGATTTCGTGCCAAAAATGCGCCTATTTTACCTTCAGTTTATGTTTCCCACCCAGTAGGAGGTTAAATCTAATTGAACCTGTTGTTTATTTTACTACGCCTATTTGCGACACTTCCAAGAATGTTATCTTTTTTTGTATACATACGGATGAGTTGAATGTTTATTATTCGTCTGTCAGGTTGCTTGTAGAATTAAACGCCTTCTTACTGACGTTAGACTACTTCATCTAGTTAGCTAAGGTGGGGTGCTCTACCTGTTATATCCACTGGTCATACGTACATTGGCTGGTATCAGTGGTGTCATTTTAATTCGCAAACCCTGAAAATTTAAAGCAACAAGTCGTTCTCATTCATATTCATTAATGATTGTTTACATTCAGATACGCTCACATGGTATCATATTTAATGTATCAGTTCTACATTAATCATAATGAGAGAGGTGCTGAATGAGGAATAGAATGCATAATTCATCCTAATGATACGTATTATACAAACATCATATCTACCTTCATTTTAGAACTCTTTAACAATATACATTAGAGCCATCTGCATACATATGATCAAAACTTGGAAATCTTCAAATTTCACAATACGTATAACATCATCAGATCATGAATTCATTAACAGATCCTACAGTCAGTTCACAATTATTGATCATAATAATGAATTAGTTGAGTTCTCATTTTTTCATCCTTGTACATTTACGGACGTACCAAAATGAGAAAAACACCATTTAGACAAGAAGGAAAAAACCTCTATGAAGCCCCCCCCCCAGAACCCTCGAAATAGTCGGAGACATTCAATCCAATCACTGATCAACTAAATCTTAACGTCACGCGTTCTGATTGGGTAATAGTTGAAACTTCTTAGTTCCGATTGAATGGATTATAATACTGATTTTATTGTTTCAGAAAACTATCAATACACGAATATGTTGTACATAACTCACTATCTATTCTTATTAGAATAAAGTCTCCTGTCTATTCGTCTTGTGAATTCGCGATTAGGTGGGTTCAAGGTGGGTTCGAATACTAAACTTGTCTGCTCCTAGTCAAGCTATCAACTACGAGTTCTAACAGAGAACAAAAGTACACGGTAACAATTTTTTTTTTGTTGTTTATTGTTTTCGTTTTTTCTTTTTTCTTTAAGAAAGAAAAAAAATGAGTTAAATCAATTTCAAAAAATAATAAAAAAGAAAATTAAACAGAAAAGTAAACACTTAACAGCTTTTTTTTAAAAAAAATATTTTATTCTTTTCTTTAATACGTGTGTTATGACGTAAGAAGTTGGGTGATTGGATGGCCGAGTGCCAATTACTAGTGCCTAGTTGGTTATTGCGCGTCTGCCCTGTGCCCACCTAGTCCCGAGCCGAAATAAGAAGAATGCGAGCCAATAGGTCAGCCAGACAGAATCCTATTATATTTCAAGCATTCTTTTATATATACATAAAATCAGACCGCACAGCAAACCAATTAGCAAATTAACATGAATACAGAACGAGGGGAATAGTGGTAGTGAATAGGAACAACTTGTACACAACCTAATTGACTTGTAGTCCATAACAACAGACAATATAATAACAGTAATTATGCTAAACGGGAGGATAGGGCAAGTGGAGCGTAACAATGATAGAAACAAAATGTTTACATTACAGACAGTTCGAATAAATGAAATAGTGTTCGCAGACACAGTTCTGGAAGTTTGTTACGCTTCTTTGTGATCCGACCTAACAACGTGATAATGTTTTGATTTCATTGTTGATATCTGGTGTAGACATCCGATTGATCAATTCAATTTCATTAAAAGTTAATTCACTTAACCTGATGATATTGAGGTGATTTGTATTTTTGTTGTTTGATAGGTGGTATAGAATGATCTTGATTTGGACTCTGTAGACATTGGCATTGTTGATTCGAAGGCCTGGTTGAAAATCTTAGACTATCATTTCTTTTTCAAATATCTCAACAACTTACATTCGAATTCCACTGTGAACATCAACATTGAGATGAACGTACATCCAGCCAACGAGTACCGAATAGGAAGAAACGTGTGTCATGAATTCCACTTACTAGTCACAATTCAATTTAAATAATACATGTGAATAATCGCTATATCGAGGCAATCCACTTAGGATGCACATGTAGCAACAGAGACTGATCAGTTTCAGTCTATAGCAAATCAATCGGAATATGCAAATTCATCTTAATAACTTACACTCTCCTTTTTAGTTTTGTTCTAAATGCTTAGTTATGTCCCAAAATCGCAGTGTGTACTCACGCGTCTATATAAAATGTCTATCACCTATCGTGAATAATACAGTGAGATTCAAATGAAGATATCGCGGTGACTGGTAACACGTGATAAAAATGATCAATATTTTGTCAAATGTCTATCTCTGAAATTCCTAGTCATAAATACAGATCTCTTATTTGAAAGTGTGGACTATGTACAATTTTTCTTCAGTCACAGCTCACGATTCTTGGCTACCTGACCTGCATGGTATAGCTAAAATGTTTCCAGATTCTTCATCAGGATCATTGTATCATCAAGAAAAAGTGTGCTGGTTATGTTGTTACTTTTGTGAAAACAAACTGGTGTCAATGCAAAAAGAACAACTTCTTGAGACACTGTACCCTGAAAATTCATATTATACTTAGCATACTAGTGAATAAAGCTATTATTATTAAATTGAACTCAAGTAATATAGGTCTGTTAATGAATGTGCTTCAGTATCATCATAACCAGGCTACTGTCAAATGGCAGAATTTTCATTTCAATAAATGTTTGATATATCACAACTATTGGTTAATATCATTAGTAAAAGCTACAGTTTCTTTGTTTTATTTACTGAAGGAACTAAGGGTGTATACTAATGAGTAGTCCCATATTTCGACGAATCAGCTATCCAGTAGTTTCTAGTTTTTTGTAGTTTGATCCATCTACTCACTGTAACATTAATGTGTTGTCCAACGTTTTCCCAACCACTCAATCTTTGAAAAAACATTTAGGGTATAGTGGTATTTTTCTAGTTTGAAGAACACAGCTTTCTTGTACATCTTGTAAAAGATCCAGATAGCTAATTTTCTTGTAACCTGATTCGTCATTATTACTCATTTTTAAACCTCGAGAGGTATAGGGTACAAGTGATGCCGATTGGAGATATTCGAAAATATGTCTGGTTGCTTTATGAAGGTAAATTTGTCATGTTTAAAAGTTTCAGTTCCATTTGGTCAATGCGGCGTAGCATATCGTCTGGAATAACAGCCAATGTCTTTTTCAAATCATATCCTGTTAACTCAGAGCTTTAGGGCTCATCAGGACCCACATTATGTGTGCTAGCTAGAGCTCTGACTTACTTTCGTGGCAGGTTGCTTATGTCGATCCGATATTTCACAATAGACTTGTTGCCGTTACTAATGATCTAACACATCCCAAGTAAAATAATGAAGAAATAAAATGATGTATACAGCTACAGCTTTTTTGAAATACCGTCTCATCGATTAACGGTGAAACGAAAGTGGTTCTCTACTGTAACTAACTATATTTTTTTACACAACCAGGGTCATAGCAATCAATCAGATGCTACAGTCAGTCCTTTTATATTTTCAAAATACGACTAATCGCAATGTATGGAGAAGCAGTGACCTCAATATGATCTATTAGTCAATCGATTATAGCTCCTGAATGATAATATGATAAAATTCATGGGTCTAGTAAAGGTTAGGATGAGGGGAACATGACAATAATAGAACTAAAATAATCGATGTACACATACCCCAAAATGAATAAAACAACCTCCTGAGAACCAGTTCAATAAGTAACTTACACTACTTGTATAGTCCGATATAACAAATCTGTAATAAAAAGTGAATTCAACAATTTTCACAACGTTCTACAATAACAGCACATTATTGTTTAATTTGGATTGTGACTGGCAAGTGGAATCCAGGACACGCGTTTCGTCCTATTTGGGACTCATCGGCTATATGTACCTGCATCCCATGGTTGATGTTCACAGTGGGATTCGAACTCAGTCCTAGGACATTATTGTGTTTTAAATGTACCTAATAAAGCTTGACACATTTCAGATACATATGAAATGTAATCCAATTAATGCTTTTGATTTATATTGAATATTGAATAAGGGTAAGTGGTTACAAATACGTTTTAATCGTAACTTTTAACCAATTGATGTAGAATGAGATTGAAATTAGAAGTATGAACTAACAGATTGTATTCAGTTATCCATTAAAAGATAGAATATGTTGTAATAATATTGTGGAATGTCGTGATCACACATACATGCATAGTATTGTAGATAGTTCTAAACTGTTTGGTCACCTTTATTTCTAACGGTAAACATATTTCAACCACATCAGCCATAAATCAGTTACCCACTGATGACATAATATAAAGTAGCGCCAATATATAGCAATTGACTGAGTTTGATATATCAACATGTTGGATGTCGATTGGTAGAGTGATCTAATAGTTGAACATTGTCCATGAAAACTTAAGCTCCTAGTCTCAATTTTCTGGTGGTGTTACAGGTACTTAGTGCTGAAGAGTCACTTAGTAAGACGAAACAGCTGTTTAATATTTTCTAATTATCTAATGATGGTCTAATTCCTGACAAAATGCATGATATTGAATTCAAGTGGATAATTCAATGTCAGAAACATTTCAGTTGCTGGTGTACTTTTCACTTTGCTTATCATATGAAATGAAAAAAAAGAAAAAACAAAATTAGCAAAGAAATAGGTCTTGTCAAATAGATTGTTGTTAAGACTCCAAACATAGTTTTACAGTTGGATACAAAAGTCAATACCAAGTAAATGGTGATGTAACAGTTAATCATTTACATGTACTATTTCACTATGGTAATCAATTATCAACATTATGAAGTAGTAAATTTGAAAATATTTACATTATCGATTGCATATTGTAGCATATTACGTAAGACTAAAAGTAGAATGTAATAGTGATTGCGTAATATATTGAACTGATAATAAATTTTAGTGGTATTTGATAAAATAAAGCAAAGACAATTAAATAATCAAATTACTGAAAAACATTGGAATACTTAAGAAATTGTATATACATTCAGAAGAAATTGAAGGGATTTCATAGACTACTGATAATCAAAGATCGAAGAGCTCTTCAGCAATGCACATAGACAACCCCACCATTGGTGAAAGGTAAGACCTTCGGTCTTAGTGGCAAACGCTTTGATAATAGACCAGTGAATCGGCCCTCAACGGTTTTATTAACTTGATTTAGTCAATTCGTGATACTTTTCACGAGACTGCCTCCGCTGCCGTCGATAGGTAACTATTTCAGACCCAACATGTTTGAACTCCACTTGTCACGTCTTCTTGCTAGAAGTCTAGGAATTACCACGAGAGTCTAGTCACTAGGGCGCTGATATTGATTGAAATAGGGTGTTGTGGAGATTGTTGACTGTTAATTTGATATTACTAATGGTTGGTCAATGTTTATCTAATTCAGACCCATTCCATGGTATTATATTGATAATAAAAACATCGTCAATGTAACAGAAAAAACTAAAGTTTATTGATGACCTCTATTAAAGGTCAATTTTTCAATTTCACGTGAAAAAAATCAGCTAACATCGTTTCAATAAGTGAACCCATTGCTATTTCATCAATTTGTTTATAGTAGATGATGTTGTAAACAAAATGAATGTTCAACGTAAATCTAAGCAGTTATACTGTAAGATTAGTCTCCAGAATTCTAATAATTACTGAGTGTCCCCATTGAGAGTACTTTCGTCAAAATGAACTCCTCAAAGAGGCTATCAACAAACTACAATTTTAATGTCGTTACGTCGACAACACTCTTATTATTGTAGAACAGAATACTGTCATACATTAACTTCTAATACAGTTTACGAATGCATACCTGGCAATGCCTTACTGTAACGAAGTGTATAGTGTTGAATTATATTATTATTATTATTATTACTACTTACAGATTGTATTAATCAAACTCAGTATATAATTTCAATGCAATCATAATCATAAACAGTGTTGAACTCAAATATAACATAGTTTAACTAGATACTAAACAAAGAAGCATTAGAAAGTCACGCAATATTTAACTTTCATGTATCCTAATGAAGTTTCTTTTTTCTTAACAATAACCATGCATGTATGTAACAGAAAGTGAGCAAACGAACAAGAGAGAAAGAGATATAGGGAAGTAGAAATGAAATAGATTTCTCATTTTGATAATTTGTTTACACTAATTGGTTGATATAGTAACCGATCACTATTTAAGTAAACTATAAAATGTGTATGTGTGTGTGTGTGTACAGATGTGTACATGTAAGAGTACATGGAATAGGTTTCATTTCATTTTATTGTTTAATAAATCAATGTAATTACATTTAGTCTTCTTCAGGTGAAATAGTTAAATACATTAATATGCATAAACTACTCATATCGTAGACTAAATTATTGGGTGGGGGGGTATCATCAATGAGAATAAAACAAATAAATAAATAATCTGGGAGTGGGGCGGGGGAAGGAGGAGTAAATGTTATTCACTTCTTTTACAGAATTCATCTATTCTTCTTTTATACATGCGTGATCTACATTTCATGTTGTTTTGTACAAAATAAAACAGGAAAACACACCTTGTAACTATGCATTTTATGTTTATTGGCATAAGATACATTTGATGCTCATATTAATGTAATGCCATTTACTTATTTCTATCTTCTTGTAGATTGTAATTAAGTGCTAAAATTTTTAGAGAATGATGTAAGTAGTAAATAATTTCAATGTAACAAACGATTTCATCAGTAGAATGATACGTTTTATTAGAGTCAATTGAATTTTGAACAGTCTACCTGTTAGATTAGAGGATAAAGTCGTTACAAATTTGAAAAATACTTTGTTAGCAGGACATGAAGGTGGAACGTACTTTGTAGCTACCTGTACTGTCAAGTCTACTGATAGTCAAGCCGATTATCGAAGTAGTTTTCTGTAGTACTAACTATCTAGTATATGATTATGTTTTTAAGTTACATTTATGGGTGGAATAAGGCTATTGTAGGGAACTTCAACTACGTATATTAGTTGGATGGAGCTTACAACTTGTTGTTGTGTAGTCTTTGGTACACTTTAGTGCAGTATATCACACAACCGACATGTTTTGACCTAGATCAATAACTATCACTCTTGGACCTTATATTTATACATCATCATAACAATCGTATGCATTACATTCTCCTATCTTCACAAGTTAATAGAGACCATATTGTCCAGTTAATTTACGTTTCAGACTTGTGAAATTAAATATGGATCTGTTCAGTATTGTCCAAAAATATGGCATATAGATAACATAGCAGTTAGAGATTAAGCTGTTTCAACAGCATGTAACTAATGGATTGATTACTTGCTCCTTTACATGTAAGTTGTCTCATCATTCTGTATAGATCAATAAAGTTGTTCGAAAACCGAAGCAAAGTAGAAAACAACTTTGGAACTTGCGCATCAAGACAGGTCGTGATACCTATAGGGTTAGAAATCATTGTAAATTATCTACTGACAAATCACGCAGGTAGTAACAAGATAGTGGCACCTGTCCTGAAATGGCTGTTTTCTTATAGTGAAAGCTGAACTAAGAAAAGTGATGTGATCCCACCATTACTGATACAGGAGAACCCAGACTTGACTAAGGCTGAACATTATTAAAATATTTTAGTAACATTTACGTAGTGAGCTCTAATGTCTATATGTATTCCATAAATATAATCGAAACGGTCACTAATGATATTATCTGTTGTTACAATGGAAAGAGTTTCACAACCACCATCAGAGTTATAAAAAATATCCCTTTCCCAAACTCAAGTTTCCCTAAAGATTATATGGATGACGTAATTAGTCCCGTTTTTAGACAGAAAATAGGTGGCTGGCATTTATCAGTAGTCCCTTCAATTTGATTAGCCTAATATTCAAAATACTGAAGGGAATATTCCGAGATAAATATAAAATAAGGCTGAGTCAAAACTTATTGACGCCATATGAAGAAAGGTTTCGCAAGCGGTATTCCTGTCGTGTTAAATTCTTAATTGCAAGAAGGTACTCGACGGCAGCTATAGATAATGGAGTGGGTGTCAAGTTAATTTTTATTGATTTCACTAAGGCCTTCTACAAAGTGTCTCATATTGGCCTTATATGAAAGCTACCAAACTTCTGTATAGTTGGGCTAACTCAAGGTTAGATAATAAGTTTTTATAAACGAACACAAACAGTGCAAGCTGATGAAGTACCATGAAATTCGAAACCTTCATTAAGTCGCGTCCCTCAAGATATCAGCTTGGGTCCTTTTTTATTATAGGTAGTGTTAACAAGTTGTCACATCAGCTAAAATCATCTTACTCTTATTCGAAGAGGAAGTGAAGTCGTGGAAAACTACATGCAGTGATGTTGATCCAGTCAGACTTAGGACGAATTTACACGATGGTTCCAAAGTTGGGGGGGGGCTCGAGAATAATTTTAGTAAAAGTACATTAATATACATCGCCATCAGGAACAGTTACCAATGCACCATAAACAATTCATCACTTCTACAAGTAGAGGAGTTTAAGGACTTAGGAACAGCTGTTAATCATGACTTGAAAACTACTGCAGGCTGAAACACTGCAGGTAGCTAGTAAGTTTCCAGTGCTATGGTCACTTGGTTATGCATTCCAATATTTTAATGAATATATGTTCCAGACTTTATATCCTACGTTCATGAGAACTCATCTTGAATATTTATACATGCAGTTAGTCCCTGTCTTATTAAGGATATCAAGTCACTTGAGTAGGTTTAACGAACAGGTATTAATCTACTAACAGGTCTTTCAAACCTCTTTGAGATGAGCGTTTAAACCTTTTCCACTCAAATTATCGTTGTACACGAAACAATCCGTATGATGGCAGTTCTGTACCTTAAAAAATAATTTGGAAGTTAATATATTTAATCTTTTTGGTCCTTCTAGAAGTAATCCTCTCAGAGGCAATTAAAAAATGGCTTACAAACCGAGATAGAAGGAAGTCATAGTAGGAAACTGTTTTCCATAGAGTGGTCAGCAACTGGAATATGCTACCTGAGTAACACTTGTCAGCCAGGATGTACCTATATCCCAGTGTTCATGCTCACATCGGGATTCGGACTTAGTTCGTTTTGTGCCAAACGCCACCATGTTCACCACAGATGAGTCCCAGATAGGGCGAAACGCGTGCCTGGGATTCCGCTTGCCAGTTAAAATTCAACTAACACAGTATTTGTGAACTACTACTATATCGTGGTAATTAGCTCAGGATGCACATGTGACAACAGAGTCTGACCAATTTCAGTCCATGGCAAATCAACAGAAAGATCCAGATAAATTCGAATCATCTAATCATTAAGGATTAAAAATAGAATAATTCCTTATACATTTCTTTGACTTACAGATATTACTATGAAACATAACTCTGCTTCATTCTTCATGAGTTGATAAACAATTGTTTCTGGACTATAGTTGCAGACTAGTATTTTCCTTATCACTTGAATATCTTTAAAGTAATTAATGATGTACTTACTTTCTGAAGTGATCAATAAGCCCATCTATAACAAAAACTATACTTCTGAGTGTATACTATGACCTTCAAGTCATCTGCGAGTTTCATATTCACTCAATGGTACTTTTAATGTTAGTCTGCTAAATCTTCGTAGTACGACTTCACTCCATATACAATAGGTAGAACATGAAATAAGTACCACTGAAAATCAGAGAGCACTGGACAGTTGTTTAGTCCTAGTATAGAACTTCTCCCTATCAGTGTGCACCCTAGATTCCACCATGAAATCGAATCGAGGGCCTTCAGATTGATGAACGCTCTGAATCAACGGGTCAGTGTTCAATTGTAGAATTCTTGCTTCCATTAGTTTGCGAGATAGCGCGACGACTATCCATTATCGCTGGCGAACAGAAAGGTGAATATTATTTCTTTTACTAGTGTTATATTCTCAAAGTTAGATTATTAAACTACTAAGTTACCATTGTAGATAAACTTGGGCTACAAAAGCATTTTAATCATCATTTCAAAGCGTTTTATATTTGAGATTCCCAAGATAACTTAATGAATTATAAAAGAATGAAAATTAAATCGTTATCGAATCGAAAACAGTGCTGTTTTTCATATCTTGTCCAATTTATGTCAGTTAACAGTTAACAACGTAGATGGTGAAATATTAAAATGGTGATCTCAAATGATGCTGAAAGTATGTGGGATCGTTCGCACTTCTCAGTTGCATACATCATGAAACAATACTTTATATTAACAGAATTCAAGAAATAACTACTTGGTGTTGGTCATGCAACTTGATGATCTGGACTTCGTGGATGATCTAGCACTTCTATCCCATACACAACAGCAAATGCAAGTGAAGACAACCAAAGTAGCAGCAAACTCAGCATCAATAGGCCAAAACATAAATAGGGAAAAGAGCAAGATCCTCAAATTCGACACAGAGAGCGCCGACCCAATTGAACTTGATGGTGAAACTGTGGAAGAAGTGGATATCTTTACATACCTGGGAAGCATCATCGATGAACAAGGAGGATCCGATGCAGATCTAAGAGCAATGATCGGCGAAACAACGGCAGCATTCCTACAGTTGAAAAATATATGGGACTCCAAACAACTGTCTACCAAACTCAAAGTAAGACTCTTCAACTCGAACGTCAAGTCAGTTCTTCTGTATGGAGCTGAAACGTGGAGAACTACTGCGAACATCCTCAGGAGAGTACAGGTGTTTATCAACAACTGTCTACGCAGATTATTGAATGTCTGTTGGCCGGAAACCATCAGCAACAGCCTACTTTGAAAGAGAACAAACCAACTATCAGCTGAAGAGGTAATCAGGAAACGACGTTGGAAATGGATAGGACATACATTGCAGAAATCATCAGACTGTATCACGAGACAAGCATTAACTTGAAATCCTGTTGGAAAACGGAAAAGAGGAAGGCCAAAGAACACACTGCGTCGAGAGCTGGAAGCAGACATAAGAAGGATGAACAGTAACTGGAGACAGCTGGAAAGGATTGGTGAGGACAGAGTTGAATGGAGAATACTGGTGAGCGGCCTATACTCCTCCGAGATGGGTAACAGGCGTAAGTAAGTAAGTAAGTAAGTAAGTTGGTTATAAGCGACTGTTTGTAAGTAGCAATTGTTGTATTAACTTCAGAATTCTACAGTTTACTTTTAGAGTCGAACTGTCCTAACCTCAATTATCAGTTAATGGATTTCAGATTAGCTGATATCTCAAATTGACAGTTGTCTAATACTTTCTATTTGTCTCAATAATTGTCTAGTTGTAATCAGTTCATGATGTTAGTTATAGAATTCAACGATTCGTACTAACATTTTACATCAAATATATTAATAATTAGGATGTAAGTGAACAAATGAAAAATGACTGTTTATCAAGTAGGAAATAACACAATGATGAAATGTGAGATAAAAGGAAGTATGAATAACGCCTAAGAAGTATCATCATGCGATATAAATGTGAACTTAACTTGTAGATGCATTCATGAAAGTTACCCTTGAAACATTGCTCGTGTTTGCTGGGACAACCGAGTAAGCAATGCATGGGTTAGGAATAGAGTACTAGGGAAATACGGTAAGTCTATCGATGAAGTAGTGAATCTTCACCAGCTGAGGTGGTTAGGACATGTGTTGCGTATGCCTGACCACCGTCTAGCTCGACGAGCAATGTTGTCTGGTGTAGGAGTAGGCTGGAAGAAAGCTAGGGGTGGCCAAACGAAAACATGGCACCAATCCATGAAGTCATTGACGATTGGACTGAGCCATGTTAATAGATGTAGACTACCTGGTTGGGGCCCACACGATGATCGTAACAAATGGTTAGAGACTTTAGGTGATACGGCTCAAAATCGATTGCAATGGCGCAGGTGCATTCACTCCTTGTCTTCCTCCAAATTCTAATTTTTGAGCTTATTATAATTTTCTCTTTACTGAATCACTTTTTATTTCAAATCTCATCTTTGACCTCTATGCCTTCCCGTTAGTACTTACTCTGTTACTACCTCCCCTACTTTGGGTTTTGGTCCGACAATTTAATCTTTATCTGCTAATTGAGGCATGGCAACTTGAACTGATGTACGCATGTACCAAGTTCTAGGTTGTAACTGACTGACTGACCCTTGAATAGAAAAGTACGTGCATTTCAATGACTATTTGTAATCATAAAGTACAATTCAGATAAGTTTCAATTCATTTTGAATGTAAGGGAAGGAGCAATCGTTGGTCAAAGGTAGACGGAGAAACTGTTCATACTTCTTTTGGATATTTAAGTTCAATTTTGTATTACATCTCAATTAATCCCCCTATAGAAAAGAGATTACTTGTCTTAGATACAACTGAAATCTTCGAGATGAATGTCAGAACTCCAAAGTAATCCATCAAAAAGTGGTATGTTCAGTAGCTCTATATATCATGGCCAACGTTTAAATCCAAACACTTTATGTTAGCATTCTTTATGTGTATTTGATTGCCTTGTATATGCATGTGTGTGTGTGTGTGTGTGCATTTAATGTTCATACTGATAACACTGATGTAAATTCCTTAGTAGACTATAATTTAATTCCTTATACAGTCTAAACTAGAACAGAAATAACACTACTGATAATACTACTAATAATGATAACAGCGGTAATAGTAATGATAATAACGACCACCTAGTTACTATGTTTATCATGTAAAAAAAATAAAATAATCTTTATACAGTGAACTTATTCACTGATATATGTATAGGAAATCAGTTAAAAGATCAATATGTACACACTTAATATACATTCACAATGTTAACCAATATGAAGTAGTCACTAAATATCCTAGTAGATTTAATGTCTTACTTGTATTGAATACCTGTATTAGTCGTCGTGTACTAGAGAATGAACAATGTAAACAGGTTATAATTATATAGAAATAGTGGAGGGCTGAGTGAAGGGGGGCGGGCGAAGGTGGAGTAAAATAAATCAGACAAGAAAGGATATTTAACATGCCGTTTGGAAAGAAAATATGTTTAGCTTCAAATCCCACCATAGTTGAAGCATTGAGAATTTGGTTATCTTGCATTGTTTAAATATTATTGGTATTCAATTGAACTATAATTCAAGTACTCTTAATTTATTCACATAGTTAACGCAACATACCAGATTATAAAGACTTTCAAGATATTATGACTATAACGTATTTTATTGTGATTACTTGTTGTAGAGATTGTTGAATGTTAATTTGATATCACAAATTAATCTAAATTAAACAACCATTGATTATCAGAAAGTACTGGACAACTGTTTCATTACAGTAAGGGACTTTGGCAGTACGCGTCTACGACCCCATCGGGAATCAAAGCTAGGACCTTTTGACTCAATGGAGAACGCTTTACTATTAGACGATTGCACTTGCTCTCAATAGTTAATATTTCTAAATCAGTGAATTCGCGATACGTTTGAGAAATCTCATTCATTGTCATTGGTAGGCAACTGCCTCACATCCTGACACTGTTGGACTCTACCGGTTACGTGATATCAAACTCAACAACACCTAATTACAATGAACATCAGTGTACTTGTTAATAGCTTCTCGTGGTGATTCCTGGAATTATGGTAATATGTGACCAGTGGAGTTCAACTGTGTGACGAGAGTGAGGCAGCTACCTAACGACGGCAGTGAATGAGGTCGTGGATGCAAACTGTTGAAGAGTCCCACACTTGGACAAAATATCTGTCTTGTGCTTCCTAGTAGCCATTGGTTGTCTAATTAACATCAGTTCATGATATCATATTAGCATGAAACACTTTTACTATGAGATATCATAATTCCTTATACATCGGTTAGTGAGTGGGAGAAGTACGACGTAAAGCATAAAATGTGAATTCAAAAGTATACTAAGTTTATATAATTACATTAAAATATCTTCCGCTGTTTTATCCAATAGACTTCTTGTAATGGCTGTAAGGTGTAGAAAGTAAAATACTTTACTGATATCATAGCAGTTATCTCTTGGTATTGTACACTTACTTTCTAATCTTGACAATGTTAACCATAATAAACCAGTTTTCTTTCAAAGTTACATGATAGTGAACACTCTTTCGAAGATATGGTACATAGAGAACGATAACCGTTCATAAACCTTTAACAGTATTCAATCTATTTACATCCTATAATATAGTAATAATTAAGAATCTAGTAAGTCAGGCTTATGACAGTTAGCAACCAGTAGTGATTGAATGGGAATTGCGTAATATTTCGGAATATAATAATAATAGTAATAATAGTATAAATTGGTTAAAACATTCAATTTATACAGACTTAGTGGTTGAATGCACCCTGTTTAATTCATAGATTTTCAATTCAATCGTGCCATTGAAGACTTTTGGAATGTACTCCATTTAAGTCCTTCATAAGTATAAACTATTTATTCAATATTGTCAGATTCTCTCTATCATCACAGTTATTGTCTGTTTGTTACGAATCATATAAAATCATAATCATGTTCCATATTGAATTCCATTCTAGATCTTATTACTACTTTATGATCAATTCAGGTAATCTTTGATTAGTATCCTGTAGATGTCAATAACATTGAAATGATACAATGAAATGTTAAGTTGTTGTCCAGTTGAACTGGTTACAGTTCAAGTGAAGTCCTTTTAAATCGATGACAGAAAATTATAGGCTATAACTTCCTTAGTTTAGTGATAGTAATAATAATAAGTATAGGCTACTGACATATCGAATGAAAGTAACTGACTTTTCGACGTTAAGTAAAAGTCCCTTGAAGGTAGATATCTTAACAATAGGAGATATTTTTCTCTCAGTTTTGAACAGTAATAGTAGATAAAATGGTTAGATAACAAGTTCTACTGATATGAAATGGCCAGTTGATAAGTATGACTTATTATATTACTGTTGAGTGACTAGAGGTAGTTGGTTGGATATACTTTTTAATCCGACTTGTCTAAGAATGCTATTTGAAAATTTGAGACAGTTGACACTGTATGTGTGATTGAAACTAGAGTCATCCAGTTTCACAGAATGAGTCAAAAACATAGAGATATTTCCGTTGAGATTGACTTCTTGAAGGATTAAGATATTTACATTGATTAATCTCTGGTCGTGATCATAAGTGGTTAGTAACTGCCTACTATAGCTCCGTGTATCTGACATAGGTTGCAGAGACAATACTTTCCTCAAAAAGTCACCATCGAAATCCATTGATATGTTACGCAATCCAAAGATAATAAATAGGTACAACAGTATACTAAATGATTAGTTAAATATCAATTCTATATGTAGAAAGCTGAAGCTTAAAAAAGTCATTTTAACAGTATATCAACTTGAAAGTACATCTCGATTGAGACCGAAATGAAGAACAAGTCACATTCTGATCAACCTACATGAAAACCTGTATTAGATACAACAGTAACACCTTCAGTTAGCCAATAATCAACTGGATTGGATCATAAACACATATTCACTGCCCTAATATTTTGAACATTCTACCATATAGATGCATTGTGTAAGCTACATGATAGAAAGAAGTACACGATAGAAACTTAACATGTACTAACAAAATATAACAGAGTCAAGTGATGTTATTGAATTGATTCACACTATCACAATTCAATTAGCTTAAATTAATTGGATTAGGTCGATAAGTTTATGAGTACAATAGAAGATATAACTTGTGTTTATATTAAAGCGATGGAAGTGCGAACATTCTACGATTGGATGGCAGGTACAGTAGGGTTATACGTTTGCCTAATTAGAAGCCTCTAGAGCGAAATTTAGCATGCGCTATGCTGAGGAGTCTTACACTAGGACGAAACAGTTGTCCAGTTCTTCATAGTTTTCATTAGTACCCTGTCAACATTAATCTATGACAAATTCAATCAACTATACAATTCCTATCAGCTTAAATCAATTGAACTAGATCGATAAGTTTATGTGTACAATAGACGATACAATTTTGTTTATATAAATGAAAACCGTGACAAAAATAAATAATTTATATTCAAACATTAAATTGTCAAAATATTAATTTTAAATTTAGCGGTAAAATTATAATTTGATTAGATAAACAAAATAAATTAAATTCATGCTTAATTGTCATAAATTACTACTTATAGTTGATATAAACATCTAGAGGTTATGAATAGACATTCAGAAATCTCAGTGAAGGATTTAACAGTCAATATGCTCTAGTAGAACTTCGCCCGCAGCTCTTCTAGGGTTGCTGCCAGTCCCAAGCCCGGGTAAAGGAGGAGGGTTAGGCATAGGCTAGCACCCCTATCCCGTAAAACACAAACTTGCTAAAAATACGCTAACCAGAATTAACAAACTTAATGCTCTAGTAGACATTCCAATAGTCGGGTGTAAGACAGTTAGTTACCCACTGATAGAAATAGATGAAGTCGACTAAATATTAACTGAGTCATAATAAATCAACCGTTGGATGCAGGTACATTAGTTTAATGGTAAAGCATCTATCATAGGGTTAGAAGATACTAGGGTTCGATCCTTGGTGGAGTTGTGGATGTGTACTGCTGAAGTGTTCCATATTGAGACAAAGTAGTTATCCAGACCATTAAAGTGGTCAGTGGTTGTCTGATTCATACCGATTCGTATCATCAAATCAATATTGAGCATTTTTCACAACACTCAATTATAAACATACAAACAGTTCAGAAAGACACAGACTGTTGGTATGAGTAATGATAGTTTGATATAGACTGTTTAGTTAAGGTTTAGGTAATAACCCTAATCCGTAGTTAGAGATGAACATTAATTATTTTTCAACGCGTGTTACTAGCCAATATGATGTCTTCTCTTAGATCTCACCATATTACTCACGATAAGTTGTAAACTCTTTATCTAGGTGACTAAGTACATAATGCGATTTCGGGACATGAGTTACTTACTTACTTACACCTGCTACCCATCTCGGAGGAGCATAGGCCGATCCCCAGTATTCTCCATTCAACTCTGTCCTCACCAATCCTTTCCAGCTGTATCCAGTTACCGTTCATCCTTCTTATGTCTGCTTCCAGCACTCGACGCAGGGTGTTCTTTGGCCCTCCTGTTTTCCGTTTATAAATACCTATACCCTCCTGAGAATATTTGAAGTAGTTCTACACGTTTCAGCTCCATACAGTAGAACTGTATTGACGTTCGAATTGAAGAGTGTGACTTTGAGTTTGGTTGACAGTTATTTTGGATTCTATATGTTGCTCAAATGTAGGAATGCTGCCCCTGATTTAGCAATCCTTGCCCGTACATCTGCATCGAAACCTCCTTGTTCATCGATGGTGCTTCCCAGGTATGTTAAGGTATCCACTTCTTCCAGAGTTTTACCATCAAGTTCAATTAGGTCCGTGCTCTCTGTGTTGAATTAGACGATCTTGATCTTTCCCATATGTATGTTCAGGCCTATTGATGCTGAGGTTGCTGCTACACTGGTTGTCTTCACTTGCATTTGCTGGTGTGTATGGGTTAAAAGAGCTAGATCATCCGCGAAGTCCAGATCATTGAGTTGCATCCTACGTGTCCATTCAATTCCGTGCTCTCCACCAGATGTATAGTTTTCCATCATCCAATCAACCACTAGAAGGAAGAGGAAAGGCGAGAGTAGAGATCTTTTGTCTGACACCGGTTCTCACTGGGACTGCATCTGTCAGCTGTCCTCCATGCACGATTTTACATTGTAGTCCGTCGTAAGAATTCCGGATGGTGTTAACGAGTTTCTCTGGTACACCGTAGTGTCGAAGAAGTTTCCATAGCGATGTCGGACATAAGTGAATAACTAAAATTTGTTTAGATATTTGAAAAAATGATAGTCCAAGATTTCAAACAGGGCGCAGCATATCATCAATAAAATGTTTACGGAATCTTTTGAAAAGTTCATTTCTTCTTTAAAACTGGAATCTATCTCATTACGGAACCACAGTTGGAAATATCATCAGTGTTTTTTCTCCTAATTGATGTCATACTGTTATACTCACATTAAGTCAGTGAGTGATAACCTGTGATACATTGTTTAGCTTTGGTTTGTTTTCAGTCCTGACTGAATTCTGTGTATGAGTTTATATTGTGACTACTGATATACTGATTATAGTATATATAAGTTTCTTACTAAATGGAGTACGTCACACCAATAATCTGATTAACATGAATAACTACTAATCAAATCCAGTTAATATGCAAACTTTCAAGCCAATAGCATCGTATAATCAACTCACTGGTATTGAATATTATAGTCCCTGAATTCAGATGAAGTATTTCAAAAATTAATCTACTGGCACTAGAATTTATGATATTTTTACTTATTAATTTTATACAATTCAATAAGGAAACCATGTTAATTACGAGGATTGAATACAAAGAACTGCTTATACATCAGTCTGATTTTTAATTCTTCATCACAGTCTGACATTATTCAAACGATTATTGAGCATCAAGAAGTAACATACACTCGCCTCATTATGACATCTAACTCTACGGTAGAGTACATGGTATGCTACTTCACGAAATAATTGATAATTATGCACTAACTAATGTTATGTCATTAGATAGCCAATTCTTTATTCCAACATCTCTAAGAGGATTAAATGTTCAGTTTTAAATTCATAGTTGACAGTCTCATTTATAT
The DNA here is from genome assembly GCA_025215515.1 of Schistosoma japonicum. Lineage (NCBI taxonomy): Eukaryota > Metazoa > Platyhelminthes > Trematoda > Strigeidida > Schistosomatidae > Schistosoma > Schistosoma japonicum. The sequence continues at coordinate 4,395,561 of CM046062.1, read as the reverse complement.
TCATGACAAGGAAGTACAAGTACAAGCATAGAATACTTGTCTAATATACTCTTCCTTTCTCTATCTTCTAGATTTTATTATTTATCTAATAGAAAACAGTTTGTATTATGATGTGAGAAATTTGGTGGTTGGTTGGCCGAGTACCAATTACTTGTGCCTAGTCGGTAATTGTTCGTTTGCTCCATGCCCATTGAGTCCCAAGCCGGAATAAGAAGAATGCGAGCCAATAGACCAACCAGACAGAATCCTATTATATTCCACACATGCCTTTATATATACACAAAATCAAACCACACGGTGAACCAATTAGGAAATTAACATGAATACAGAACAGAGGAAATAGTTGTAGTGAATAGGGACAACTTGTATACAACTAATTAACTGTAGTCCATAATAAGAGAAAATGTAAACGAGAGGATAGAGTAACAGGAACGTAACAATAATAGAAATGTAATGTTTATACTACTCACGACCAGAATACATGAATTAGTTCTGCAAAAAACACAGTTCTCAGAGTTTGTTACTCTCTTTCAATGGTCCAGTATAATAGTTTGTAATGTAGATTTGTATAGAGTAAACTAGTGTATATACATTATTAAGTGAATAATCAAATCAATTGTTGTAATGCTACATGATATGCATAAACTACTACTTATTTATTTATATAATCAGACAATTCAGTATTTAATAAATTTTTTTTTATGCAAATAGAAAATTTTTATATTTTGTACAATGAAACTAAAAAATAAAAAAAAAAATTTATTCCATAAACTGTAACAAATAAACACATGTGGTCTATATAATGGAATATGACTAAGTAACAAAACAATGTTATCATGTTACATAATAAACAGTGACTAGTTACTACTCATTGTTACAGCTAAATGGGTTTCAGAGTTGGTTAACATTGTAATTGTAAGAATATGAGACAGTGAATAATGAACAACAATGAAAGTTTATTAAGTATAAATCATTAAATGATCAATCCAAAGATGTATTTTATAATGGTATGATTTCATTTAAGGTTACTTACATACTTACGCCTGTCAACACCTTTCGGAGGAGTATAGGCCGCTCACCAGTATTCTCCATTCAACTCTGTCCTGAGCAATCCTTTCCAGCTGTCTCCAGTTACTGTTCATCCTTTTAATGTCTGTTTCCAGCTCTCGACGCAGGATGTTCTTTGGCATTCCTCTTTTCCGTTTTCCAACAGAATTCCAAGTTAGTGTTTGTCTCGTGATACAGTCTGATGATTTCCGCAATGTATGTAATATCCATTTCCAACATCGTTTTCTGATTTCCTCTTCAGCTGGAAGTTGGTGTGTTCTCTTCAATAGTAGGGTGTTGCTGATGGTTTCCGGCCAACAGATATTCAATATCTTGCGTAAACAGTTGTTCATAAATACCTGTACCCACCTGAGGATGTTTGCAGTAGTTCTCCACGTTTCAGCTCCATAAAGAAGAACTGTGTTGACTTTTGAATTGAAGAGTGTGACTTTGAGGTTGGTAGATAGTTGTTTGGACTCCCATATATTTTTCAACTGTAGGAATCCTGCCGTTGCTTTACCGATCCTTGCCCTTACATCTGCATCCGCCCGCAGCTCTTCTAGGGTTTCTGCTGGTCCCAAGCCCGGGTAAAGGAGGAGGTTTGGGCCTACGGTTAGCACCCCTATACCGTAAAACACAAGCTTGCTAAAAATACGCTAACCAGATTAAACAAACATCATTTAAGGTACTGTTGGAAATAAAGACACATTGAATATCTATGACTGCCAAAAATAAATTGACTTCAATATGCCTAGTCTTAGGTAACAAATACTGACGTTCAGACCATAAGAATGGCTAAACTCATGAAATTTCGAAAAAAAACCTTGATATAATTGAGGTATATCAATGAATTATAAGTGATATTAACACGTTTGTGGGTAATTAACAACACCGATGAGGCTCTATGTGCACAGTACTAATTAGATTCAGATGAAGACAACTCATCCTCTAAGATTTACCTCATTTTCAATGTTGTTAGCTTACGACGAATATAAAATTTTATGTTTAAGTAAGTCAGCTTTTTTGTCTTGAATGATTGTTTTAATTGCTGGTTAAACAAGTTTCTCATGAAAGGTAACTGAGATAACGATATGTTGATTAGTCATGGTTACCTAGTAGTTTAGTACTAATGAATTTCTGTCAGTTAAGTAACAATGTGCTCATAAGTCTAAGCGTTTTTCTAATGTGTTCATAATGTTTTTGTGTTAGGCGGTTGGAGACAGTTCCAATCTTTGGCAAACTAATACTTACTGGTGTATTTTAACCAGCTTCACCTAATTACATCACTGAACTATATAACATTAAACAGCTGTTTTGTTTTAGTACTTAACTCTTAAAAGGTATTCATTAATTATTACTATCCTTTTCCCTATATTTATATTGTAATAATATCGAGTTAAGCTTGAATACAATGACAATGGTAGTATCATTATGAACTCTTATCATAGATGTAAATAGTCTTTTAGAAAAGATAACATCACCTACAAAAACTTCATTATAAATCAACTGAGTAGTAAGTCAGACTAAGTTATAAGACAGAAGTTAGTATTCATTACTTCAGAATTTATTGTGCAATAGGATGCAGGTACATCCAACCGATGAGTCCCAAATAGGACGAAACGCGCGTCCTGGATTCCACTTGCCAGTAACAATTCAAATTAAATGATACTTCAGAATTGATTGTTAAATATGAACAATCTACGTAAACAAAGGGGTTAAGGTTTATCATGTTTAAGATGACAAAAATGATGTTTCCAAAACAATTTTAAACTTCTTGAGTACTATATTAAGTATTTCAGTATGTATTTATATGAGTAGCTTTTATAAACTACTTAAATTGATTACTTATTAGTAATCAATGCCCAGTTTTCAAGTTATTAGGGCTGATTGATTTCCATCTATCAAATTGTAATATAACTACTACATTAGATTACTTAATATTAAAGCAAAGTTTATTTCCATCTTAAATTGTTGAAATGAATTAAAAGGTAACCCAACTTAATCTAGTTTCCTCGTAGGTTAGTACTCATCAATAGTGTGTCTAATAAGATGGAAGGTACAGTCAGATGTAATTGTTCGGAGAATGAGTGACCCTATGTTATTCATGACAATTATGCCACGATTATGCTTAATAGTTTACTTATAAGCATGTTTATCTGTCGGATTAAAAGATTGCAGTAATAGTGTGTGTGTGTGTAGAATAAATTCACGTATGATATTTGTTCAATCGTAGTTACTTAGGTTTCGATATGTAAATGTCCTTAGAGCACTTAGTGTCGTGTCTATCACTATGACTTCATGCACGTATATCAGCGATCAGATGAACGTAAATTGAGAAGTTGTTACAACAAATATGTGATGCTACATTTGGAACCAGTCAAATCTAACAAGTGAAACAACTTCAAGCCGATCAGTAGAGAGAAGGGAAGTTCAATCTTACATTAAGCTTGTATACATAAAGAAATATGGAATGTTAAAGTTGATTTGTTTAAGGGATAATCTAAGTCTTTACAAGTTCACTTTCCTTCTGATTCATAGTCATGCTTTTGATTATAAATCATTTGTTTCTGAGAGAGGTCTAAATCGTTTATCGTATCATGGGATCAGTTATCAGCTACCCACATTGTTCATCATCTACCGGTGAATATTGCAATTTGTAATTTAACAATCTAAAAATGCTTTCAATTATCAAGACTCGATTCTTAGCAGTCACCCAGTGTTATATTCAGAGATTTATGCCATTTGTGTCTTAATTACTCGACAGAGTTCGACATGATATAAGTTAATTCTTATTGACCAGTTGGTATTCTTTATAATGGGTTAGATGCTCTACTAATTCAAAGTCAAATGTCAAGGGATATCATTTGTTGACCTTCATCTGTTAAAAAAAGGTAGTATTGTAGGCTGCATTGGTAGATACGACTTTATTGGTTAGTGTCGTCGAGGATAATCTTAATCAGTTGACTAAAGATTTTGCATCACTTGAATGAAACTTAGTATTACGTCATAGCTTTCATCCCCAACCCCCCACTTTCATTAGTTTTTTCTGTGTTATACGTTGTTTTATATTTCTCAAATGTCTGTAATCGCTATTCATATTTGATTTTACGAAACTGACCTTGGACGGATAAACATAAAAGTCAGAAAACATGGGAAAGGCACTTAGTCCCAATATAAGACTCCTTGGCAAGTCGGGTAGATCTGGTCTAGTAACATTAGATTTAATAGTAAACGCTCAACTCTTAGAACAATCAGCCAGAACCTTATGGTTAACATTCGTAATCTCAGTCAACTTATGATAATTACAGTTCAACTTCATTTACTGTTGCTAATAGATAACTTTTACACACTCGACATATTTAGACTGAACTAGTTATCTTAGCTCATGAGAGCACTAGAATCACCACCTAAAATATGTTATTATTAAGTTCCTAATGATGGTGATTGATTGTTGAATTCGCAATTTAGACGTCTTACGATTGTGTCGTTTTATCTGTGTATTATTCTAAGGAGGTGAAATGTAGAAGATACGAATATATTCACAGTTCTATCATATGGCTCAATGATTGAACATCAGTATTAGGATATCAGTGTATGTTTAGCTCTAGCAAAAGATGATCTACAGAAAAGTATTTTTTTCTAAAACAACATATTCCTCATCTTTATTTAGTTTCTTACGCATGATTGATGAAGATGTTTTTATTACTTCAGGTTAATATTCTCATTGGAATTATGTTCTCTGTAATGGATTGTTAACTGGGCGAAGTATTTTATGTCTTTCATATAGATAACATCATCAGGGCCAGTGATTACAGTTTTATGATGATGACGATGATGCTGTCAAAAGGAAAAACAATGAAAATCTCGAATGAGTTAATCATCTACTTCAAAGAATACAATTTCAACAAAATCACACCTTGATGAAAGTGGAAATTCTACGATTGGATACCAATTCAACAGTGCAGAAGATTAAGTATTCGCTGCAAAATATGATGATCCGTCAGTTCGATTTCCCTAATAGGAATCTAGCGCAAGCACTACCACAGAGAAGTCTTATTCTAGTAAGAAACTATTGTCTAGTTCGTCTTGTTTATCACTAGTACCAAACCAAACATCAATCGGTGATAAAGACAAACAACTAAAGTCTTACCTAGACGTAAGTAGTTTGTTACTTTCATTAGAAAAGAGATAGTAAACTTAAAATCGGTTATAGGCATAAATCTGAGAGATTAAGAGACAGAGATTTATTCACCTTAGTGAGTCATTAAATTTACACACACACACACATATTACTATTTCAATTTCAGTTTATGTCTACTGAGTTATTTAATTGTTATCATTATTTATTTAAATAGGTATTCATGCTTGAAATGAGTTATGGTTAGATTCATAGAGTTGCTAATTCATCACCGCAATCAACCATCCATTCATCCACACACACACTCACAGACACTATAAAAAGAAAACACTGTAAGAGTGTAGTGTAGTACATGAAGCTTTTTCATGCATAACTTAGTTTACATTAAAGTCATCATTTGAATTAGATAATAAAATTCCTTTATGTTACTGTTGAATGATTGAAAAGAGTAGATGACAATGATGAAGAAGAAGAAGACGAAGAATAAGAAAATGATCTTCTTGTGATTTAGTTGTTAGATTAGATGAATCAATAAACAACCAGGATAGATTAAGTAGACGTTTTTAATGAATGTATCCGTCTAGTTTTGCAATGAAAATAAGCAATTCAATCATTCACAATAACTTTATGCCTACATTGATAACATTATGAGTTGCTTTGTTTTCTTCTATCTCTCCATAGTTATTTATACTTCATATGGATACATCTAGTATTCTTTATTTGTATTTTAACAGAGATGTTTTGTGAAGATTGGTATTCAGTTTTATTTGATTGAATTCATCCCACATTGATGTTAGTAAGGCACCATTAAAAACCAAGGGGCTCTAAACAGCTGGTTTATCCTAACTCGAACGTCAAGTCAGTTCTTCTGTATGGAGCTGAAACGTGGAGAACTACTTCAAACATCCTCAGAAGGGTACAGGTATTTATGAACAACTGTCTACGCAAGATATTAATGTCTGTTGGCCGGAAATCATCTGCAACACCCTACTTTGGAAGAGAACAAACCAACTTCCAGTCGAAGAGGAAATCGGGAAACGACGTTGGAAATGGATAGGACATACATTGCGCAAATCATCAGACTGTATCACGAGACAAGCAATAACTTGGAATGCTGTCGGAAAACGGAAAAGAGGAAGGCCGAAGAACACCCTGCGTCGAGAACTGGAAGCAGACATCAAAAGGATGAACAGTAACTGGAGACAGTTGGAAAGGATTGCTCAGTACAGAGTTGAATGGAGAATACTGGTGAGCGGCCTATGCTCGTCTGAGAGGGGTAACAGGCGTAAGTAAGTAAGTAAGTAAGTAATAGGATTCCTTAATGGCAGTTCGCATCCTAGGTCCCGCCTTAAGGGCTTTCGTTTGGCCAACCTCTAACTCTCTGTATAATTGTGCGGAAATCCAGTGTAGAAATCTCACATCCATCAATTTGTGATATAACTCAACGATCATCTATACTTATTAGTGCTAATCATCTAACAAGTTTGAACTCAATCAGTCACTTTCTTTCATTAGAACATCAAGCTTATCCTTTAAGTTAATCCAAGGTCTGAGGGCGAGGTCGTACTGCCGACTGTACAGAGGTGTGATGACAGTAAGGTGTTTCCCTCGGACAATCAGCATAACAGCGATGCTGCCTTCCCACAAGGAGGGGTGGGGTAAGAAAAGATTGACCCGAAAAATGCACACCTCGCCTTATCCTACGGATTTCCGTCTCTGGCGATAAGGTCTTCAACAAGTACGGAGCTAACACTAAAACTACTCACCTAAAGGTCGTGTGTGACCGGCCTCAAGCAGTTGTCCCTTGGGCACTGCAATCACGCTCTAATCCAATTTCCTTTTTAGATACCTCCAGAAGAACCCTTCCACGGTGTGGGCAACCGGGAAGTGATAACTGCCCTCATACCTCTGACAGCACTCAAGACCACCGTATTCAAAATCATTTACTCTCTTCACTCCCTATCATTGCTCTGTCTGTTTAAGTTAATCACTAGTGATTGAATTGAATTGAAGTAGTTTGTCAAGATTGATATTTATTTATTCATCTGTAACATTTGTTTATTTCAATTAAGAATAGAATGACATTGGCACTAATGTGTTTCTATTTAATGATAAATAACATTAATAAACATTAATATAAAATATAAAGAGTATGCATAACAATGACAATAGAATGACATAGACTACTAACAACAATTAAATGGAATAAACAAAAATCAATCTCTTTCATAAACAATTTGTTTCTTGTTTGTTTTGACAGATTTAACTATCTAATTCTAATGTATACATTTGTATAATGAAGTGAAATAATGCTAAGTGAAAGCTTACATAAGGGTAAGGATTGGCAAAGCAAGGGCAGCATTCCTACAGCTGAAAAATATATGTGGGACTCCAAACAATTGTCTACCTAACTCAAAGTCACACTCTTCAATTCAAACGTCAAGTCAGTTCTACTGTATGGAGCTGAAACGTGGAGAACTACTGCAAACATCCTCAGGTGGGTATAGGTATTTATAAACAACTATTTACGCAAGATATTGAATATCTGTTGACCGGAAACCATCAGCAACAGCCTACTATGGAAGAGAACAAACGAACTTCCAGATGAAGAGGAAATCAGGAAACGACGTTGGAAATGGACTGTACATACATTGCGAAAATCATCAGACTGAATCACGAGACAAGTAGTAACTTGGAATCCTGTTGGGAAACGGAAAAGAGGAAGGCCAAAGAACATCCTGCGTCGAGAACTGGAAGCAGACATAAAAATGATGAACAGTAACTGGAGACAGCTGGAAAGGATTGCTCAGGACAGATTTGAATGGAGAATACTGGTGAGCAGCCTATGCTCTATTGTGAGGGGTAACAGGCGTAAGTAAGTAAGTAAGTAAGTAATAGGATTCCTTAATGGCAGTTCGCATCCTAGGTCCCGCCTTAAAGGCTTTCGTTTGGCCAACCTCTAACTCTCTGTATAATTGTGCGGAAATCCAGTGTAGAAATCTCACATCCATCAATTTGTGATATAACTCAACGATCATCTATACTTATTAGTGCTAATCATCTAACAAGTTTGAACTCAATCAGTCACTTTCTTTCATTAGAACTTCAAGCATATCCTTTAAGTTAATCCAAGGTCTGAGGGCGAGGTCGTACTGCCGACTGTACAGAGGTGTGACGGACAGTAAGGTGTTTCCCTCGGACAACCAGCATAACAGCGATGCTGCCTTCCCACAAAGAGGGGTGGGGTTAGAAAAGATTGACCCTAAAAATGCACACCTCGCCTTATCCTACGGATTTCCGTCTCCTGGCGATAAGGTCTTCAACAAGTACGGAGCTAACACTAAAACTACTCACCTAAAGGTCGTGTGTGACCGGCCTCAAGCAGTTGTCCCTTGGGCACTGCAATCACGCTCTAATCCAATTTCCTTTTTAGATACCTCCAGAAGAACCCTTCCACGGTGTGGGCAACCGGGAAGTGATAACTGCCCTCATACCTCTGACAGCACTCAAGACCACCGTATTCAAAATCATTTACTCTCTTCACTCCCTATCATTGCTCTGTCTGTTTAAGTTAATCACTAGTGATTGAATTGAATTGAAGTAGTTTGTCAAGATTGATATTTATTTATTCATCTGTAACATTTGTTTATTTCAATTAAGAATAGAATGACATTGGCACTAATGTGTTTCTATTTAATGATAAATAACATTAATAAACATTAATATAAAATATAAAGAGTATGCATAACAATGACAATAGAATGACATAGACTACTAACAACAATTAAATGGAATAAACAAAAATCAATCTCTTTCATAAACAATTTGTTTCTTGTTTGTTTTGACAGATTTAACTATCTAATTCTAATGTATACATTTGTATAATGAAGTGAAATAATGCTAAGTGAAAGCTTACATAAGGGTAAGGATTGGCAAAGCAAGGGCAGCATTCCTACAGCTGAAAAATATATGTGGGACTCCAAACAATTGTCTACCTAACTCAAAGTCACACTCTTCAATTCAAACGTCAAGTCAGTTCTACTGTATGGAGCTGAAACGTGGAGAACTACTGCAAACATCCTCAGGTGGGTATAGGTATTTATAAACAACTATTTACGCAAGATATTGAATATCTGTTGACCGGAAACCATCAGCAACAGCCTACTATGGAAGAGAACAAACGAACTTCCAGATGAAGAGGAAATCAGGAAACGACGTTGGAAATGGACTGTACATACATTGCGAAAATCATCAGACTGAATCACGAGACAAGTAGTAACTTGGAATCCTGTTGGGAAACGGAAAAGAGGAAGGCCAAAGAACATCCTGCGTCGAGAACTGGAAGCAGACATAAAAATGATGAACAGTAACTGGAGACAGCTGGAAAGGATTGCTCAGGACAGATTTGAATGGAGAATACTGGTGAGCAGCCTATGCTCTATTGTGAGGGGTAACAGGCGTAAGTAAGTAAGTAAGTAAGTAATAGGATTCCTTAATGGCAGTTCGCATCCTAGGTCCCGCCTTAAGGGCTTTCGTTTGGCCAACCTCTAACTCTCTGTATAATTGTGCGGAAATCCAGTGTAGAAATCTCCCATTCATCAATTTGTGATATACCTCGACAATCATCTATGCTTATTAGTGCTAATCATCTAACAAGTTTGAACTCAATCAGTCACTTTCTTTCATTAGAACTTCAAGCATATCCTTTAAGTTAATCCAAGGTCTGAGGGCGAGGTCGTACTGCCGACTGTACAGAGGTGTGATGACAGTAAGGTGTTTCCCTCGGACAATCAGCATAACAGCGATGCTGCCTTCCCACAAGGAGGGGTGGGGTAAGAAAAGATTGACCCGAAAAATGCACACCTCGCCTTATCCTACGGATTTCCGTCTCTGGCGATAAGGTCTTCAACAAGTACGGAGCTAACACTAAAACTACTCACCTAAAGGTCGTGTGTGACCGGCCTCAAGCAGTTGTCCCTTGGGCACTGCATCACGCTCTAATCCAATTTCCTTTTTAGGTACCTCCAGAAGAACCCTTCCACGGTGTGGGCAACCGGGAAGTGATAACTGCCCTCATACCTCTGACAGCACTCAAGACCACCGTATTCAAAATCATTTACTCTCTTCACTCCCTATCATTGCTCTGTCTGTTTAAGTTAATCACTAGTGATTGAATTGAATTGAAGTAGTTTGTCAAGATTGATATTTATTTATTCATCTGTAACATTTGTTTATTTCAATTAAGAATAGAATGACATTGGCACTAATGTGTTTCTATTTAATGATAAATAACATTAATAAACATTAATATAAAATATAAAGAGTATGCATAATAATGACAATAGAATGACATAGACTACTAACAACAATTAAATGGAATAAACAAAATTCAATCTCTTTCATAAACAATTTGTTTCTTGTTTGTTTTGACAGATTTAACTATCTAATTCTAATGTATACATTTGTATAATGAAGTGAAATAATGCTAAAGTGAAAGCTTACATAAGGGTAAGGATTGACAAAGGAAGAGTAGCATTCCTACAGCTGAGAAATATATGGGACTCCAAACAATTGTCTACCAACCTCAAAGTCACACTCTTCAATTCGAACGTCAACACAGTTCTACTGTATGGAGCTGAAACGTAGATGACTACTTCAAACATCCTCAGGAGGGTATAGGTATTTATAAACAACTATCTTCGCAAGATACTAAATGTCTGTTGGATGGAAACCTTCAGCAACAGCCTACTATGAAAGGGAACAAATGAACTTCCAGTCGAAGAGGAAATCAGGAAACGACGATGGAAATGGATAGGACATACATTGCGGAAATCATCAGACTGCATTACGAGATAAGCATTAACATGGAACCCTGTTGGCAAACGGAAAAGAGGAAGGCCAAAGATTACACTGCGTCGAGAGCTGGAAACAGACATTAAAATGATGAACAGCAACTGGAAACAGCTGTAAAGATATTACAATGATAAATCATGATGGGTTCCAATGTGAAATCATTAATTTATTTAGTACTTTTTTAAATTTAAGTTGAATTGTGATTGGTGAGCGGAATCCAGGATATGCGTTTCATCTTATTTGTGACTCATCGGATAATTTACTGGCATCCCTATGTTGATGTTTACACTGGTATTCGTACCTAGTTTGTTTCGTGGCAAACGTCACAGCGTTCACCATTAAACCACTGAGTTCACAAAGTCACACTTGCTTAGTACTTAGTCTGTAGGATATTGTTTATATAGAAGTCAAAATTAGAATAAGTATAGTGTTTATCTATGCATAAGATTAAGTAAATATAATGTAATCAAATTAAGTGTACTATTCAATTCTAATTTGTTATTCAATTAATAGTAAGTATTTAAACTGTTTTAGTTGACTGAATTAATTACAGATTGATGCTAGTAAGTTATCACTGGGGACATCGGTGACTGTCTCGTCCCAGTATACGACTCCTCAGAATTTCACACCTTAGATTTAGCCTTAGGAGTTTCATGCAGGTAAACACCTAACCCTGTTCATCACTGGGTCAGTATCCAGAATGTCTGCATGTATAAATTTGTGGTATTGCATGACGAAGATTCATTGTTATCTGTAATGATTATTTTACCTCCCAAAAAGTCTGAACTCCACTAGTCAGCGCTTCTCACATGGGCTTCAGAAATATCTTGAAGTTAGTTTCTGGTGATCTGAGATGATTTATGGAGATTGGTATTAAAATTTTTAGTTGTTTGTATTCGTCATATACTGATGTTAGTTTTAAATATTATCTGTCAGAAAAAAACTATAAATTGCAGTTTAGTGAATTTGATTTCTTGGATGCGCATTACTGAAGAGTTCCATACTAGGACGAAACAACTGTTCAGTGCTTTCTGGTTTTCAATGGTTAAACTTAGACCAATAAATTCGTCACATTAAATTAAAATTTAAAATTCACCACAATATTCAATTACAATCTCCGTCAGCTTATTAGTGACTAACTTTAGGAGGTAGTTAGTTGAGTTCTAGTGAGAAGACGTGACCAGTGGAGTTCAACTAAATCTCATGTGAAGCAGCTATCCACCGATGTCAGTCGATGAAATCTGTCAGTTATATTGCGAATTGACCGAGTTGGAAATATCAACTGTTGCTAGCCGCTTCAGTGGTTTAATAGTTAAGTGTTCGCCTCAAAGCCTGAAGATCTCGATCTTGATTCCCTGGTGCTGTCGTAATGTGCACTAGTGAAGTGTCCCAGACCAGAACGAAACACCTGTCCAGTACTTCCTACTTTTATGAAGCTATCAAACTCTAATCAATCAGTTTGTGACACCCAGTTCAAAACTACATATTCGAGGATAGTTAGCGTTAAGGAACAATGTCTTATTTCATGTTAGTATGAAAATTTTCAGTGAGCACCTATGACTCCTCTATGAAAATTAGCTTAGGACTTCTAGTTTTAAGTCGAATACTTAACTGTCAGTCCAGTGGGTTTCCTTCCAATTGTTAATATTTCTAGCTCAATTAACTAATGATATTCACTGTGTGACCTCATCAATTATCACTTTTGCGTAACTGCAACACACTCGACATAGTTGAATTCCATTAGTCATGTCTTCTCAATAGGACTCCAAGAATTATTTCCGAGCAGTAGTCACAAGTAAGCCGATGTATACTGTAAGTGAGTGTTGTGGAAATTATGCATGACTCAATTTACTGGTGTAGTCATGGTTGTGCACTACTGAGTAGTCCCATATTAGGACGAAGAACCCATTCAGTATATAATCCAGGTTTTTAATGGTTGTCTAACTCAAGACTATTTGTGGTTTCGAATTCAAATTCAACAATCTCCACAGTACACATATAGAAACAGCTTATTTCCAGAGTTGAGCTAATTTGTAGTGTGATCACTAAATTTAGTAATTACCAGATGACTCAAAACCAACCTTAACAATAAACAATGAAGACAAGAAAGTTGTATTACTTAAACCAGTGATCATATTACTACTTGATCTAGAGGATTCACTCAGTAATGAAGACTAGCAAGTAATATTGATTGTTAATAAGTAATCTATTAGCTTAAGATGATAACATATTTGATAAACGAGTTGGAATAAATATTTAATTGATTGATCAAAGAATGCAGAATGTTATGCTTGTTCTTCATTGCTAATCGAATCCTGTCAACCGACTTGTGATGCTATGTCACGATGTTAGGTAGTTTTTAGATTATCCGTATGAAAGGCAGCTTGACATAGATGACACACTAGTTAGTACCTATCATCGAGACCTATCTGTTCCTGTAATCCTGAGAGAAATTTCTTTATGCTATGAATGAGCTTTTCACAGTTTCATAGTCTGGGATTGCCATCACAGTCCTATTCAGTTAGTGACAGTGATATTTACACAGCCTGTCTACAAACTACCATGAATTAAATATTATGCTGGACACATATATCATATCAATCCTATTAAAAATAAAGAATATAGTTGATACATGTGATCATTAAATTAAAAGAATAAAGAAGTGTCCAATTCAACTTCAATGTACTGTATCTTTCATTTACAGTCAATCATTATCAACGCGTAAAGTATGATGCAAATGTGAATCAGCCCAATTTCCAATGTCACGTCAACTTAAGGAGATTAAAATAACTAAACGAATAGTAAATTAGTCAACATAATGTTACTTACTTACTTACGCCTGTTACCCCTCTCGGAGGAGCATAGGCCGCTAACCAGTATTCTCTATTTAACTCTGTCCTGAGCAATCCTGTCCAGCTGTCTCCAGTTACTGTTCATCCTTTTAATGTCTGCTTCCAGCTCTCGACGCAGTGTGTTCTTTGGCCTTCCTCCTTTCCGTTTTCCAACAGGATTCCACCCGCCCGCAGCTCTTCTAGGGTTGTTGTTGGTCCCAAGCCCGGGTAAAGGAGGAGGGTTGGGCATAGAGCTAGCACCCCTATCTCGTAAAACACAAGTTTGCTAAAAAAAACGCTAACCAGAATAAGCAAACTTAACCATTTAACATAATGTTGCTTCATCGATAATAATAACGACCAAATAACAAGAATACAGCTTGTGAAGACAGAATAAGAAGTTGAGTTTGAGAGAATACTGGAACTCAAGATCTTGGTTAAGTATTATTGAAAACTAGGCAAGCTAGTAGTGAGTTAGCATTTAGTAATCATCGATCTATATTACTAATTGATTTAAGTGAATTTTTAAGATTGGACATTATCCAGCCCATGAATGTTGATAGTCAAGTGTTGGCCTAGTGACCCAAATGTTTTAGGTTCAATATGGGATAGATTCTTGAGTGCACACTTCCCAGAGATCTTATATTAGTAGGATGTGGCTATTCAATGTTCGCTGGTTTTCAAAAGTACCCAACCGTGATCAGTCTGCAACGAGCAAATAAATACATTTTATTTTAATCTGACGGGATTTGTGAAGATTGATATTATGATTCAGTTTATTGAATTCGTCACAGATTGATGTTAGTAGGATATCATTGAAAACCAGAGAACATTGGAGAGATGTTTTATTTTGATATGCAGCTCTTCAGTAATGTGCACTTCAGATTCCATTCCAGATGCATAATTAGTGAGTTCATACTTGTCAGAAGTGAGACAACTATCATCACTGTCAATAGATGATCATCGAGTTATATCACAAATTGATGGATGTGGGAATTCTATTATTCCATATCGATCCAGTTATACAGAGAGTTATGGGTTGGCCAAACAGAAGCCATTGGGGTGGGACCTAGGCTATAGACTACCACAAAGTAGTCCCATACTAGGATGAAACAGTTGTTCAAAGCCCCCTGGTACCTTACCAACATCAATCTGTGACAAATACAATGTTTCTTGGTTAATTTAAAATTTTTTTTTTCATAGCATTCTCTTAATTGAGTGTTAATGGTTTATCAACATGTTTGTTTATGTGTATACTTATAGGTTCATGCATTACTGTCTATCTACGTCATTGTGTATTTATCAATTGCGTTAACGACAATACAACGTCGTAGAAACTTAACTAACGGTAACAACGAAAAAAAAACTTTATTTGAAAAACATGTATTATTTTTAAATGGAATTGTAGTTTGAAGGGGGATCGGGAGACTGGATAAAAGGTGGTTATTACAACAACAACAACCCTAATGTAAGTAAGTTGACTAATAAAACAAACAAACAAACACTTAACTCAATTTTCTGTTATCTATTTTTTTTAGTTTACTTTCCTACTCAAGTTTGGTATCTAAGTGGATAAACAGTAACAAACAAACACACACACACACACAAGTAAACATCCGGTTGTTACAACCGGAGTTGTCTAGTTGAAATCATTAAGTTTCTAGATAAGCAATAAAGTAGATAAACATGTGGATTGAATTCTCGTTTAGTTTTTTTCATTGTGTACAAAGTCAACAAAGCACGATAGAGAGAATAAAAGTGTTGATTATTTATCTAATCTGTGTAAATAAACACTGAATTATTGAAGTATTTCATGTCTTAATTTGAAAATCATTTTAGAAGTTCTGAAAGTAGTTCACTTAGAAAGAAAAAATAAGTGTCGTTGGATTGTGACTGGTAAGAGGAATCTGTGAGATGTGTTTCGTCCTATTTAGGACTCGTCAGTAGTGAATGCAGTGTTGTTTGACACGAAATGAACTGAGTTCTAGTCCCGACATGAATACCAACACTGGGATGTAAGTACATACAGCTAATAATTCCCAAATATGACGAAACGCACCTCTTGGATTCCTCTTGCCATTCACAATCCAACTCAAACAGGTTAAATGCTTTGTAAAGTGGGAAAATAGTTGGGTTTTTGCATAAATTGTGCTGAAAATAGACATCTATGCTCATTAAACAATTGATGCGTGTAAGCGCTTGACAGTTCTGATTATAGCATGCTCAAAACGTGCCTTACATGGCTTTGAATGATTTATCCACTTTGGCTGATTAGCGTCAACAAATAATCAGGCAAGTTCTAAAGTATCCTCAAATCGATCTTATATAAACTCTAGTGTAGTTATTTACTTCCTTTGTGTTGTTCCATCTATGAATACATTCTACTACCTGCTCTATTGTTGTTTTGATTTGGGAATAAGTCGTCGTTGTCGAATTGTCATTTGAGCCTAATATTATTAAATCAATAGGGACGTCTCACCAATGCTGATTACGTACTGTTTTGTAATAATAATAATAATAACTATTATTAGAAAACATGACAATGACTGATTAATCAAAATATCCCAAGCTTACAGGGAGTAAAGGACTTAGCATAGGAACCTCTTTAAGTTAGGGTGCCTACAGTTTTGGTTGGAGTGCGTTCCCTCAGTTGAATGGTTTAATTGTAGAGTCTTCATCATCATTCTAGACAACTTCATTGACGCAAACTTCTGAAAGAAGTGACTTTTGAGATGTTCTCCTCAAGTGACTAAAAACCTTGTATTATCGACCTTTAAATTTATTGATTATTCGTTCGTGTCTACAGTTGGAATGAATTTAATCAATTTTCAGGTTTATCTTGCTGACAATCGACACTACATGAAACCCATAGAAATTAAGGAATTCTGATGGTTGTTATTGATCGCATGACATTAAGAAAAAATGCATTCTCAAACCAAATAGACAGATTGGAAATATGCACTAAGTTCAGTGAAAAATGATTAAACCACATCATCATCATCATCATCATCATCATCATCATCATCAGTTTCCATCCCTGCTATTTTTATTTAAGTTCTTCAAAATATCGTTACTCTAGCCAATTTTTCGATAACAAAGCCTATGTAATACATATGTCTGAAGGCATTATTCTCTAAGGAGCATAGTTTATTTTGCCATCACCTATTTTGTCAATAATTTTAGTAGGATAGGTGTGATACATCTTTAACTAGATAATCATAGTATAGTACGATTCGAACTAAGTGTATAACCATTATACTTCTCTTTTAGAAATGTCACAAGTCTATATCTGTTTGAATGTCATAGTCTTCAAACTAAGTAAAATCATACTCTGACTATGGGGGGTACGTGGCTGTGGGATGGGAAATGTCTTTAGAGTCAACCTTATACTAGTCGTTTTTGGATGGTTTTTTTTTATTAGCTTGATAATAGAACATATCACCTAAATCTTGATAGTTTGATTCAGTTTTAGTTATAATAAAGAGAAATAATCCTTCTTCCTGGACTACAGTATGATAAGAATATCTTAGATTATACTGAAAGATGTACTACAAGTTCATTTAATAATCTTAAATTCAAAATCTCATGATGACCAACAACATTTTGAGCACCACTTGGGAATTCCCTTGGAATCTCACCTAAATTTAATTCTTCGAAAATGCTTAGACAGAATACTCAAATTTCAGATGTGTAACACAGATGAATGGTTTAATAGAATACTTTATACTCTATACAAGTAATCAGGCAACAGATTTCTTTGCAATCTACAATGATTAAAGCAACTTCCATGAAGTCCTTCAAAAAGAATCTTGATAGCTTACTAATTTTGTTTGATAATAATAATAGCTTTATTCAATAGTATGTTTAGTACAATATGAGTTCTCATTATACAGTGTCTAAATAAGTTACTTTTTTCGTAACCATATACACGTCTTTTCATAGTCATATTTACCTGGAAGATGTCGACGTAAACGACCAACTGATCATTTACAACCTTTTCTAGAATCATAATCAGGTGTAGTCATTTGTACACCAACATTTGTCAAATGTATGTAATGATCATCAATAGAACCAAATGAAAATCGTGTATTGGAGAAGCGAGTAAATCCATCTCTGTCAATCCACACTTTCATTGAATTCAGCAGAACAGAGACACATAAATCAAATTTACGTCCACATAATAAATATGGATTAGTTATATACCGTGAGACAACATAGATTTCAGGTAGTTCTCGATTCACTGAATCACCAATAATTTGTTGATCACATTCCATTTCGGTATGCTTCCATGCTGCGATATCGTTTAGTTTACGGAATAGAAATATTCCTTTACCATGTGATTTAGCAACAGGTTTCATTATCCATATATGTTGCCAGCCACCATGATGTTTTCGTTGAGATCTCACCGTATAACTCATGATAGGTCGCAAACTTTTTTTTAAAGGAGCAAGAGTACACAATCCGATTTTGAGACATGATTGAGCAATTGAAATAAAACAGAAAACGAAAAGTAATTACCTGTTGAGATTTTGGTAAAAAGTGGTAGCTCAAGATTTCAAGTAGGCTGCCTTGTTATGAACTGAGAATATCAACTCATATTCACCTACTAACATTTATCTTATTTCAGCTTGTTTGATTTATGTAAGTGTTTATCTGGATACATCAGGGATTAATTTCTACTAGACATGAAACCTTCTTTAGTCAGTTCAAAGTTATTTGAATCACTGAAGTTTATTTAATTTGTATTGTGACTGGCAAGTGGAATCCAGGACGCGCGTTTCGTCCTATTTGGGACTCATCGGCTGGATGTACCTGCATCCCAATGTTGATGTTCACAGTGGGATAATCGCTATATTGAGGCGATCAGCACAGGATGCACATATAGCAACAGTGACTGACCAGCTTCAGTCTATAACAAATCAATGGGAATATACAAATCCATTCTACTGAAGTTTATGTTTTCCTCCCCAACCCTCACCATCATCATGTTTTGTTGTGAAGTGTTTTTTTTTTGTTGTTTATTATAATTATTATGTAACTTTGTTCTATTTAATCGTAGTTCCTATTTTTTTTTTTAATCATATGATGATCATCTCATTTAGATTAATTAAAATATCATGTTCAATTCAGGTTAATGAACATTGTCAGTATTTAACTCTAAGTAAAGTTATTCAAGCATGTAAATTGATCTTCTTCATCTAAGTAGATTCAAATAGCCTATTTGATTAGACGACAGTATTCTTTATAAGAAAGGCAAACAATCATGTTAACCAAGCGTATTAAATACAAACATGTTCTTCCTGATATCTTTTGTGATGACGATGATGATGATGATGAGATGATGATGATGATTGAATGACAATGATGATGATGATGATGATGATGATGATGACTGATAGATGATGATATGATGAGTAACAGTGAAAAGTGTATTAGATTATATGAAGTGTGTTTAGTAGTAAGGTTCAAGCAATATTAGCTATTAGATTTGAAATTTATTAACAATACTTGGAATCAAATCATATTGTTAATGTTCATACATGGTTTCGAAGTCATCATGTATTGCTTTAAATGTTAACCAAATATCTACTAAGCTATACCAGTTTAGGCAGTTAACATCAGCATCTAAAAGCATGATTAAAGGTTTGTAATTAACTGTTCTTGATATTTAGGACTTTAATTGTTTGGGTCTCTGTTATCGTAGAATGGAACCCACTTCCTGAATCTTAACATTAACTACATGTCATTTGTCAACTCAATTACACTTGACGGAGAAACTCTGGAAGATGTGAAAGCTTCTACATACCTGATAAACAGGGTGGATTTAATGCAGATGTGAAGGCACGGATTGACAAGACAAGAACAGTATTTCTACAACTGAAAAACATCTGAAATTCAAACCAACTATCAGCCATTATAAAAGTCAAAATTTTCAATACCAACGTCGAGACAGTTCTATCGTTTGACGATGAAACTTGTATTGAGAGATACACGTATTTATTAGCAGATGTCTACGAAAGATACTCCAGATCCATTGGCCAGACACCATCTACAACAACCTACTGTAACAGATAACAAATCAATCTCTAGCTGAGGAAGAAATTAGGAAAAGTTACTAGATGAGGTGGATAGAACACACATTGGGGAAATTATCAAACTGCGTGACAAGACAGCCACTAACTTGGAATCCTTAAAACCAAAGGAAAAGAAAAATACCCAAGAACACAATGAGTCAGGAATTAGAGATAGGCATGAAGAGAATGAAAAGTACTCGAAAGGAATTGAAAAGTAAAGCTCAGGACAGAGTTGATTGTAGAATGCTGGACGGTAGCCTATGCTTCGATTGATTGTCTGACATCTGGATTGTACTAAAGGCCTCTTGAATACGCACAACTAAAGTGGATTACAAATTACGACGGAGTATATGTGTGCATGGATGGGTGGAATTATTAAATTTTGTAGTTTGATTCTAATGGACCAATAACAATTAAACAATCATTGAAAACGAGAAGACACTGAATAGCTATTTTGTACTTAGTGTACTATTCAGTAGTAAGCGTTATGATCTTACCAATCATCACATTCTAGACCAGATCTTAACCTTAAAACAACTATGATATAATTCAGTAGTTTACATTTGTTGCTTTATTGAATTCACTTAATTCCCACAACCCCCACCCCACATTTTGAAAGACCGAACAGTTATTCAGTATTTCTTTGTCCTTGATAACTTTGTAACTAAAGTCTACATGTGTTAGGTCGGACCACAAAGAAGCGTAACAAACTTTCAGAACTGTGTTTGAGAACACTATTTCATTTATTCGAACTCTCTGTAATGTAAACATTTTGTTTCTATTATTGTTACGCTCCGCTTGCCCTATCCTCCCGTTTAGCATAATTACTGTTATTATATTGTCTCTTGTTATGGACTATAGTTAATTGGTTGTGTACAAGTTGTTCCTATTCACTACCACTATTCCCCACGTTTTGTATTCCTGTTAATTTTCTAATTGGGTTGCTGTGTGGTCTGACTTTATGTATATATAAAAGAATGCTTGAGATATAATAGGATTCTGTCTGGCTGACCTGTTGGCTCGCATTCTTCTTATTTCGGCTTGGGACTAGGTGGGCACAGGGCAGACGCGCAATAACCAACTAAGCACTAGTAAATTGGCTCTCGGTCACCCCCCCCCCAATTTCTTACGATATAACAACATGAAATATAAGGATGAAGTCATAAGCAACGTTATGAATATTCACTAACAACTTCTGTCACTTGTTTGTGAATCTACAGAAAGAATACTGATTATTAAAGCTAAATTTTCACTGAAAGATTTCATCTGAAAGCACTGGAGTTACTACAGCTGTCTGCTGTAAACACTTCAGTGTAGTCGTAGGTTAGTGATGAATTCGCTAGTATGAATTTCACTATACTATGAAGTACTATATTTCTAAATGAATAGGAAACTAATAGAAACTGTTAAGTAGAATATACTTAATGAATATAGTCAGCACTATAGATAAGCCTAAACAACATACATAGTAGGAGAACAATAGAAACAGTAGTGTATATCGCTTATTCATTTTGTTTTTATCTTCAACATTTTCTCATTGTATATACAAATCTACAATCAATTGGTATTGTATTATACGATGTATACAAACACGTTTCAAGCATACACTTGCAATTGATCACAGCATGTTGTCAGCTTTATAGGTCAAACTAGCAGGTGTATTTTCTTTCAATGTTGTCCTAATAAAAGAACATTTCTGCTAATATGTAATTTACTGATTCTTAAGAGATGAAGGCGCCAAGACGGTAAGATGAAATGTATTTGTCAAAATTACATTAGAATGAATAAATTGATACCATTCACATACATCTGATCATCATTATTCACTAGAAACAATACTGAATCTCTTTATCATTCCCACTCTCAATAGTTTAATGAAAGTAAAATATGCCTGTTCTTAGTGTTTTCTGTTTTTACATAACGAAGCAATTTTCAAACATAAACTGATTTCTTATGTAAGGTATTGATTCTGAAAGTCTAAGTAGTACTTAAGGTCGGATGGCACGACACAGGTATTTCGTCATAGTATAAGAGTGATAAGTAGTAAGCACTAATAATTCCACATCGGTGTGAGTGCTGAAGAGGAAATCAGGAAACGACGTTAGAAATGGATAGGACATACATTGCGGAAATCATCTGACTGTATCACGCGACAAGCACTAACTTGGAATCCTGTTGGAAAATGAAAAAGAGGAAGGCCAAAGAACACCCTGCGTCGAGAACTGGAATCAGACATAAAAAGTATGAACAGTAACTGGAGACAGCTGGAAAGGATTGGTGAGGACAGAGTTGAATGGAGAATACTGGTGAGCGGCCTATGCTCCTCCGAGAGCGGTAACAGGCGTAAGTAAGTAAGTAAGTGAGAGAAGGGTCAAGAATAGGATCATCAGACTTCACTGTAATCAAGCTAACCCTTAAAGCCGATTAGTCACGTATTCATTGATTGATATTTGAAACTTTGGTTTATTCATAAAATATTGTAAAATCGAAGATGAAATAACTATCTAGTGATTCTTGGATTTCCAATTCTTATAGTAATTTGGGTCAGTTAGTGATAATAAATTTCAAATCAATATTCTTCAGAACACCATGCTATGATCACTATCAGTTTACCAGTGACTAACTTCATCAAGTAATTCTTTGAGCTGTAGTGAAAAGAATGTGACTAGTGGGATCCAGCTAAACCGGATATGAGGCAGTTACCCCCTAGTAAAAAAAGGTGTTGCCACGTGATGTATCCTAAATTAACAAAGGTTACAAATATTAACCATTGTATTCTAGCTAAGTGGTATGATAGTCAGAATTTCATACTGAAACCTAATGGTCCAGAGGTCGATTCTTCAATGGGATCATGGGTATGCACTAATATACTACTGTGCTATTATACTAGGACCAGAAAGATGACAACTACCCCTTTGTTTTAAATGGTTGCATCGATCAATTTAATTTGTGATATCTAATGCAGAAGCTACAATAACTATCATGGAATATAATACAAACTAAAAGAGAAACCCAAATGAAAGTGTGACTGTTCAAAGGCTGCATCATAGCGTATTCGAAGTTATTTTTTGTATAAGACTGAAAAGTTGAAGAGTTTCTAATTACAGCAGTCAAGAAGACTGCTAAAGGTGGATGCTAATGGATCCATTTCATTTTTACAATCTGAATAGATTAATTGAAAGAAGGCTTTATCGTTATTCTGGACACCGTCATTGATGTTTATTTTCCATTAACTTAAGTGACTACAGAACGGTCACTGAAGCTTAGCAATTAAAACATTCCAGTGATTCATCTTCATCCTTTTTAGTTTTAGTAAAGCATGAACAATAACCTCAGTAGAATAATGCCAAGTTATTTATTTCTCAGATTGTCTTCTACTGAATGCAATTTATGCATCGGATTCAGAGATACTATTCACGTTTTTTAAACGTATGAACCAATCAACTATACAGAATACGTAAGAAACTTTAGCATCAAAACTGATTAAGTGTGCTCTCAATTTAGAATAGGCTTGTAGTGTGACTGTCTGGACACAGTAGACTAGTGGTGAACGCGGTGGCGTTTGACACGAAGCGAACTGAGTTCGAATCCCAGTGTGAACATCAACATTGGGATGCAGATACCTTCAGCCGATGAGTCCCAAATAGGACGAAACGTGCATCCTGGATTTCACTTGCCAGTCACAATCCAACTTAAATATAAAGTGTGCTCACAGTTTTGACGTGTATGGCCAGTGAAGTTAGATAGGTTAATTAATTCACTTATCCACAATAACATGTAATGTTGGAGAAGCATGTGATCTGTCATGATTCATGGCAACATATGACTTGTCTAGGAATCACTCGATCTGTTGAATATACAATAAAAATAAGAGGATGCCATTAAATACTGAACAAGTAGTTAATCTGAGTTGTGAATTAATTGCCAGTGTGTGTCCACAATTCCATACAGGGACTTAACTCAGATCGTTCAAGTTTCACAACAATTAAGAACAATAAATTTGAATACAGTGATTGATATTTTTAATGAGATTTCATATATTGTCGTCGGTTATTGTTCAGAGGATGGTTTATTCACCTACATATAAAAAATGCTGGTGCTGTTTGCAATCCACCAAGGATCTTATAAAGTGAGAACATTATCCTTGGTAGAAGCTTGATAATCCTTAGCAAAGAATCCATGCTAATTGCGCAAGACTTATGATAGTTGATTGTTATTTGATCATTGTAGGCACTTGAAAGATGGCGGGAATTGTATATTATGCAGAGTCTGAAACCAGAGGCAACAATCAAGAATTTGTCAGATTTATTTAGTTGTTATGGGGTTACAGAGATATTGTTAACTGAGCATTTTCGTATCACTGAATTATTCTTTTCGTTATATTCCTCAAATGGACAATTAATTCATGACACTAAGATTCCGTCTTTCAAATAAATTTTTGATATTGGAGATAACTATCTCACTTTCAGGCAAGTCTAAACTCCATCAGTCATTACTTCTCATTAGAACTTCAAGAATATTTTGTGGTTAGTCACTAGTGAGTTGATTATTGTAGTTGAATTGAACTGGTTTTGTGTCCGTCACAGATTGATGTTGGTTGAGTGTTATAAAACTGTGATCAATGGACAACTATTCAATTTTAGTATACAACTCCTCTGTGCACAATCAATTTTATCAAGGAATCGAACTTAGGACTTTCAGGTTTCACACAAAATATCTACATCACTAGACCGACTGGAATCCAATGGCAGACTTCACACTCCTTCTTATTTATGGCATACTTCTCTAGATTTCCAGTGATACACAACCATTATTAATCTGTGACGAATACAATCAACTAAACTAAATATCTATTCCCACAAAACCACCTAAATTCTTAACAGTTATTTAAACTATTTCTATCTTCTTATTACTTTCAAGACTATTACATAACTCATTGTTGCTACTTAAAACTTTTTAATTCCTTCTCAAAAGGCATTGTTAACCTGTTCACTTGACGCAATATTTCCTTTTTAATATCGACTACTATTCTGTATAAAATTTCACTACTTATATGATTGTACAGATCTAGTAAATGGTATCGTAGACAAGAAAGCAGTTTCTTTTCTGAATATTTTGTATTCTTCCTTTAATGACACAATACGTTTTTTTAGTTTGTAGATTTTGGTTGGGTGTTGTGGACATTTCTGAATGTTAATTGGATATCACCATTGGATATCGCCATTAGCATTGAACTCTTCATCAGTGCGCAAACTATATCACCACCAAGGAATCGAGTCCAGAGCTTTCAGACTTAGCGGAAAATGCTTAGCATTTGGACTACTAAACCTGTTCCCAACGGTTGACATTTTCTTCTAACTTTGAACGACTTTATTCATTGATATTGATGGGTAGCTGCATCATACATGACATAGTTAAACTCCACTGATTAAGTCCTCTCAGAAATTACCTCGTAAAGTGAGTCACTAATGAGCTGATATTGATCGTAGAGATTGTCGTATGCTAATTTGATACTATAAATTAGTTTAAATGTGATCAATTTGAGAATTTGATTTAGTTTTTTCCACTTAATCATCATGTAAATGTGACTGATCTAATATGAATGTTACTATTATTAGTATCATTATTTAACACCATACTTGCACTACATTAACATATTTCCAATTGACTACATCCAAGACAATGGAATATATTCAACGTACACATACACATAGACAAATATACGACAGTAAACATGTAAATAATTAATGATCTTTGGATTATTGTCAATGTTTCACATGTTATTGGAGTATTTCTTTTGAAGTTGATATAGCCAGACACTCATTTACATATTCATTATGATAACAATTTCCATCATTTTCTATAAAATAAATTGATGCAGATATTAAAATTGATGAATGATGGGTAACTTGATGTTTGTTTATGTTTCAGTTTAGTTTGTAGGCGAGTATAGATTAACATATTTGATTAAATACGTCAAGGATTGATGTTGGTGGATATCTATTAAAAACCAGGGAGTACTGGACAGCCGTTCCGTTCTAATATGGGACTCCTTTGTGGCATTGAGCAGCTTAGATTCTGTCCCAGGGGCTTTAGGTTGGCTAACATTTAACCTTCTTTACCACTAGGCCAGGGATCCAATGGTAGAATTCCCATTTTCATTAATTTGTGATATATACTGCGACGATCATCCGCCTCTGGAGTGGGTTCTGGGGTGCGCGCTATTGAGGAGTTCCATACTTGAGGAATTGTTTGTGGGCATATCTAGGAGTGAGACATAATAGAGTTCTCAATTTATGTATCTTTAGTAAATTATAAGGTGTTGGGTTATATGCAAAACTTGCCTTAGCACAGTGTATCACAGATTTTGCTTTAAAAACGAATAGTTAAGCACAACTTCAAAGTTGTGCTTCAAATTTGCAATGATATGATCAAGGAAGAGTTGGAAAGAAAAGTTCAGGGCATAGTTGTTTCGACACTGTTGATCAGCAGCCTATAGAGTTACAAGCATTGAATGATCGATTGATGATCAAGAGAGTAAACATTAAAGAGCTTAATAGGTTATTTTTAAATGTTCAATCTTTATTCATGTTTTTTGTGTTTATCTCTTTTTAAATTGTAATATATTTTCTTGTTTAAGTGAACATTACTATGAGTTCAATTTAAAGAGGAAATTATCATGAATAGTTAATGTTGGAAGAATTAACAAGAGTTATAAGCTCGATTCTTGATCAATTGATTGACTATAAATATTGATTGGACATTAGAATTAACCATCATATCCTATGTAATTTACTTTATGGTATATGAATTCATTGATTACACAGGATTGAAGCTAATACTATTCACATTTATAAGCTTGACCTTTTTTGTGTACAAAAGAATATCATTCAACCAGTTTCAACATTGAATGAACTTCTTCATCATTGTTATTTCATTTTCATTTTACATCCTTTCAGAATAAGATTTGTTTGATTCAATTGAATATCAACTTGAGTTTCCTACGTCAGTGGCCCTAATGAGTTTAGGCTTATATTGGTATACCCCCCGTCCTAAAGGGCTAATCGAGAAGAATGATTTTCTAAATATGAAGTTTCATATCATGTATTAACTGTAGGTAAACAATTACCAAAACTAAGTGTTGGATAGTAGTTTTGACTTAGTTTGGAATTTTTGTCAGCAGTGAGTATTTGCGACTATGTCAGGAGTCGAGCTCAGAATATTCAAGTATCGTAATAAACACTTCAAACTACTGAAATACGATTGAACAAATAACATTTATTACTTCAATCAACTCAATATATTCTAGGAAATAGGATTTTTCACTACTATAATGAAATAACTTCCTAGTATTTTCTAATTTGAACGAAAAATGGAACAAATAGTACAAATCATATTGTAGAGTTTAATCTATTCAACTGAGTGCCAATTCAAATTTTAAACATAAGGGGTTCTGAGCGACCCCGCTGACGACAGATTCAAAATGATTTTTGACTGTTTTCTTTTCAGTAGATTATTTACTTCTGACCTCAGTTTTACACACTTCATTCATCGCAAATTGATATTCATTAAAAGATTGTTAAATAACTGACAGTAGTGCGTATTTTTGATTCCTCGATTCTCGGGGAATCCAACCAAGAGATTTTTAGGTTGGCAAACGCTTAACCCTCTGAATCATTGAATAGGCAGCCAATGGTCGAGTTTCCACTTGTGATATAACACGGTGATCATCTATTATCATTGATGATAACTATCTTACTCCCGACAAATCTGAACTCTCCCAGTTAGGACTTTTACTTGAACTTTAGGAGTATCCTGAAATTAGTCATCAGTGAGCTGATTACTGGGACGAAGTAGCTGTCTAGTATTCATTAACTTTTAGTGGTGCCCAATCAACATCAACCTTTTACGCACATAAACAACTAAATCTAATGCCTGTTGCCACAAAGCCACCCCCCAATTAAAATAATTCGCAAGTTGAAGGTACAATTATTACACCAAATTAACCTTATCAATAATGATAAAACAAGAAGTTATAGTACAAATAGATAAATTGTCTTTTGCTCAGTAATGACTAACTTTAAGTCTAATTTTTAATGTTCGAGAAATAAATAATCTTCGACTGATTGAGTTCAACCATATCTGAAGTTGAAACAATATCATCGATTAAATGGTTTGAAGATATCAAGTACCTTGAAACTGTTATGTCATGAGTGAAACGAAATAATTGTCTAACAAGCCCTGGCTTTTAGCAATTGTTAGGTTAATCACAGATATATTCATGTAGACATGAAGAGATGAAACGATATGTTAGTGGTTGAAATGCTCGACTATCAATCACCAGTGATCGTAATATCTTGATTCAACATTATAAATTTCATCAAAGAAAAGTGTTCTCAACACCAGTTTATCCAGTATTTCAATGGTTTCCTCCATCTTCAATCTCAACAGTTCTTCTACTCTCAGCTCAGTTGATACAACAATTTATTCCCATCCAATATACAAAAATCCAATAAATTCTAGTACTCAGTACATGAATCATTTTTAAAGACATTTATGAGTAGATGTGCAGTTAGTATTCATATTATTGTTTGGTTAAAACAAATCTATAAAAGAAGTGGATAACTTTACATACCTGGGGAGCATCATCTATGAACAAGGAGGATCCAACGCGAATGTAAAGGTAAGGATCGGCAAAGCAAGGGCAGCATTCCTACAGTTGAAAAATATATGAGAGTCCAAACAACTGTCTACCAAACTCAAAGTTAGACTCTTCAACTCGAACGTCAAGTCAGTTCTGCTGTATGGAGCTGAAACGTGGAGAACTACTTCAAACATCCTCACGAGGGTATAGGTATTTATCAACAATTGTCTACGTAGAATATTGAATATCCGTTGGCCGGAAACCATCAGCAACAGCCTACTATGGAAAAAAACAAACCAACTTCCAGTCGAAGAGGAAATCGGGAAACGACATTGGAAATGGATAGGAGATACATTGCCGAAATCATCAGACTGTATCACGAGACAAGCACTAACTTGGAATCCTGTTGAAAACAGAAAATAGGAAGGCCAAAGAACACCCTGCGTCGAGAACTGGAAGCAGACATAAAAAGGATGAACAGTAACTGGAGACAGCTGGAAAGGATTGGTGATGACAGAGTTGAATGGAGAATACTGGTGAGCGGCCTATGCTCCTCCGAGAGCGGTAACAGGCGTAAGTAAGTTAGTAAGAAACAAATCTAAAGAGGGATTGTTAGTCGGAATCGATGCACTGATAGTCAAAAGTTAACCGAAACGTTGACATGGTCCTTAGGTTCAAATCCCCTTTACATACTTCGTTTTAAGTAATCCAACGGCATCTCTAACCTTGAAATGGAAAGTACTTAGTAAAAAACACTCAACGTAGGTTTCATGCTATTTGACACCCGTTAGTATAAAGTTCTTGAAAACTTTAGGAAACTCATGTTTCCTGGTGGAATCCATCTTTTATTTCTAAGTGGGGGGAAGTTTGTAGTTGTCAGCTAGACGAATGAGTCGGGTATGAATGTACCATGGAGCATATATAACTTCGTGATAATTGGAAAACAGTATGTATTCTAGAACCAGTATTTCTTGCCAACTACTGTTTCATATCACTATCCATCTCAACATAGTACTTATGTCGAATCACTTAGACTAGTATCTACATTGGAAGCTTGATCTATATAATACAATTAACACTATAGAGGATTACTTAGGAAATTACCATTGTAGTGTCTCTAATTCTTGCATATAAAATATATCTAAAAGTCAACTAAATAAATTACGTCTTACTGAATACGACAGATTGATGCTGGTTAGGTACCATTGAAAACCATGGAGCACTGGATATCTGTTTTGTCGTAGTATTGGATTCCTCAGAAGTGGATATCTTGTATTTCACTTCAGAAGCTTCAGGTTGGTAAACACTTAACCTTTTATAGCACTATTCATTGACAGAATTCTCACTTCCACTGATTTGTGATGAAGAACGATGATCATGGTGTAGTTCAGGCTTGTCAGGGGTGAGATAATTATCACCAACAACATTGGATGATCGTCGCGTTATATCATTAATTGATGGAAGTAGGGATTCCACCAATAAACGCCTGTCTTGTGGTTCAATGGGTTAAGGATTCACTAGCCTATAAATCCTTAATTAATCCCCTGAGGAGTAGGGAATTGAGGGCGTGCTCTGCTGAGTCTCACACTAGGTCGAAGCAATTGTCCAGTACTTCCTGGTTATCATTGATACCCTACCAACACCAATCTGCAACGAAGTTCAATCAATCAAAGTTTAATAGCAATCTCAACAAATCACCTCAATTCGAATAAATTAATATTTATTACAGGCTAAGTGAATGGTAAACACTAAACCAACAATCAAGGAACAATTTAGTTACTATGATAAAATATAAAGAAAAACAAAAAAAAAGGACAAAAAGTATCTGAAAGTGATTGAACTAAAAGGCGACATAGTAACGGGAAAGGTGAGAGTGGGGGTGGGGGAGTTATGGAATATTCGAAGAGGTCAATTCTATGAATGGAATCTTTTGCATACTTAATATCCTTCTTTAAATGTCAATCATGAGAAGAATCATTGAAAGTGTGCATACTTATGCCATTGTTTATGCAAACTGATGTAATATACACATTTAACTTCTTTCTTTTTAGTAGTTAAAGTAAGTGAGAAATGAACAATGTGACAATCGAAAGAAGATTGATATGATAATAAGTAGTAGGAGAAGATTCTATACAAAAAGACTACAGTATCGTTATTGTTCAATATTCATTTAATGCTATAAACCACACCCAACTTTTTCTTCTTTCTTATAAGTAGGATGAGTGAAAAATTAAGAAAATGAAGTACTTGAATACTGAATAGATTTTCGATTATAACAATTTTCTTTAGATGTATTCATTGATCGATATATTTAAACAATAGGTGAGTGATCAAGTCCAGGACATATTAGTTCAGGTTGCCATACCACATCAGCACAGAGACGCAACTGTCAATTCAAATCCAAGAGTGATAACGATAATAGAAGTATTAGCAGTAATGCAGAAAATTAGGGAGCGAAGATAATTTTCTGCATTACTGCTAATACTTCTACTATCTCTATCACTCGTGGATTTGAATTGACAGTTGCGTCTCTGTGCTGATGTGGTATGGCAACCTGAACTAATGTACGTACGTACGAAGTTCTGCGTTGTATCTGTCTCTGTCTGGACTTATAAGCTGTATGACAAATGCTTAATCTTAAGATCATCATTAGTGTCATTAGGTGTGAAATATGCTATACACACTAAATGTAAAGTACTTCTGAAAGACTGATAAGAGTCTGTGCCTGGTGTCACCATTTAGGTTGAAACGTTAAAAGTAGACAAAAAACTCATGTATTTTTATGTATTGCCAATAAAGCGTTAATCTGGGTCACCCTTTACACCGTTGTGATATGAGTTCGGCTACAAAAAGCTACGTTTACGACACATAGATGTTAATTGTTCTACTTTATGCTTTAGAAACTTAGTCTATTCTAGCTTAAGATATTTCAAGGAGTGCTGACATACAGTAACAATATAATGTTAATAATAACGAGGTTCTACAGTTACCACAATTTATTTGGTGCCCACATCTTGAAATATCAACTTTAGTGAGCGAGTCATGTTTTATCAATGTTATTTCAATGGCTCTCATATCACACATTGTTTTCCACAATGAAAACCTTCGACAAACGATGTTTACATTGAATTATCACTAATTAGTAACTGATATCACATTTGTATGGTTTTAGATGTTGATCGAATCCTATCTAAAAAATATTGTGATTTGGCCGATGAATTGAATGGCTATATGCGGCAAGGACTATGGTTAACCGCCAGGATAATCACAGATGATTAGGAATAAGTCATCGACAGAGATTTCGTGCTACTTAGCATTCGTTTACAGAGCGTATCTATAAACTCGTGCATAAGTATGTATTCTGTTGGATCCATACTTGCGTCAAATAATTTCAAAACAAAAATTCATATACATAAGCTCTTATGGAAGTTAGTTGCATCATCATTACGTACTATTAAACAAGTTTATATCTGTATAGATCTGACACGAAGTGTCATTCACATTATGATTTCCAGTGGCTATACTGACGAGTGGTAACAATGAAGAAATCTATATCTGCCACCGTTTTCTACTGGCAACTTCGAACCACCTAAAGGCAAACCAATGTAAATCTATGAAAACGCCACAAGAAAAATTAATTATATGTTCTCTAGAGAATTACTTGAGGAGGGATAGAGTTCACAAAGTTTCTACGGTAGATGCTCATGCAAGAATTAAAAAACTTAAGGTCTAAAACTAAATAATTCAGCCTTGACAATTCAGATCCTCCTAAAATTCTCCTTTCAGGCTTTTTATCTCTATCGTGCACTACAGTTTATTCAACAAAAAAGGGTAAACTTGAATCTAAACTAAGTAGGAAGTGAGTTGGTAACTTACTGAAAAAATTTAAATGATTCACAATGTTCTTCTCATTATTTTTGTTCCCTTCCCCATTACTTTATCCTCTTATTTGTCTAGATGACTTTTATTTTTCATATGTGAATGTGTTAACAAGTTTATGTGATGAGGTTATTCGAGATGCTCAATTGTGAATTACATAACTCTGATAAACTTCGTCTACTTATTGTATTAGAAATATTGATTTTCATTATCACTATTGAATAATACCATGATTGCTATATGTATCCATTACCAATAGTTGTAGTAACTCATGATTAAAGTTCTTCATTATAGTCACTTTACGACTTCTTACTTTTCCATACTTCTATATTTGAAAGACGAATATTGCACTCAGTGAAGAGATCTACTTTCATAACTGTACAATTATATATATATATATATATATATATCGTCAATATCATCCGGAATTCTTACGACGGACTACAGTACAAAGTCGTGCATAAAAGAGAGCTCATAGATGCATTCCCAGTGAGGACCGGTGTCAGACAAGGCTGTCTGCTCTCGCCTTTTCTCTTCCTTCTAGTGGTTAATTAGAACATGAAACTTACCTAATCTGAGGGAAAGCACGGAATCCAATAGACAAGTAGGATGCAACTCGATGATCTGGACTTCGCAGATGATCTAGCACTTCTAGACCATACACACCAACAAATGCAAGCGAAGACAACCAACGTAGCAGGAAACTCAGCATCAATAGGCCTGAACATACATAAGGGTGAGAGCAAGATCCTCAAATTCAACACAGAGAGCACCGACCCAATCGAACTTGATGGTGAAACTCCGTAAGAAGTGGTTATATTTACGTACCTGGGGAGCATAATCGATGAACAAGGAGGTTTCGATGCAGATGTAAAGGCGAGGATCGGCAAAGCAAGGACAGCATTCCTACAGTTGAAAAATATATGGGACTCCAAACAACTATCTACCAAACTCAAAGTTAGACTCTTCAACTCGAACGTCAATACAGTTCTTCTCTATGGAGCTGAAACGTAGATGACTACTTCAAACATCCTCACGAAGGTATAGGCATTTATAAATAAGTCTACGCAAGATACTGAATATCCATTGGCCGGAAACCATCAGCAACACCCTACTATGGAAGAGAACAAACCAACTTCCAGCCGAACAGGAAGTCAGGAAACGACGTTAGAAATGGATATTACATACATTGTGGAAATCATCAGACTATATCACGGGACAAGCATTAACATGGAATCCTGATAGGAAACGGTAAAGAGGAAGGTCAAAAACACACTGCGTCGAAAACTGGAAGGAGGCATAAAAAGAATGAACAGTTACTGAAGACAGCCGTAAAGGATTGCTGAGGACAGAGTTGAATGAAGAATACTGGTGATCGTCCTTCGCTCCTCTGTGAGGGGTAACGGGCGTATACATTATATATATATATATATATATATATATATATATATATACTAGGCATGATTCCTAAGTTAAGACTTCATAATTTCAAATAAACTAAACATTAAACAAGTAGTTTGTTGAATTAAGTAATTCATATTTGAAATAATTCAAAGAGTAGAAATTGAACTTTTAGATATTTTTGACGTAAATTTATATAATACAATCGAAGATATGAAAATCAAGATATGTAAACTAGTACAATCCTGTTACAAGTTTGATCGTGTTGAAATTATACCGTCACTCAGGTCAAGGTATTATACAGTGAAACATGTTTGTGTGTTAGTTGTAAGTTGAAAAATGTGATGGTGAAGTGAGGAGATGTTAACGATAATTTATGTGTTTAAACATGTGAGAACTTAGTTATGGCTACTTGGATGGATAGTCCAAGTCGAGTGAATAATAAGGTCTTTCCTTTCTATTAAGTGCAGTGGGGTTTAACAAAATGTGAAATGATTCAACCACACTTTAGTTAAAAAAAAACCCTTTCTGAATGATTTAGAAGTTATTTATGTCAATTTTGCAGTTAGTAGTAAATTGTATGTACTGTCATTGCTGAATTGATTTATAACTATTTGAGCTCTACAGGATTACTGGGAGGTCGTTTTGTATAGTTTTCAAGGTCTTTGATACAAAACATGATTTCGCAAAAAGACACACTAATGTAGAAGACATCACGAAAGTAATACAACCTAACCTACGGACAAAATTCTGCACAGAGATAAAAGCTCCTTGAGATTATTCCCTGGAGTTCTAGTGTGAAGACGTGACCGGTGGAGTTCAACCGTTTTCGGGTGTGAGGCAGTTACTCACCGATGACAATGAATGAGGTCGCGCAAACGTATCACGAATTGACTGAATTAGAAATATCAACCGTTAGGAGCCAGCTCAGTTATCCAATGGTAAAGCGCTCGCCGCGGAGCCAGAGAGTCCTGGGTTCGATCCCCAACGGAGTCGTAGATGCGCACTGCTGAGTGAGTTCCATACTAGGAGAAGACAGCTGTCTGTTGCTTCCAGGGCATCAATGGTTGTCTGATTCAGAACAATTCGTGATATCAGGATTGACAAAAGTGATTTTGTCAGTTATTTTAATCAAATTTCCTGGAAGATTGTAAAACGTTAGAATTATATGTTGTTTTAGAATTCTTTCCAATTCTTCTACTGTTTCATGACAAGAAGGTAAGACGACGGTACCAATCTATGACTATTTCGTTTACTTTAATATTGGGTAATGGAAGATCGTTTCTTCTCTACTTTTTTAATAATATTCATGGGAACGCTGCTGAATTGTAAGATGCTAATAGCATTCGTAAATTCCTGTTGTCTATCTTCTGATGTAATAATTTTAGTAACTCTTATAAATAGATTTCGAACTTTTAAATCAATATAACTGATTAGAATACGTTAGATTTTCGATAGATGGTTAGATTAATTTTAATCTATGGCAAATCAGCGGAAAGATTTGAACACGTTCAAATTAGACCTATATACCTGTTGAATAAGTGTGGTTACCTGGACTCAGTAGCCTAGTGGTGAATGCAGTGGCGTTTGATACAACTCAAACTAACTCCGAGTGTCAATGGGAACATCAACACTGAGATGTAGGTATATTCAATTAACTAGTCCCAAACTTGATGGAATACGCTATCTAGCTTTCACTTACCAGATACAATCCAACTTAAATCATGCTTTAGTTAATCCAGTTATTTATTATTTTCTCAAAAAATCTACTTATACTAAGTTGTGAAATATCAGAAACTTCAATTTCAACTGATTGGATTGGCATAAATATATACTACTTAATTCGTCAACTAATGACGAAATAAGGAAGTGTAAGTTAAATTGATAACTACAACAAATCTTCCATAGTAACTAAAATGATACACATACAATGATGTTAATCATATTTTGATTGTTATAGTGAAGAAAGAAATTTTCAAATCATGCTAACTAGGCCACATTATAGAAATGTCAACATGGATAAATAGATAAAGAGTAATAACCCTCAAGTTGGATTATGTAATACGATCTAGTGTTGTAATTGATTCAGTTGTTGATATTAAGGGCTTCTATTAATCATTCATCACTAATATGCATGTATCTTGTACAGATCAAATCGATATTGAGCTTACTGTCACATTTTTAAACAATTTGTGTTGTGGTGAGTAGTAGAATACAAGATGGGCATTTTCACTTTATTTGTATTCTACATCTGGATGTACCTCGGACATTTCAGTGTTACTGATGCTAACAATAAGATTCGAATTTACTACCATTCCCAGATTTCCCTACTGATCATATGTTAACTGTATCATCGTTCCGGTTACTTTACAAATGATTTACTTTAAATCTAAACAAATAGTTATCACCACTGATAATGGATGATCGTTCCGCTTTATCATACATTGCTGGTAGTGAGAACTGGTAAGGATTCTCGAATTAAGGTGATACATCGATACCTGCTAACAAACGTAAGACCAGCGACACAACAATAGGAAGCTAAGCTATTCCGTAGCGCCCTAGTTAACTAGAGTAAGAAGTCTAACGTCAGCAAGAAGCATCTGATTCCACAGGTAGCCTGGCAGACGATATCAATACATACACAACTCATGCGTATATAGACAAAAAAGAGAGCTTCCTTGGAATGTTATAAATAGCGTACTAAAAGAAACAACAAACCAACATGATTTAGTGTCTTGCTAAGTGGGAAACACAAACTGAAGGTGAGAAAGGAACATTTTGGCGCGAAAACGAGAAGTTTAAATTTACATAATCAAATCACAAAAGAATTTTGGGGATCTAACACCCCCTAACAAAATATCAATTAATTATTTCGTACAGTGGTGTAGTCAATTGAGCTTTTAGCATGAGACCAAAAGGTCCTGAATTAGATTCATCAACAGAATCGAGTGTAAGCACTGACTGACACAGAGAAGTCTCATAATAAAATGAAATATGTCTTCATTGCTTCTTACTTTTCAGTAGTTCCCAATGACAATCAACCTGTATCAAATACAATAATTCAAACTTAATGCCTATCTTTATAAAACCATCTCAAAATAGAAATTCATGCAATTTCCTTATTCTATCAACATTATTTGTTACCATCTCAATTTACTTACTTACGCCTGTTAACACCTCTCGGAGGTGCATAGGCCGATCACCAGTATTCTCCATTCAACTCTGTACTGAACAATCCTTTCCAGCTGTCTTCAGTTAGTGTTCATCCTTTTAATGTCTGCTTCCAGCTCTCAACGCAGTGTGTTCTTTGGCCTTCCTCTTTTCCGTTTTCCAACAGGGTTCCAAGTTAATGCTTGTCTCGTAATGCAGTCTGATGATTCCCGCAATATATGTCCTATCCATTTCTAACGTCGTTTCCTGATTTCCTGTTCGGCTGGAAGTTGATTTGTTCTCTCCTATAGTAGGGTATTGCTGATTGGTTTCCGGTCAACAGACATTCAATATTCTACGTAGACAATTGTTAAAAAATACCTATACCCTCGTGAGGATGTTTGCAGTAGTTCTCCATGTTTCAGCTCCATAGAGTAGAATTGTGTTGACGTTCAAATTGAAGAGTGTGACTTTGAGGTTGGTAGACAGTTGTTTGAAGTCCCATATATTTTTCAGCTATAGGAATGCTGCCGTTGATTTGCCAATCCTTGCCTTTACATACCATCTGAATTTACTTTCATTCAAATGTATCCTATTTATTTTATCATGAATTTTTCATATAAAGAAAAAAAAATCTATAAATCATTAAATAAATAAATAAAAAGAAATTGATAACTAAAATAGGAAATGCAAAAATAATAGAGAAAAAAAAACCATAAGAAAAATACTACCCCACCCCCCCACTCCTGTTTTTCTTAATTCTTCCTTTATTTTGTTTTCAATAAATAAATATCGATGAAAAGATTGGCTTCGTTTACTATACTACTACTACTACTACTACTCTCCCTCTCTCTCTCTCTCTCTCTCTCTCTATATATATATATATATATATATATATATATATATATATATATATATATATAAAGGTGTTTATGGAATAGCCTGTATAAGGTAGACTAGAGACTAAAGGAAATGAAGAGATGATGAAGAGAATATGAAATCTATTTTAATGTCTTTAACTAATGAAACATTATAGTAATTTAAATGATAGTAATGAATAGAGAGTAGAACTGAGTTAAAGAAGAAGAAAATGACTAGTGGTATAGTCAACAACAAGAATAATGAGAGAACTAAGATTGAATTGGGCGTTAACTCACAGGAGAAATTGATTAATTACTGTAGAGAAATAAATTTTCTTGTATAAATATACACATTATAGTTATAGTTTCATTATACTAAATAGTTCTATTGTTTTATTTGTAATAGAACGAATATACCTGATTTAATGTTACACTATATACATTCATGTATACGTGAAATGTCAGTGTCTTACAGTTTATTGTACTCATGTAGGAAAGGTAAATGGCCTATTGACTACATGTTTTTATGTAGTTGTTATGGTGATGTATGGGTGAAATCAATTTTCTTAGTAAAGTGTGGTATGAGTTTTATTACTGTAATCATTCGATAAGTTAAAATACTTTAGGTTTAAACTATTTAATGAATTGAAGGGATTCGTAGAGATTCGTATTAAGTTTTAATTGGCTGAATTTATGAGAGATTGATGTTAGTTGAGTAAGAAAGATAGCAATTTGATAGCATATGAATTTCAAAGGTGTTATTGTTTCAGTAATAGTTAATTGAAGACCCACTACTTCACCTAACAGAATCTATCCTCACTTACTTACGCCTGTTACTCCTCACAGGCAAGAATAGGCCGATCACTAGTATTTTCCATACAACTCTGTACTGAACAATCCTTTCCAGCTGTTTCCAGTTACTGTCCATCCTTTTAATGTCTGCTTCCAGCTCTCGACGCAGCGTGTTCTTTGGCATTCCTCTTTTCCGTTTTCCAACAGGATTCCAAGTTAGTGCTTATCTCGTGATACAGTCTGATGATTTGCGCATTATATGTCCCTTCCATTTCCAACATCGATACCTGACTTCCTGTTCAGCTGCAAGTGTGTTTGTTCTCTTCTATAGTAGGCTGTTGCTGATGGTTTCCGGCCAATGGATATTCAGTATCTTGCGAAGACAGCTGTTTATAAATACCTGTACCCTCGTGAGGATGTTTGAAGTAGTCATCTACGTTTCAGCTCGATAGAGAAGAACTGTGTTGACGTTTGAATTG
This sequence comes from Schistosoma japonicum, assembly GCA_025215515.1. Classification (NCBI taxonomy): domain Eukaryota; kingdom Metazoa; phylum Platyhelminthes; class Trematoda; order Strigeidida; family Schistosomatidae; genus Schistosoma; species Schistosoma japonicum. The sequence goes on along the minus strand of CM046062.1, from coordinate 4,356,413 downwards.
AAGAGTGTGACTTTGAGGTTGGTTGACAGTTGTTTGGAGTCCCATATAAGATCCTATCTTACATCTAAACTTGTAATTTTGTACAATGTAACATGTACGTTGAGTTTATCTAAGTTAGACAGACTGCGATTACACATTAACACCAAATGCGTCTACAAATTCATATGTGCTTGCAAGCAGTTACACTGGTGAAACAGAAATTTACTCCTAAAATCCTTCGTTTATTTCGAAGGGAAACTTTAAACAGCGCATTATGAAGACATTTCTTGTATTCAGGACATTAGATTAACATTTTAAAATCTTTTAAGATGATGTGTAAATATTCAAACTCCAATCTTTTTTAGTTTGCTAAAGCTTCTACCACCAAGCCGTAGAAACTTCAATTGTGTATTCTAAATAGAAACTACTGTAAGCTTTACTTTAACTTATACACAATTCTTTATATCATAAAACGTGTATTTAGAATGACTTTTCAACTCTGTAACGTCATTACATTGTTATATCATATTTGGTTTAACTCAAAATATGTTCATTATCACCTAATGGAGCTTCGCTCTATTGATTTTATTTCTTATATCATTAACGCATATTCGTTACGTAATCACCTACTTCTAGTCCTTCAGTCATCTATTACCAACAACTGTTTTCACGAATCCTTCGAAATATTGTATAGAATAATAATGCATTATTTTATCATACAACTTCATTTAATTTTCTGTGGTATCATATTAGTACTAAATGTCAGCAACAATCCCTGGTAAAATCTCTTTTCAGTAAGTATTGTTTAAATTGGATTGTGACTGGTAAGTGGATTCCAGGACAAGCGTTTCATCCTATTTGACACTTGTTAGCTAGATCTACCTACATTTCGGCATTGGTGTTCACGCCGTGACTCGAACTCACATAATTTCATCCTAAACTCCACCGTGTTCACCACTAGGCTACTGAGTCCAGACGACTACACGTGTGCAACGGGTATATATAAATAATTAGAATGAATTTGGATCATCCCGTTGATTTGCCATCGACAGAAGTTGATTATTTTCTGTTGCCATATATGCATCGAGGCCATCCACAAAGCATGCACATATGACAACATAAACTGAACAATTTCAGTACATGACAAATCAACAGGACAATACAAACAGATTGTAATTACTTTCGTAACTATGCTCAAACCTCTTTAATTATGAAGTTTTACGAAAGTTATAAGTAGTAGTTGAAGAGAATCAACTGAAATAAAGACAAATTATTAACTTTACCTAGTTCAATGTTCGTTCTTGCTTTATTCAAGTTATACTTTCCTCATACTAATTAAATGGGGCATATTTTATTGTTGTCTTATTGAATAGCAATAACAAATACATTTGAACCCAATAATTATAATGATAATTATGGGGTTGTTGAGTAATTCTCATTCTTATTAATGTACTAGATACTAGAAAAGATTATTTCCTTTTTTGGAATGTTTCTTAATATTACTGTATCCATGGGATATATTTCGAGAGAAAAGTAGGCTGATTTAGAGAGAAGAACCGATTTGTGAAGTTAAGCATTGAAGGTATAATAAAAATACTGAATGAGTTACTTTGATAAGGTATTTAGCTGACAAATTTTAGAAAGTTGATTACGATTGGCATTTAAGATGTACGTTTCAATTTATGTATGACTCATAAGTTGAATGTACCTTCTACACCCCAGTGTTCATCCTAGTGTTCCCATTGGGACTCGAATCTACTATATTTCACTATGAACAAACCTTCAAAATTTTCATTAGCATTGGTTTACTTGTGGAAATATGTACTGAAGGAAGCCTATTAAAACGTTAAGATTACCTATTTTGCCGGCTCTACATATATTACAATTAGTCATACTGTTTCAAGTTTGTTTGAATGTAGTAATTGCCAGCACAAGTTAGATGTATTTGCACTCCAATCTCACAAATTATTGCAATAGCTAATACCAGATAACATAGTAGTTGTTAGCATATGTTCCTCCTTATTGATATAAATGCAAACATGATGAATGGTAAAGTAGTTATAAAAGTTAAACTGGTAACAATAGTGTCATACATGAAAAATAGTAGCCAGTACTCATTATTAAAGTTTGATTTCATGCTAATAGGACACTTTTTGAGATAGTGTGTTAGACTTGTACGATGTCCTTGGGCTTCGATTTACATTCCGCACGTGAATGATTCTAGATTATCTTATTAGGCTTTTGTTCACGGTTGTGCTGTTACCTTTTCTTCTTCGTACACTGTTCAACTCTGGTTCCCAGATCGCTTCCTTCATTTGATAACCGAATAGATACATGAATGACACCAAATCTACCCAGCTTACATATGTTCACTTGAAACTGAGCATTGAATACAACTAAGATTATTGTTTACAGACTTAGATATTTATCAAATCGAAGATTTTGTAAACAAAGAATATTCTTCTTGATAGATTTTCACTTCAGTTTCTACAATAATCAGTTCAAAATTAATGATCACAAAGCCAAAAATAGGCAATTCTGTTGCAAATACATCATTTAGATATAAAAGATTATCGCATGTCTGTTGTGCTGAGTGATAAAGGAAGAACAACTTACTTTAGAAACTGTGTTTTAGAAGATTATTTCAATTTCTTTAGCTGTGTGTAAAGTAAACATTATTAAGTTACCCTTGCCCTACCCTTCCTTCAAACCTATATATAAACTACAGTTCGTGCTTTTGCGGGTATGAGGGCGGTTGTCACTTCCCGGCTGCCCACACCGTGGAAGGGTGTTTCTTGAGGAACCTGAAAAAGAAGGCAGATTAGTGTCGGTCTTAGAGACCTGAGAGCGTGACCGCAGAGCCCAAGGGACAACTGCTTGAGGCCTGTCACGCACGGCCTTTTTATGAAAAGTTTTTTGAGTATTAGCTCCGCACTTAAAAGGCCTTAGTGGGCACCCATACCGCCGGAGGCGGAAATCCGTGAGGTAGGGTGAGGTGTGACATTTTTAGGGTCGACCTTTTCTAAACCTTCCTTTCTTGTGAGAAGGCAGCATCGCTGCAGATGCTGGTTGTCCGAGGGAAATACCTTACTGCTGTCACACCCCTCTGCAGCCAGCAGTACGACTTCGCCCTCAGACCTTGAGTAGCTGCTTTTAGTCTCATCGCTCTCCAATCGACCTACCTAGCATGGTAGAACCTATAGGAACATATGTTCCAGCCAGTATAGCTCGGTTGGGTCATCACGATAGGCAAGCCCGACCACCACGACAAGGTAGCAGCTACGGTCGGGATAAATTACAGTTACTTAGTTGTGTATATATTACTCCTGTTTACTACCACTGTCTTCCTTACTTTGTACTGATATCAATTTTCTAGTTGTTAGACTGCATGTCCAGGTTTTATGTTTATATAAAAGAGTACTTGAAATACAACTGGATTTGTATGGTCGGTTCATCGGTTTATATTCTTCCTCGTTTACAGCCTGGGACGTTAGGCATTGACTAGACTGTTGTATTTGTCATTAGTTGCTATAATTGAATATCAAGCGATTGGTCCTACGTTCCCATCATAACAGTTCGGGAAAGTAACAACATGAATTTCGTATTGTGTTGTCAATGAATATTGTTAGTGTTGAATCAACTCTCATGTAACTTATTTAACTTGTATACGCGTATACAACAATTGAAATGATACGATCATTTATCCGAATATATGGAAAGGTAGTGGTAAGAAGTGACAGCGTTTACACTTAGATCAAGTAATTAATCACAGACTTAAAATATAATTTGAATGTGTTTGAATCTTCGTGTTGATTGGATATGGATTGGACCTAGTCACTCTCTGTTACTATTTGTGTGGCTTTTGTAGATTGCCTCGACACGACGATAGTTCACAAGTATGATTTAAGTTGAATTGTGGCCGGATAGTGGAATTCAGTAAGAGCGTTTTGTCCTATTGAGGACTAGTCAGCTAAATCTACCGGTATCCTGATGTGAACAATTACGCTTGGATACAGGTACACCGAGCTGACGAGTCCTAAATGGGACAAAACGCTTCTCCGATGACAATCCAACTTGAATCTGCCCAATTTTATATCCAGTAAACAAGAGTTGATAAAATAGGATAAGCGGTAATTAAAATTTGTCCCATTTGTTGAAGACAACTGTTAACAATAAGAATCTTAGAATAGATCGGAAGAAATATTTGGCTTGGAGATTACGTTATACATGCACATTACTCCGAATAGATCATCATATTGTTACTATGAAAATCGTGGGCTAACAAAGGCGAATGAAAAGGTTAGACTTATTCCTTTGAATACAGATCTCTGGCCTTATGTTCCTTTTGGCCATTGTTTCTGCAGTTTGAAAGATCCTGAGTCTAACTGATCTTCGCAAATTTATGCTCACTGAATGATTCATCTGAACCAAGTGAACTAATATCGATTTTTTGATACTTTGACAACGTCTTTCGTTAACCAGACTGGAAGGTGTTTACGAGCAGGGAGACATGAATTTCATGAGCATTCGCCTATGTAACTTGTTTTACAGGAGCAGTTGAACTGACAGATACTTAAAGGGGCTGCAAGTTTAGATAATTTATCCTTTTATTCTGGTGTCTCCATCAAGCAGGAAGAAAACATCAGTTACCGTTTTCCCTGGTGTTCTTGAGACGACACTGCTTAACCTCAGCATTAACGTTTCCCTGGGTGAATCACCTTTAACTGATAGTTACATACAGCGAGATATTTTTATCTACTGTCTGAACCATTTTTCTATTTACCATAATTATTATTCGTAAACCAAACGCGTGATCAGAAGATTTTGACTTTCGATGAATATCTATGTGAGGTCAATATATCATATAAAAAGCTGGAAACAATGAACAGATGGTTTATTATCGTTTAAAACTTCTTAGAAGTGGATACTATAAACTACAAACAAACGCTCAGAACTTATATCTCATGATATCTCAATCAACCGATGAGTAGGTATGTAAAACCAAGTTAATTCCATTAACGATACAGCGTAAATATTATACATATCTATTGACTAGGTGACCTTAAATATCAAAACATATTCATTTATGGTGCTCATCGAATTCTGTGGATCATTTTGTAATGTGGCCACTTGTCTTGGTAACTCGATATTACTGGAACTATGTAGAAATGGAAGGTGGTTTAGAGGAAGTTGGTAAAACATCTCTAGACCCAGATTTCGTACTATTTAATATTCATCAACATGGTGTACCTGCAATCGTTAATCGAACTTGTGCATCCTTGCAAATTCAATCCCTAATCACTCCGTTTCATAGTCTACGACTGTTACCCCTAATCTATTCAAGCCATGATAATATCACCTATTTAAAGGAATGTATCATTTTGATGTTTTACAGAATATGATACTTTTAGATTGAATTCATTAGTTATAATATGATAATTAATTGAATGAAATATTTTACATGTTACTTTGACTCGTCTAATGAACTGTTCTTATGTATCTATGCATATTTTGAAAAACCGAAATATTGTTCCAGACTGAAAATTCTTGTTTTTTTTCACATTGATTTAACGTTAATTAGTATAGAAATAGATAAAACATGTATAGAAATACGTTACTAAGTCAGACTAACCATAATGGTTTCTAGGTATATCTGCTGTACACCTCTATATATATATATATATATATATATATATATATATATATATATATGTACCTACAGGGCCAAGGAAAACACAACAGCTATTCCAGAAACACACTTGTAAGAAGAAACAAGAAGCATATTGGAATCAGTCAATCAATGCCTGTTACCCCATGTGGAGCATATGCCACTAACCAGCATTCTTCACTCACTTTTGTCCTGGGCTTTAGTTTACAGCTCTACCCAATTACTGTTTATTTACTTCATGTATGTCTCGTATTCCCGACTCAGTGTGTAATGGGTCTTCATCTTTTTCTTTGGCCTTCAGGATTCCAAATTAGTGGTTGCCTTGTGACACAGGCAAACTGAAAGCAAGGATAAATTTATTATTATTTACAATGAAACAAATATATACATAAAGTATTTTTAGGCGGGAGTTCCAAACATGAGGAATCAACCTTCCTTTTGCAGTCTACACCCAATCCATCCTCTTGCAAAATTTTTCCAAGTGGCATAAGAAGACTTACCTACAACATAAGAAAATAAGGAAGACATTAGCAACCATGCCAACTCCGTCAACTCTGTTACAAATGTATAGACAGATACAACGCAGAACTTCGTACGTACGTACATCAGTTTACGTTGCCATACCACATCAGCACAGAGACGCAACTGTCACTTCAAATCCAAGAGTGATAGCGATAGTAGAAGTATTAGCAGTAATGCAGAAAATTAGGGAGCGAAGATATCATTCGAAAAGTATAATTCAGTGAGATAAATTTGAAAGGAGAAAGATAGAGAATTCAGAAGGTTAGATTTTGAGAGAACACAAAGAGTGGATGCACCTGCGCCATCGCAAACGATTCTGAGCCATGTCGTTCAAGGTCTCTAACCATTGGTGACTTTCGTCTCGCGGACCCCAACCACGCAGCCTACATCTACCAACATGACTCAGTCCACTTGTCAGTGACTTCATCGATTTCTGCTATGTTTTGGTTTGGCCGCCTCTAGCTTTCTTCCAACCTATTCCTACACCGCAAAACATAGCTCGTCGAGGCAGTCGGTAGTTAGACATGTATATGTATATTCTTATTTAAAACATTGTTTATATATCATCATTCTATCTGTTTATATGATCACATTATATTTTAAGATAAAAAAGGATTATAAGTAGATCGAACATTTTATCGGTATCATTTACATGATACAGTTGAATAGTTGTTGGGTATCATAAATGATCCAGATGATGTATGAACTTCCGTTTTTCAGTTTGTAGACACACATACACATAAACTATGTTCAATTTTAAAGATAATTAATTATTAATTAACTTGTATCACAATAAATACATGTATGTATGTATATATGTGAAAATAAGGTTGTATTAAGGTGAAGGGTTCTATTGTCGGCAAATTTACTACTTTGATATTGCAGATATGTGCATTAATGCATTGAGGTGATTTTGTGAAGATAGATGTAAACATTCATTGTTTGTACTCTTCATAGACTGTAATCGGTTGGGTACTAGTTAAAACCAGAGAGAACCGGTTAGCTGTTTTGTTTTAGTATGAAACTCATCAGTAATTAATGCCTTAAATCCTTCTCAAGGAATCCAACTAAGGATCTTCAGGTCCCATTGTGAACATTTAAACATCCGCATCACTGTGATAGCGTCAAATAGTTCAATTTCAACTTTATTTAAAAAGTTTGATATAGTGTGACGATTAGCAAAAATTGTGATGATAACTGTCTCATTCGCAATATGTCTTCGGTTTTCAGTGGTATTCAACCAATATCAGTCTGCAGAGAATACATACAACTAAACTTAATATATATTTCCAGAAAGTCACTTTAACTCAGTTACAATAATCAGCTTTTTAATGACTAACTTTAGGAAATTCCCATAGTTCATACTTACTTTACTTACTTACGCCTGTTACCCCTCTCGGAGGAGCAGAGGCGGCTCACCAATATTCTCCATTCAACTCTGTCTCCCATAGTTTTAATAAGCCAAAATTGGTGGAGTTGAGACATTAATGAGAAGTCCAACAGTAGAATGAAACATCTCTCTTGTGTTCTCTAGTTTTCAGTGTTACCCAGTCAAGATCAATCTGTGATAACTAGGAACAAAGGAAATAAAATATGTTCAAAAATACATTTGGTAATAAACAGTAAAGTAGAATTTGGATACATAATCAGTAAGTGAGGAAGGAAGATAGGAGTACCTTTTAGTAAAACAACAAACTAGAATTTAAGATCAAAGCAATAGCAATAGTTTAATCAGTTTATTTCGGTAAGTGTATAGAGAAGGTTGTAATATTAATACGTGGACAGAAACCTTCTGTTCTCGACAGTATTCTATTCATCATATTAGATGATTTTGAATTCCTAGTCAGTAATAATCCAGTGAATTGTTTCTAAAAGGTATTCTACTATGTTCACTTATTTGATCATACTAACAATCATTACTGATTACTTTTACAATGAAGGTAAATGTATGTGATTGTTGTATGCAAATCATACCTTGTCCAGTATCTTATAGATGAAACGTATGTACTTAACTTAGCTTGCTTTACTGGCCTAAAGTACAGTCACTTTCAATGTAAGTTTATCATTAGTATAAAGAAAGTAGAGTGTTTTATTAGTAGTAGGATACACACTTTGTAAAGTAGAATGTAAGCATCATTGTTATAAAAGTTACATGTTATAGAACTTAGAAGTTAGTGTAATTTAGATGTCTACAGAGTAATCCTCTCTTAAAATGACAGATTTCTGAGTCTATAGTCAATCACCGATTGTAATCTGGGTAACTTATTATTGATTGTGGTGTGTTCGAAATTAGAGTGTTTATCTCAAAAATATATTTATTCACATTTAAAACCATTAAGTATTCGTTTTCATTTCAAGCACCATGATGTAACTTTGTTGAGTTCAGTTTTGACGCCATTGTGTATATTGGTAAGTTCATGAGGAGATAAACAGTATACTGGATATACCGGACACCTAGAGGAAATTGATTATCTTCGAGAATTGTTTACTTTTGAACTAAGTCAGTATTTTTGGTTATATTTAAGGGGAACAATTTATTTCTACTATTATTCATTTCCCCCTGCCCTATTCTCCCATTTGACACATTAACTATCAGTATATCTTTTCTCGTTGATGAACTATGGTTAATTGATTGTGTATGCGTTACTTCAATTCATATTCACTATTGCTCCTACTTTGTATTCATGTTAGTTTCCTGATTAGTTGACTATGTGGTTAGGTCTTATGTATATATAAAGCAATGTGTGAAATATAATATGATTCTATCCGGTTGGTCTATCGTCTTATGTTCTTCTATCTCTGGCTTGGGACTGAGTGGGCATAGGGCAGACGCGCAGTGATCGACTTGACACACCCAACTGGTGTTCGTTAAATCAATCATTTTTTATTTGCATCATAACAACATCACTTTATGATAATCAACCTGTAGACAGGATTTATCCATACAGAAGCGATTACGAGCATTATTTACATAGGCCATGGAGACTATAGGACTTTAAACACTATGTTTCAATATTCCAGTTATAACCAGTTCAGTGTCCTGTAGAGAGAAGTTAGTTTTAGCTGTTTGCTAACAATGACTGAGGAAACAGTTCGCCGTACCATGCACAAAATCTTTACTCTCATAAGATGAGAGTCTGCCGTCGTTTACCGTCCAGCATCAGATGTTATTTCATTGGAGTCAAATCTGACTGTTCTCTATGAAACTTGAAGTTATGAAAAATCCTATATTATAATGTAACAGCTACCAAGTTCTTCTTGGTTTACAATAGTTCAACAGATAAACTGAGTTTATGATATGAAGCTTAAATTTCAATACACTCAATAATAATAATAATACGTATACATATTGTTCACTTGTGTTGTATACTAAGAAGATAAAGAGGGGGGGGGATATGTTGAAGTATTGTCTACTACAATTTCCATATATTGTAATACGTATATAATTGTTAAATAAGGCATCTATTGCTATTATCTTCATTATCTAACATTTTTATATCATTTATTAGTATAGTTTCGTGATGATTACTAATTTTTGCATCTATCTATATACTACTAGTTAACTGATGATTACTACTGATAATCAAGAATGTGTAAAATAAATTCCTTCACCCCCCCCCCGGTACCATTTATTTATTTTATATTTTTTTGTGATTAATTTATTCTTCCTTATTTAAATTTCCCTGAAAAAAAATTAAAAAAAAAAACTGAAAATTATTTCTAAAAAAAATAATATTTTAGCAACTCTTAATGTTTTAATTATTTTCATCACGTAAAACCACTGAAAGGCAAATTGTTTAAGTTAGATTCTGTTTTAATTCAATTGTCAATATATGTAAATATGATTCTCACGTTATTGGACAGGAAATTATAACTGATACTACTTATATAAAGTGATGAATCTATTCATCACTATAATTGAAATTAATGAAAATATATTAATACATTATTTCATTTAGTTTTTCTACTGTTACTAGTGCTACTACTCAAACTACTACTACTCATACTACTTATATTACTACTACTACTATCACTCAGACTACTACTAATGCTACATTAGATTTCCCCCACTATCAAATATAATTAAAGCCAACACACACTGTATACATTAATAGGTTACTAAAGTAATCAAAATGATCAGTTTCATTGACACATTGAATAAACAATCTAAATAACATCACTATCAATAAATAAGATGATATATGACAAAATAATAAATAAAAAAAATAAAATAAACAGAACTTTTCCATTAGTTATCCCTAGAGATTGTATCTTATTGAGTATAAAGGTAATCAATGGACATTGGTATTCTGTAATGTAATAAGTAGTATCTTTATAGTTTAGTTATCAGTAATAAATTATTGAAGAAAAAAAATTGAATGAATTAATTATCAATTTGATTTTAGTAAAACGTGCCAACATTATGTTAGTGATTACAGTAAAGATTGGTGCATGATAGTGCGTGAGTGAATATAGTCGGATAACAACATAGAAACAATATGATTCTAATCAATAATATAACAGATTGTGCTTAGTATAAGGGTAGAGTGAATGGTTGGGGGTGAGGGTGGATGGATGGAAAGAGACAAAAGTATACAAACGAAGGGGGGGGAGAGAGAAGGAGAATAGTTTTTTTTTTTAAAGAAAATAAAAGAAAAAAAACATTAACTAACTAGAAAACATAAATTATTATTTCAATGTTACTTAGATTTAATATAAGAATGATAGAATGAAATGTTGTCAGTTGTAATGATAATAAATCTTCCCTTATTACTAATATTACTAATAGTATTATTATTATTATTATTACTATGGTTTCATATTATGAAATTATTTCGTGCAATTTTTAGTTAGATGAGATTTGGTATTTTTAAGTTTGTTCTGAATTATTCTACACTTAGTGATAAAGAATAACTGATTAATTTTGTTCCATCGAACTTACTGAATACACTTGCATCATTGTACATCATGATAGTCGACTTATGCATAAAGGAAGTTATCATTATTCATTAAGTAAGATCTTATTTGTACATTCTAAAAAAAAAATTAACATTCTGAAGTCATTTAAAAAATTGAAGTATAACAATCAAAGAAAACCTGAGAGCATATGACAATTGTTTCGTTGTATTGTTGAACTCCTTAGTGATTGTATGGATCTATAAGCATATTACATGTCTTATCAAGAACCATCAACTTACCTTGTTAATGCTTATCCATTAGCACCAATTAGGTGGTATCTGATAAGTTAACAAATCAGAAATCAGTTACCATAAAAATTTAGTCAACTTAACTAAAATAGTCAGTTTACTAAAGCTGTAGCTAAAAGCCGTGAATATGAAGTTCGGAAACGTATTGAATAAGTGGTTTCCATCAATGGCTCTAGATGATCATCAAGAAATTCGATCAATTTATTAAAGTTATAAAAATGATACAATCAGACTTTAACTAACCTATTGGAGCTGATGAATAAATTTTCACCATGTGACCTGAATGTTTTGGATTCAATATTAGGCGGAGTTGGATGTGATTACTGATGCTGACGAGATATATACTACAATGAGTTATCTGCCCCAGTGCTCCTTGGATTTTGGCGGCCTATGCTTCACGTGTGCGTATAATGAATTGATTGATTGACTGATTTAATACGGTTTACTTTGATTATGTTCTCTAAGCTCTGTTGTTTAATTGCACAGCATTCATTGTTATGATAGACAACATTAAAACATAAGTTACTGTATACGGCTTTCTTTATATAGATGTGATATTGTTTTAGATCATGTGAAAGTAACAACTTAGAAATAGTATGTTGTTCATATTCGCTATAAACTGACATTGATTAGGTACCACTGAAAACCAGAAAGCAATAGATATCTTTTGCAGATTAGTATGGGACTTCATAGTAACAAAGTGCAAATATGACCCCACCACACACTGAATCCGAAATCTGCTGGTATAGTTATTAATGTGGCGTCGACATCAAATTATCACTTATTTATCTATGTGGAAATTCTACTACTGAAGTTGGCTGGCCTAAAAGTAAAACATCTCAGGTTCGATAAATGATGAGGTCGTAAGTATCAATTAGCACTGAAGAGTATCAGGTTAGTATAGAACAATGTTTAAGTTCTTTTTAGTTTTCATTGCAATGGAACCGAAACTAACATGTGATGAACAATATCAGTGAATCAAAAGCTATTTTTTTTAGCAAAATTAGATCATTTTTACAAATACTGTATTTATTTCATCATTGAATGTTACCTGTGCTTTGTTTTCACTTTACATTTTTAAGCAAAACAATCCAAAACGCTTGAATACTGAACATCAACCTAATTTCAGTACAAATAAATACATAGATCTATTTGGTTCTACTGTCGGTATTCGTCACAGGTTCATGCCTGTTGAATACTACTGACAACCGATGAGTAGTGGACAGCTGTTTTGTCCTGGTATAGGACTCCTAAACAGTAAACGCACATCTCAGTACTTTCAGATCTCTCAGAGAACTTTAAGCCATCTGCACAGCTACAATAAACTGATTAATAGACTGTTGAATACAGACAGTCAAGAATGTTAAAACGCCTATGTATTTATAATCTGGAGGTATTTACATCTTCTCATTGATTGGTTATGCACTGAAATTGATAAGTTTCTGTTACCATATAATTCATCTTTGGTGAATTGTTACAGCGATACAGCGACAGTTTACAAGTATGAATTAAGTTGTATTATGACTATCAAATGAAAGCCAACTTAGTTTGACATTCGATGTCTGCATTCACAGTGGAATGTGGGTAGATAAATTGAAGCAACAAGTTTCAAATTGAACAAAATGTCCATTGTTGATTTTATCTATCAACTGTAAACTAAATTGAATTATACTTGTAAACTCTTACTGTTTGAACTAACTTGGAATCCTGTTGGAAAACGGAAAAGAGGAAGGCCAAGAACACCTTGCGTCGAGAACTGGAAGCAGACATAAAAAGTATGAACAGTAACTGGAGACAGCTGTAAAGGATTGGTGAGGACAGAGTTGAATGGAGAATACTGGTGATCGGCCTATGCTCCTCCAAGAGGGGTAACAGGCATAAGTAAGTAAGTCTTACTGTATGAAATCACAAGATGAACGAACATTCAACAACAAAAAGAGTTTAATCAACTTCAACTTAATGATCTAAAATATCATCAAATTAAACAATGAAAAAAACAATTTTTTTGTTTTTCACTAATTCACTTTACATGAATTCTTGAACATTGAAATTTCAATCACATTTAATCAATAAACAAACATTTCATTTGATGATCTATTGAAAACATTCAATTTAATTGATATCCAATGACAAACTATACACATACAAATTAACATCAACCAATGAACCATTAAGTGTAGTAAGTAGTATAGTATAGATGAAGAAAAGTAAATTGATAAAACTGATAGATAGTTAAGTAGATTGATGGTTAAGCCTAGTTTTCTATTTAGATTTAGTTTTCTTTATTTAGGAGAAAAAAAATAATGATTTTTTAATTGAATTGAGGTAGTTTGTAGTGATTAACGCTAGTTGATTGAGTTGATCACAGATTAATGTTGACAGGGTAACATTCAAAACTAAAGATACCTGTTTTATTCTAGTTTGTGACTCTTCAATTATGCTTACCCTGGATTTTAACCCAGAGCCTACAAGTTGGTTAACATTTAACTGTCTGAATGAGCCAGCCGGCATCCAATAGTAGAATTCTGTGTTTTATCAATCTGTGATTTGGCTAGATTATTATAATGGAGTTTAGATTCGTCACGAGTGAGACAGTTATCATCAATGTCTATGGATGATGATCATAGTGCTATATCACAAATTGATAGAAGTGAAAGTGCTACCAGTTGATACCTTTTGATTGGTTCAGTGGATTAAACATTCGATAACCTAATGGCCTTGGGTTAGAATCTACAGTGAGCATTGCTAAGCAGTTCCATACTAGGACGAAACAACTGTCCAGTACAATCTAGTTTTTAATAATGACCTACCAGAATCAATCTGTAACGAATTGAGTGAGTAATATTGTGTAAGCATGTGCATTGTATTATTTGTTACCATAATAAACATAAAATGACTATAATGAAACACTAATACGACTATACTACTACTACTACTACTACTACTACTACTACTACTAATAATAATAATAATAATAATAATAATAATAATAATAATAATAATAATAATAATAATAATAATAATAATAATAATAATATAGTCATCATTATGAGTTTAGTAATCCATTCGTTTACTTTCACCTAATTATTTACTTAAGTGAATAGTTAATTAATAATAATCGCATATAAGCCTTGTTAGTACATATACTACTTATAAGTAATAGGCATAAAAAGGCAAGCACGGAATACTGTGAACAGAATGGATACAAGTAGATGACTTAAACTTTGTAAATGACCTAGCTTTTTAATCCCAAACACAAAAACAAATGTTGGGGAAGATGGACAGTGTAGCAGAAACCTCGGCATTCAGTAGTAGGCCTTAACATTTACTAAAGGGACAGCAAGATCCTTCGATGCAAAACAATGAACACTAACCAAAATGAATTTCATCTGACGGAGAAAAGTGGAAGATGTAGAAACGGTCACATACGTGGGGAGCATCATCGATAAACAACGAGGGTCTGATTCAGATGTGAAGGCGTCAATTGGAAAGGCAAGGTCAGTAATTATACAATTGAAGGACATCTGGAACTCAAACTATCTGTCAGCCGACATTAAAGTCGAGATTTCCAATACAAATGTGAAAACAGTTCTGTTGTATGGAGCTGAAACTACGAAAAGTATCATTCTAAAAATAAAAGTATTTATGAACAACCGTCTGATCCGTTGGTCAGATACCATCAACAACAACCTTCCGTTGCAGAAAAAAAACCAACCAATATCCACTCGAGGAAGATATTAGGAAGAAACTCTGTATATGGATTGGATACACATTGAGGAATTCATCAAACTGCGTCACAAGACAATGTATTAATTACAATCTTGATGATCAAAGGAGAAGAGGAATATATAAGAACAAATTGTGTCAGGAATTGGAAGCAGACATGAAAAGAATGAACATTACTTGGGAGTAACTGAAGAGAAGATTTGAGGACAATGTTGGTTGTAGACTAGTGATCGGTGACTTATGTTCCATGGGGGTAACAGGCATTGATCGAATGATAGAAAAATAATAGAATAATCAGAAACTGAAATGTTTTCCTCATAAATAAGGTAAAGTTAAAGAGATCTACTTCATATTGTAGTTTATTAAGTTGATGACTACTGAAAAATGAAGAAGTATGAGTGAAAATTTACTATGATGTTTACACACCTGAAGAGTTTGATTTCTATAGTTTAGTACTTTTTAGTTCATTATAGCTAATTTCTTAAACATGAATCAAGTAACATTCGGAATTGTTGTTAATAGGGGCAAACTTGCACCACTAAATAACACTGTCTTTATGGCTATATGCCATAGTTCTAGTTACAAGATGATATGTACTGTTTGAAGTGATCATCAGGTATTCGCGTTAGTATAGGTAAACATTAATATGTTGGATGTTTAAAAAAAGATCGCTTATCTCCTGGAACTGTTTTTCGGTAGATTAATTCAATTATTTTAGTTGTATGTAAATGAAACCTCTAAGTTTTTTTACTATTAAGTACCACTTGTCCTGTCCCTCGTTTAACCCATTAATTGTTATTATATTACAGTTAATTACTTATGTTTATGTTACTCCAGTTGAATATCATTACTGCTCTTATTATGCATCGATGTTAGTCTCCTAATTGGCTGACTGTGTGGTCAGATTTTATGTTAACATGAAGGAATCCTTAGAATGTAATTTGATTTATCTTGTATTCCTCCTATTTCAACCTGGGACTGAGTAGACATCAGGGAAACTTAAAGGCACCGATTAGATGGTTGTATTTGTTATTAATAGTTGTAATTGATATGTACAAGGTCATATCAAGCAACTGATCGTACCTTCAGTTATAACAAACAGTTTATAGGATAGGAAACAGAGCAAGATATCATGATCATTTATCGATTAAGATTATGTAGAATACGCTCAACCTATTCGATGAAACTCGAAAGTTTTATTGTTAGTTCAGTTTAAGGTTGTAGCTAGTTTCTAATGGTTCATCTTTATATCGCATATAAAGTCTCCCTAAATTAATAACAACCCTATATTCGCTAATGAGTAAATTCGAAATAGATTCCAAGATGTTTATGTAGGATTCTGTCACCTAACTAATTTACCGAATATAGTTTTAAACATTAATGGACTATTGCTAATAGTTGTGTAATGTGCTTTATCATAGGCAAACTGAAGTTGAAACATTGTAACAAGTTTCAGGAATTTAGTGGCTGAATTCGCAAAGATATGCAATTGCTCGTTGTTGATAATCAAATTTTAGCACATTTAAAATGTGATCCAAATCATCTTATATAAAACTCGTCAGTAAATATACCTACATTCTTGAATGAAAGACACCTTCCCCTCTCTGGATTCTATGTACGACTCATGATTCAACTGAAACCATACTCTATATTCATATTGTATTGCAGCTGTTCTTTAAGGATGGTAATATGGTAACAGAGATTGACCGACTATAGTCATTAATATTAACAGTAGAATGATGCAAACATGAATGAAAACAATAACTGCTAAAACAGTTAATTTACTGCCTACTCGACATTTTTACAAGACTATTTTGATCGTTTTAGGTGCATGTAAATCGAAAGTTCTATTATTGATATTACTGTATCCTCTCATAACCTCCCATCAGTTCCATGAAATGTTTTCATATCACTTCCTGTTCAGGAATGGAAACTAATTAACTATGTACATGTTACCCCCACCCCACACACACACACCCAATTCAGTTTCCAGTCATTAATGTCCTTGTTTTGTTGGTTCTTTGTGTGATCAGGTTTTGTATGTATATAAACGAAAGAGTAAACCGCAAATTATCTGTCTGGTTGTTGATTCAATTGTTTTGTGTTCTTCAATCCAGCCTAGTGACTAGCTATCTCAGAGAAGACGTACGGTGATGGGTTTGTTTGTTTATGGTAAGGTTACTATTTTTGCATATTTTGACTGATTGTTACGCAAAACATACCAGGTAAATAGATCATGCTGTAAAATTCTCATCCGTATTTCTTATGAACTAGTTAAATATCGTAGACATTAGTAAGATAGATGAAGTAATTAGAAAACATGATGTATATTCAATGGTTATCTATTAAGAAAATGTATTCGAACGAATAAACTAGCGTCACCGTTTTTAATGATCGATAATGAAATATACATAAATCCAATAGAATTACTACTAATGACTAAAATTACATGAAAATGGTAATTGCCTAGTGATTAATCAATGTGAATATCATAGTTCTATATGAAGTCAGTCGTTAATCAAATAGTTAAGTGATAACATCTCAGACTATGAAACGGAATGAGTAACTAATATCTAATATTGAAATTCATTAGACAAAATCTCGAAACATATTTAATGATACATTAACACTTTAGTTGCTTGTATTCGTTACAGATTGATGTCAATTGCATACAAGTGAAGAGCGGGAAGAATTAGTCTGTTATTTCGTCCTGGTATTGGACATTTTCGTTAATAGTGCATTATTATTCTCACCCCCACCTCATTCTAAAGGAATAGAACTCAAGTTTGAACTTCAATATGTTTCACTTAACCACTTCAAACTAACCACAATAATCAGCTTACTAGTGGCTCACTACGAGATGTTCATGAAGTTGTAATGTGAAGTAGTGACCGATGGAGAAAGTTATCGCCAGTGAAAGTGGATGATCTTTGTGCTACATTACAAATTGATGGAAGTGGGAATTCTACCATTAGACGCCGGGCTGCCAAGTAGAGTAGGTGGATAAGCGTTCTCTGTAAGACATTGAGGCTCTGCGTTCGATTTCATGGAGGGGAGGGGTTGATAGCGCGTACTTGCATGAAAGAGTCTCATATTAAGTCGAAATAGTTGTTTTCATCGGCACTCAAACAACATCGATCTATGATGAAAACATATACTAGAACAGTCCGATTTGAAATGACCCAGGGGGGCCAAATATGAAACAGCCAGGAAGGTTTAACACCGACAGTCTAAAGGATCAACTTAATTTGTCCCCATAGTCTATACGATCTGATGACTTAAACACTGATTGACTGAATCTGAGCCAATCTGAATAAGCATTCTCATAGGTAGAGAGCAAGAAATTAAATCACCAGCAAATAGGAGATTATACCAAGCTGTTTATTGATAAATAAACAATGGCTTTTATATTACATATTCTGAACCAATCAGTACTAAGAACTACGAGATACACAAAATAATGAACTGAGTTAGGGAGGGTTGAGTTTCATACAGAAGGCAGGATAACAGGTTTATAGTAAAATTACAATAACTCGGAAAGAAAAATAGATATGACAATGAATAATAGTCTATGAAAAGTCTACAACTCAAGCAATGCACATACCATGGTTACTCAATGATTAACAGATATGGCTTTACGACAAAGGTCTCGATAACATGGAGAATGAACTTCATAGGTTGTAATTCCCGATTATCTGTCCTGTTATAACAGAATCCTTTGAAATAACTTTCAATCCTGTCGTCCCTCCCCTTTCCAGCCCCCAACAATTCCCCATTAATTGACTTCATTCATCATCAGTTATCACTTTTTGTTAACACATAGCACAATAATCATTTTTATTAATTCAAAACATTTGAATATTTGCAATTAAGGGGGTTGTTGTGGAGTTAGTTAATTTGTCAATGCTGATTTCACGAATCGATCTGAATTAGACAACCACTGATTACCTGGAAGCACTGAACAGCTGTTTGGTCCTAGTATGGGACTCTTCAGCAGTACTCATCCACGACAACTAGTATCAGTAAACCTATTCTACTCACCTTTCTCTGATGTAATCAATAAATAAGGATGTGTGTGTGTGTGTTCATATTCATGTGAAACTACTTTACCAGGTCTTGTTAATTATTTACTTATTTCATTTTATAACTTTTCATTGAATGATTTGTAATTTTCTATGAATTAATAAATAATTAGTGAACTTAATTAAATGGAGAATAATTAGGTCAACTAGAAGATGATGTGTTAACGCATGAATTGGAATAAGATGATGTGAAGACGTCTTGGAGAAAGATCACAGCATACAAAATAAATTCAACAAGTTATCATGACCTACATAAATAATATTCTAATTGACTGTTTAAGAGATTGTTGAGTTGGAAGATGATTTAAGGATAGTTGGCAGTCTACGTTAGACCTAGACTTCATGCTATTTGACACTTGCCAACAAGGTGTATCTATAATCTTTGAAGGAACTTGTACTCCTCTTCGGATTAGATCTAGAGTTGTCTAGTTTCATAGTCTGCAACTATTACCACTGACTTATTCTGTCCGCGACTGACCCCTTTAAGACTATAATGTATACGTTGCTTGGTCACTGTGTAGTAAGTAATAGGATATTCTTCACGTTCTCTGTAATGGTCATCAAATTCCATCAGACATGTTGTATTGTAGCCACTAGTTCAGGTGATTCGACTATCACTGGTATTATATAGAGATAGAAGGTGACTTGAGGGTGGATCGCTGAGTTCGATTTTGATAGCATGAATTGACATGAGTTATACAATTATTGGAATATAGAAAATGGGACTGTAGATATGTTCAAGCGTTAGTGTGGGATTACTTCAACATTACTCATCAGTGACTAAATCGGAGGGTAATGCCTAGGACCTTTGAGATTTTCTAGAGAATGTTGAAAACTATAGACCACTGAAACCAAAGAGGAGATGAACTCAGTAGTGTGTAAACATATTGTACATGTGGTAGTAGCCCATCCAATAGTGATAGATGAGGTCACATAATAGAGGATAAATGGCTAAGGCTGAAAGTAATGACTACTGAATGTCGACACAGTGGTTCAAAAATGGGGTGCTCTTCATGAAGCCTGAATACCTCAAATCTGTAAATGTGAGCTACTGAGGAGTGCCATACTAGGCTGAAACAGCTATCTGGTGCTTCCTAGTTTCTATTTGTTGTCTTACCCTACTTCAGTTGATGATATGAAATTTCAATGAAGAAATGCTAAAATAAATAATATATTTACTCCATAGTGCTGTTAATAGTAATATTTATATACTACTAACAAATGTAAGTAGAAAGTACTTTTGGAGATCGGTGATTTTTTAGACCAGAGTGAAATGACTGAACTTTTCACTGATTATGTCTGAAAGTCATTAAACAGATTACTACGAGTATGTTAATTTGGTGGTATGAATACTTAGTGAGCTCAAACTGTGTGGTGTGATCAGCTCACAATATGTTGTATAGCTATAATTAGAATGTATTTGACACTAAACGAACTGAGTTTGTAACCTGGTGTGAACAATAAAACTGGAATGCAAGAACAACTAGCTGACGAGTCCGAAGTAGGACGAAACGCCGTGTTCTGGATTCCGCTCGCCAGACATAATTCAAAGCAAACAATGCTGTATAGTTGTTCATTCCATCTTTCTTTCAACCTATAATTTGTAAGTTTCATGCACGCTTCACTAAAATTGATGTAGGTAGCTACGTGATGCACTATAGACCTATTTTAACCGTAATCAATGTGAAATTTCACTGTTTTTATGGATGACGTAGTTTCAACAGTGATTTTATTTAAATAGTAGATGGAAAATGGGAATTCAAGACACGTGTTCCGTCATGTTTGGGACTTATCATCCAAATGTATGTTACATATCTAAATGTTTATAATTACACTGTAACTCAAACTTAGTTTGCTTATGTCAAACACTACTTTGTTTATCACCAAGCTGGTGAATCTGGACAACCAGACTTGTATAGTCTCTACCGATCAGTATCGGCTCACAAATAACATAAGCAGAAGGATACAAGCACTTTCTAATGACATAACCTTAACTGTTTGAAAATACCCATTACACTTAAAGCATAGATGTGTGAATAAAAATAGACGATCTCTCATATATTCCTTGATGTTATTAACTTAAACATATAAGGAATCATCACTCATTGCCTAGTTTACAAAAGTCTATTCAGTTAGTAAATCGATTTCTTAGATCCATTACTTCCCTTTTAATCAGCATTCTGTAAAAACTTGAAGTTTATTACCTGGTAGCATGGATAGGTTTTATGCAATAGAATGAAACAGCCAGTCACTGCATTTCAACTACCCCTCAGTTACTACCGATTAAAGACGAAAATCAACTTTGTCGTTGGTGATGTATAGTTAATAGTTACATTATCTTTGTTATCTTAAAATATTGCACAATATAAAATAGAAATCTTGCAATGAAACCACACCAGTTAGACAACTCTTGCAAACTAAGAAGCCCATTTCTACTTTCTCCTAATATGAGACTCCACAATAGTCTCGATAATCTACTGAACTAAGTACCTTTAAACGTATTATTATCATATGTGAAATAGTTACCTATCAATAATCTTAAATGAGATAATGAAATTCCATTAGAGTCAAACATGTAAACTAATATAATATTGACTGAGTAATCTAAATTTTAACCACTTGCCTCATTAGCTTGAAAGTAACTTGGATACAGTTCTTGATGAAGTTGTCGATGTGTACAGCCTGATGAGTTTCATATTGAAATGGAACTTTAAATTAACAGAATAACTTATTAATGAATTCATCATATTGATAAATGGTGAACTCTGTCAGCATCGTAATGAAAAGTATATTAAAAATGTTGGTCTTTTTATTCTGAATGATTGAATAAGTAAATAGGTCAGTGTAATGTACACGTATTCTGTTAATTATAATTTTCATATTAACAACTGAATTAATGACTTCAATTTTGTCCTTAAATGAAATGAATAAATGATAGAAGTGAAATAGAGCAAAGAAATATTTCTTCTTAATTAGCTTCTTTCATTATGACTTTACAAACTATTAGATGAAATCGAAGGTATGCACTACTACAGTGGAATCTTTTACTAGGACGTATTAGCTATCCTGCATGAGTTTCAGTGGGGACAGAACCAGTATCAGTCTGTGACAAATACAAACAACTTAACTAAATATGTATGTTTTAAATTGATGGTTAAGGGGAGGAGTGATGTCAAATGACAATGACAAAGCTACTTAGCTGGTTATGGAAAAAAAACATTCAATGATGAAGAAAGTGAGACTATGTCATTACAGTTTAACAGGTTGCATAATGTTAATTTCATATCATGAATAGGACTGAATTAGACAACCACTGATCACCGGGAAGCACTGGACGGTAGAGTACTGGACTCTTCGGTGGTGCGCATCTACGATCCAACCAGGAATCGAACCCGGGACACTCTGGTTCGGCGGCGATACGACCATTGAGGTTCAATCATGTCATTCGTTAGACTAAGGATGCAAATGTTGCAATTATCTATTTATGTGAGAACACAAGATGTATGCCTTGTAATTTTATAAACAAACAGAGGAAGGCGTGGGACCGAAACAATACAGATGGCTAAAGTAAAGCAAGTGGTTGTCGGAATTTCTTTTGTACACAGGGGTATGACTCGTAGATATTAATGTCACCGGTGACTAGAGTATGCAAAATATTAATTCATAGGCCATTAGATATATGACAAAGGATTTTGAATGCTTCATTTAAATTCATTCGATATCTAGAAAGTCCCAATTACTCATGAATAATGCGTTACTGTTTGAACAAATCGGGATAGTATAGAGAAATACGATAACTGACTTGACAGTTAACTGTTAATTTATAGTGGAAATTTAGTTGTTTGTGTTTGTAATAGATTCATATCAGTCGGGTACAACTAAAATTCAGGTAGTATTAGGCAACAATTTCATCTTTGTTCTTATCTTCACAAAATCACTTCAGTTCAACGAATAGTCCTGAAATGAATCGAAGCGGTTTGTGAAGATGGGTATCAAGTTTGAGTTGATCAAATTCATTACAGACTGAAATCTGCAGGGTACCATTGAAAACCAGGGAGTACTAGATAGTTGCTTCTTCCTAATATAGGACTCCTCAGCAGTGTTCCACTTCAGATTCCCACCTAGGAGCTTCAGGTTAGCGAACACATAGCCATCTGTACCACTTAGGCGGCATACAATGGTAGAGTTCCCACTTCCTATTAATTTATTATATTACTTGATCATCATCTCTATCATCTATGATAACTGCTTCACTCCCGACAAATGTGAATTCCACCAGTGGGAATTCTACCATTGAATACATCCGCACTACTGCAGATAATCAGGTGTTCATCAACCTGTAGCCCTTAGAGCAAAATCTACATGTGTGTACTACCACAATGAAGCCTCATGCATAAACAAAACAACTATTGCACAACTGCCCTAATTTTCAATATTACCCTACCTAACATCAATCTGTAACGAATTAAATCAATTAGAATAATACAAGTGTTTAGATAGTGTTTCAACTAACTGAAAATACTTTACATATTTATCTTCCCAATTTTTTCCTTATTTCATATACATTTCGATAGTTTCACAAAAACATCTGGTGTATCCTACAGTTACTAATAGCGTAACTGTGTATTTATGTTAAGTTTTTTTTTTTTTTTGATTGTTAATATTGTCGATGAAATACTAATTTCAACATGAATGTTAAATGTATATAAGTAGTATATAAACGCATGCAAAGGATAGAATCAGTGAATTTTCGATGGTGTCTTTTTTTTTTTTGCTTGTTTGATTTTCTTCAGTGTTTATTTGGATAATGTTACTATCAGGTTTCATTTTATTAATTTTTTTTTTCAGTTTTTTATTTATAAAAATTGTACCATCTGTTACAATTTATCATTATTTGCATTACTATTTAGTAAATTAGTTATGATAATAGAAGGGTGGGGGGTTGGGAGTGAGGTTGGGATAGGGGGTGGTGATCTATATGGAATTGTGGAGGGGGTGAAGACAGGAGGTTATTCACCTGTTTTTATGCATTAATAACAATGACATATGTTTGTTCTCCTTTTACTGTTACATTCAGAATGTAAGTGATATGCCTTTTTTTTCTTTAAAATTTGAAATATGTACATTCTCTATTCAAAGTTATAGTAACATAGTTACCGTTTAATCATCACTGTAATTACTGTCATGTGTATAGTGTGTGTGTGTGCGTAAAAATGGTAGAGGCAGATGTTTTCCTGAGAGAAATCTATTCTCTTTTAATAACTTGTAATATAGATATGTATATTTAGCTATAAACCCACGTACATCGTCATGTGTAGAAAGTCATGATAATGTATACTGATATCAGTAGGGAAAACTGAATGACTTTCTCTGTTCAACCTACCACTCTCCTACTCCTCCCCCACCCATATATATACAATGGTGTAAACAAAGTGGAAAGTGATTTGAGAGTAGTCAAAATTGAATTGTGAACCTTGGTTATGTGTTATTTGGTAAGTAAACGTAAAATCTTGTGGTTAATTATACGATAGTCTCCAACTATTACCAGTGTGCTAATTAAGCTACTTCTTGCTTTTTGTTTTTGACAGAGATATTTAAGCTGAGTGATCAATGTGTAGTAACTAATGTTTGCCAAATCTTTAATGCTGTTGATAAAATTAAATCGGTAGTAAACTTGACATATAACCACTTATCTAAGTAATACAAAATCTCGGCCACAATAAAGCATAGGCCACCGACTATCATTCTACAACTAACTCTGTCCTCAAATCTCTTTTTCAACTACTCCCAAATGCTGTCTATTCTTTTCGTGTCTGCTTCCGATTCTCAAAGCAATGTATTTTTTAGTAGTCCTCTTTTGCTTTGGCACTCAGGATTCCATATTAGTTCTTGCCTTGTAACACAGTTTGACGAATTACTCATTATCAACTGTTTATAGATACTTTTATCTTTCGAATGATGTATTTCATAGTTCTCCATACAAGATACAGTTCAATACAACATAATTAACTATCATGACATTTGCATTGAAAATTATGTTTTTGATGTTGACTGACAGCCTGTCAGAATTCCTGACGTTTTTCAATTGTGAAAATGCTGCCCATCGCCTTGCCAATCCATGTTTTCATTATCTGCATTAGATCTTTCTTATTTATCTATGAAGCTGACCTAGGTATGTAGACGTTTCAACATCTTCCAGAGCTTCTTCCGTCAAGTGTATATAAACTTTCTTGTTTTCTATTTATTCTTTTTCACCTAATAATATCTGATAAATGAGTGCATGTACATGATTTCAGTAAGTAGTTACCATCTATAGCATATCGAATAACTGGAAATTTTTAGAAGTTCATACTGTCTAAACTATTGGTTTTGTATATTTTCTCGTATGCTTATTCCTATGCGATTCTTTGAAAGAATGTAAACTGAATACCATACATTTCATGCAATAGATAGATTTGACAATGAAAAGAAATGTACTACATGAATTGAACTAAGTGTAAGCAACCACGAATGAATATATGCAGTTTAATCAATATTAGCAACACAGACAGACAGATACAACGCAGAACTTCGTACGTACGTACATCAGTTCACGTTGCCATACCACATCAGCACAGAGACGCAACTGTCAGTTCAAATCCATGAGTGATAACGATAGTAGAAGTATTAACAGTAATGCAGAAAATTAGGGAGCGAAGATATGATTCGAAAAGTATAATTCAGTGAGATAAATTTGAAAGGAGAAAGATAGAGAATTCAGAAGGTTAGATTTTGAGAGAACACAAAGAGTGGATGCACCTGCGCCATTGCGAACGATTCTGAGCCATGTCGTTCAAGGTCTCTAACCATTGGTGACTTTCGTCTCGCGGACCCCAACCATGCAGCCTACATCCACCAACATGACTCAGTCCACTTGTCAGTGACTTCATCGATTTCTGCCATGTTTTGGTTTGGCCGCCTCTAGCTTTCTTCCAACCAATTACTACACCGCAAAACATAGCTCGTCGAGGCAGTCGGTAGTTAGACATGCGTAACACTTGTCCCAGCCACCTCAACTGATGAAGTTTCAATACTTCATCTATTGATTTGCCCTCCTTTCCTAGAACCCGTTTCCTAACGACAGCATTGCTCACTCGGTTGTCCTACGATACTTGAGCAATGCTTCGGAGACACCTATGTTTGAAGACCAGTAACCTACGAATGTCCTCTACTCTTAACGGCCATATTTTCGCTACCTGTATAGTAGGACAGAGCGGACTGCTGCACGGTACACTCGTCCTTTGGTTAGCAAGCGGATATCTCGCCTGCGCCATAAGTGACGCAACTTGGCAAAGGCCAATCGAGCTTTCTGTATCCGTGCTGAGATTTCGTCAGTCACCAGGCCATCAGCACTGATGAGACTCCCCAGATACGTGAAGCGGTCTACACGCTCGACTACTTCACTCCCTATCAATATTAACAACACACACAATTCGAATGTATATTGACTAGTTAAGTGTGTACATACATGGAACTGTCTTGCATATTTTGTGATATGAATTATTGTCGTATCCAAGCAATAGTACTAAATAAAGAAAGTATTATTATTCTTATATATTCAATACAGAGGAGTACTAATATACAGTGGGGATATAGTAAGATGTTTGGCAACACTTTCAAACTGCGTAACAATTAGTCAGTATCAGCTTTTGACATTAATAACAATAAGATCATTATTGGATAACTAAGTCTACTATTTAATTGTAAAGCTCTTTAATGAAGCATATTTACGATATACCGTGAGTTCGAATCCAGCAACTTCAAGTTTTAAGTTGAATACTTAAGTAAAATTCATTCTTTAGTCATAAAATTAAATGAAACTACTATTCCTCTTCATATTCTAAGTTTTATTATCAGCTTTTGATGGTAATTGTTGGGGATGTTAGATCCCCAAAACTCCCTTGGCAAAACTATTATTTTTGTGATTTCATTGTGTAAATTTAAGTTTCCTGTTTTCGCGCTAAAAAGTTCCCTTCTCAACTTCACTTCGTGTTTCCTACTTGGTAGGACGCTAAATCTTATTGGTTCATTATTTATTTTAGTACGCTATTTATGACATTCCAAGGACTCTCTCTTTTCCGTATATATACGC
The DNA here is from genome assembly GCA_025215515.1 of Schistosoma japonicum. NCBI lineage: Eukaryota > Metazoa > Platyhelminthes > Trematoda > Strigeidida > Schistosomatidae > Schistosoma > Schistosoma japonicum. Next base: position 4,329,098 of record CM046062.1, on the reverse strand, counting down.
ATGAGTTGTGTGTGTTGTTGTTGTCTGGTAGGCTGCCTGTGGAATTAAACGCTTCTTGATGTCTTTGGACTTCTTACTCTAGTTAGCTGGACTGGGGCTCTGCGGAATAGCTTAACTTTCTGTTATTGTGTCGCTGGTCTTACGTTTGTTAGCAAGTATCGAGGTGTCACCTTAATTCGCGAATCCTTAGCAGTAATGGACCATAATATTCCTTAACAAATCATTTCAATACACAATCAATCATTTATAATAACATTTCAGTTATACATTCATGGAACAGACTGCATACTACTATCACTGTCAGTGCTTCTACTGTTATACCAAGTGTACTTTCAGTTTTGTTACTAAAACACTTCATAGTAGACTTGTAAAAGGACAATTAAATTAGTGATAACGGGAAATTATCGTGTATTATTATCAAACAGATGTGACTATTACTTGAATATCTATTTGTGTATGTGAATGTATTGCACTTACTACTGAATATTTATCAGTGTATATAAACAGTTTGGACCTTTATGATTCCGATGCCTTCGTATATTCTTGTTGATTTATTAATTGACTGAAATCGATCAGTCGCTGTTACCACACTTACATCTTAAGTGGTTTGCCTCGATACATCACTAGCTCTCAAGTCTGAATTAAATTAAATAGTGGTTGAAAAGTGGAATGCAAGATGTGCGTTTTATTCTATTTGGGACTCGTCAGCTGGATATAGACTAGTGGAGAATGTTGTGGTAGTTAACTAAGTAAGTGCGAGTCCTTGTGTGAGCATTAAAACTGTAGTGTAGGTATATTCATCTGACGAGTCTCACATAGAACAAAACGCACGTTTTACCAACCATTTGTCATTCACAATTCAATTTAATTCATGTTAACATTCTAATTTATTATTAATGATATCCACACTTAGGATGTTTATCGTTATGAATCTTATTTGAGTTCATTAACATCAAATTAGTATTCTGTAATAAAAAAAAAAGTATACACAGTTTCAAGTACTTTCAAGTTGATCAAACTTTAAACTCATTCAGTTCACTTCACTTCAATTGAAAACTGTTATAATTCAACAAGTTCTATTACTAACATAATGACAATTATAATTGATTCTGTAATTATAATTGTCATATTCATGCAATTTCTATATGAAGTATATAAGTAGTATAATGATACTTCATTAAAGTAAACTATAGTGAATCATCATCTTTTTTCGATTTGTTTTAATATTCATGTGATATATTTTGATTTATATAGTTTTCATGTGTAAATTGAATTTTTCAAGTAGTTTAAATGAATAATTTGATGAATGAATAAGTATACTAGTGATACTACTACTACTAATATTACTACTACTACTACTACTACTACTACTACTACTACTACTACTACTACTACTACTACTACTACTACTACGACTACGACTACGACTACGACTACGACTACGACTACGACTACGACTACGACTACGACTACTATACTTAGAGTTATCAAGTGTACAAGAGTAATCATAAAGTATGACTAGAATGAATTGAAGTAGTTTATAGAGAATGGTATTAAGTTTTAATTGATTGAAATTCATCACACACTGATGTTAGTAGGGTACTATTTAAAAGGAGACAGTCGTGGATAGTTGTTTAGTTCGAGTATGAGATACCTTTATGGCAGTGTGCACCTTAGATTCCATCACAGATGTCCAAAGTTACCTGGTTTTCATTGGTGCTCTACTCACATCAATCTGTAATGAATCTAATCAACTAAAGTTTAACAACAATCTCCATAAACCATTTCAGTTAAATTACAATAATCGGCTCACTAGTAACTAATTTCAAGATATCTAATGCGAAGTGAGACAGCCATGGTACTGATTTGAACTGATGAAAGTGGGAATTCTATCATTGGATACCGGTCGGTTCATTAGTGCAAGTTGTTAGGCATTCACCAAAAACCCTGAAGCCCCTGGCTTCTCTTCTATGAATCAGGGTGTACAGTACGTACTGTTACCGAGCAGTTCCATTGTAGGACAAGACAGATAGCCAGTGCTTCATAGGTTTCCAGTGGGGCCCAACAAATATTAATCTTTGACTAACACACTCAACTAATATAAAATAAATTTAACAACCTAACCCGAATACTGCAATGTCATCATTAAAAGTCTACGATAGGCAGTAGAATTCGACTTCGAAAACTATAATGCAGTAGGCATAAAGATATGCGCATGTAACTGACTAAGATATATACCGCACTCACACTCTAATACAAAGCGTCTAACACTCTGTCGTAACTACATGAATGAACCCTAACCGTAGATCATAATTTTGACTCTAACCCAAACCAAACACTAACCACGAAGCATAAAACTAAACTATCCATAATCTGGAACTATTACCTGATTCTAAATCAAAATCCTTAACTTTAACAAACTTTTTTCAGGAATAGAACTACTCATCAAACAGACGAGGATTGCATCATCACTTTGAACAACTTCTATCCTTAAAGTCGGAATGTAACTAGCATATAGAATCCTGGATGCGCATTTCGTCCTATTTAAAACACATCAGCTGAACGTACCTGAAATCAAGTGTTGATGTTCATATCTGGACTGGGACTCATTTTGTTTCATGTCAAACACTACCGCGTTCACCACTAGGATAGTAAGATCGGATAGCAAAACTTGTGAAATGAGCATGTATATATAATATAGATATATCTGAATCCAACTCAAATCATACTTATAAACTATCGCTGTGTGCAGGTAATCCTCTTAGGATGGATATATAGTAACAAAGATTGATCACTTTCAGTTCACATCAAATCAACGGGAAGATTCAAATGCATCCAAATCAACTGTTATCCCTGATCAATTTATTATTCGTAACCCTATAATGAATGACCATCCAATGATTGGATACGAAGTTAATATTCATTACTCGGTTAGCTGTAGGTTAGCTGTTATTTTTACCAAGATCGTATTTTGCAGGACGAGGATGCTTACTCCATGACCCAATCTTCCTCCTTTATCCTATCATGGCACAGACAGTAATCCTAAGAGATCCCAGGCTAAGTGCACTGCGAAACCATTCACGTAAGATCAGCTCACAGATTCATTCGAAGTGAAGACCAGCGCCTAGACTAGACTGCTTACTCTCACATATCTCTCAACATTTTAGGGTGAAGCACGAAGTAAAATGGACAGCTTTGACTATCTAGACTCCTCAGATAAGCAACCTAGCTCTTCTATTCCACACTCAGCAATACATTCAGATGAAGACAGACAATGTAACACCAGCATACACAAGGAGGAAAAGGATGGTCCTTAGATGCAAAACAATGAGCACTAACCCTATTAGACTTGACCTGATAGAGAATTTTTGGAAGATGTGGAAACTTTTAAATACCTAGGAAGCATAAATGCTCAACAAGGAGGATCTGATTCAAATATCAATACATGGATTGGAAAGGTAATGTCAACTTTTCTACAACTGATGGATATCTATAACTCAAAACAATTGTCAAAATTTTCAACACAGACTTTACGACAATTTCATTGTATGGAGCTGAAACTTGTATTGAGAACTATGATAAGCATCATTCAGCAGATACGGGGATTTACAAATAAGTGTTTGCAAGGAAATCATCAAACTGTACCACAAGACGACCAATAACGTGGAATCCTGAGGGCCAAAGGAAAAGTGGACTACTGAAAAACACATCGCTTTGAGAATTAGAGACAGACACGAAAAGACATGAAAGCATTAGGAAGTAGTTAAAAACTTGATTTGAGGACAGAGTTCGTTGTAGAATGCTGGTCGATGGGCTATCCTCCACTATGAGGATAGGCATTTCATTGATTAGTTAATCTACCAATCATAATTATCCTCTTTGAAATATGTTACTCATTGATTTCTAACGAAATTTTATACTTCCTTAGAGAATAATATATTTATGCTTAAATGAAACGAATACGAAAAAAAAAAGATGATAAACAACATGAAAAACACCCCTACCCTCCCTCCGCCAACAAAAAAAAAGATTTAAGCAATAAAACTTGGTATATAAAATAATGAATATAAAATCCAGTATTGTTACCATCGTTTATAAAATTTCAAATATTGATTATTTCAGTAGTATATAAACAGCAAAAGAGATAAAATTAGAGTGGTTTGTAGATTAATACTACGTTTTAGTGGTTGATTAATTCGTCACAGATTAACGTTGATTGGATACCATTGGAAATTAGAGAGCACTGGACAGCTGCTTCGTACTAATATGGGACTCCTCTGTGGCAGTGTACCCTAGATTCTGCAACAATGGCTTTAGATTGGCTAACGTTTAGCTGTCTGAACTACTGACCTGGAACTATTCAGGAGTCAAATAATAGGCTGAAATATATGTCCAGTGTTCTGTGGTTTCTAATTATACCCAACCAACATTAATCTGTGACGAATTCAACAACAAGAAAAAGTAAGTTTTCTAAGTGTAAGTATTTTGAAAATGAAAGGAAAATTTCATTACGTCATTTAAAGTGTACTCCTTAATCTAAAACATGATTACAATCAGAATTCATAGTGGACAACACATTGTTAAGATATTATTACTAGATTCTGAACAATGTTATTACTAAGGATTCTCGAGTTTCTGGTAACACCTCGATACCTGCTAACAAACGTAAGACCGGCCACACAATAACAGGAAGCTAAGCTAGTCCGTAGCGCCCTAGCCCAGCTAACTAGAGTAAGAAGTCTAACGTCAGCAAGAAGCATCTAACTCCACAGGCAGCCTATTAGACGATATCAACACATACAACTCATGCGTATATATACACAAACAGAGAGCGTCCTTCGAATGTCATAAATAGCATTACTAAAATAAACAATAAACCAATAAGATTTAGCTGTCTTACCAAGTGGGAAACGCGAAGTGAATATGAGAATGGAACTTTTTGGCGCGAAAATAAGAAATTAAAATTTACCCTATAAAACCACAAAAATGACTGGTTTGCCAAGTGAGTTTTGAGGATCCAACATCTCCAACAGTTATCAGTGAGTACTATATAGTGAAAAGATCTTACTTATTGTTCCACTACCAGTAGGTTAGTTTGTTCTGATGTTCAAGTTTTTGATTAACTTTTATCCACATTTATAGATTTAAGTAATCTGTTTATAACATTCCAATGAATAGATTGTGAAATTTATGATACTACACTGCTTAATGCAAGTTGATACTTCGGAAAAAAATAAATATAGATAAGCGAATTTAATCAAAGTATGTTTAGTTGTTTGTACTTGTCAGTGATTGACTGTCGGTTGGATACCATTGGAGAACCACGAAGTACTGGAGAGATATTTTGCATCATTATGAAACTCCTCACCACTGCATACGCTCGATTCCTCCATGGAACTGAGTCCAGTGTCTTTAAGGTTGACAAACTCTTAGTCCATTTCATCAATCAGCATATATCCAGTGGTATAATTCCTGCTTCTATCAATACAGAAAAACCTAAATTAATATTCATCTCCATTAAACCACTGCAATATAACTGAATCAAAATATAAGTTTGAAGTCATGTTATCAGCTGAGTCAATGTGATTTAAACTGAAATATATTTGCAGTATACAAGTCAATTCTAATTACTAATACAACTACTGCACAAGCTTGACTGTCTGAACTTACTAGTCTAGTGGTTAACTCGATGGCGTTTGGTACTAATTACAGATTGAGTTTGAATCTCAACGTGAGCATCAGCATTTGGATACAGGTGCATCCAGCCAACGAGTCCCGAAAAGCACGAAATGTATGTCCCAGATTTCTCTTGCCAGTCACAATCTAACTTAAACAATACTTGTGATTTATCGCTATATCGATGGCAATCCTCTCAAAATGCAAATAGAGCAACAGAGACTGACAATCTCCAGTCTATAACAAATCAGTGGCAAGATACAAGTTCATTCTAATAATATTCGCGTATATTTGTGAATTGTGAATGTTTTTTAAGAGTGTAATGTGTTGTGACACTGGATGAAGATAATTTTCGTGCTTAACATGTACGAAATTCGATTCCATTTTATTAGTGGCTATTTGAATTAGATACTCCATGTTGGGTAAATAATAAAGTTACAATTGGGGGGTTTGTCGAGATAGTTAATTTGTCAATCCTGATATTATGAATGGATCTGAACCAGATAACCATTGATCACTTGAAAGCACTGGACAGCTGTTTCGTCCTAGTATGAGACTCCGCAACCGTGTACAACCTAGTTTCCACCCCATAGGCTCTAGGTTGGCGAACACCTAACCCACTGCACCACTGGCCCGGGATCTAGTGGTAGAACTCCTACTTCCATCAACTTACAATATTGCATGACGATCATCCATTATCACTGGCGACATTTGTCTCACTCCTAACAAGTCTGAACTGCACCAGTCACGACTTCTCACCACAGCTTTAGGAATATTCTGAAGTTAGTCACTGCTGGATGATTGTCGTGCTACATCACAAATTGATGGGGTACGGACTTCAACCACTAGATGACGAAGTGGCAGTGCAATGGGTTAGGAGCTTCCCAACCTGAAGCTTCTTGGAGGGGGGGTTATTTGGGGTGCGCACAGCTAAGGAGTCCCATACTAAGATGAAACAACTGCCCAGTACTCCCTGGTTTTCAATGGTACTCTACCAACATCAATCTGTGACAAATTTCACAAATCAAAATTATTACCGATTTGGACAATATAAGGTATTGTTTGAAATATAGTTGGTTTCTGTCTGGTTGTTTTGTCAGTCTTGTGTTCTTCCTCTCTTACAGTCTAAAACTGAGTAGGCATCGATTAGATACACTTGCTGGTACTGCTTACTGTATTGTTGCTTACATGTTTATATCCAGCAATTGGTAGACAATTTGCAGCTTTTTGAGTTTAGCAGGATATTAAGGGTCTCTTACTATAGCTTAAATGTCATTTTTTATTACGAGTTAAGATTTCTAGCGAATACTATCTGATACTAAATAAATTAAAGTTAGCACAACTTAACCTGTACATTCTGTTCTGCATCGAAGTGAAGGAAAGTCTTTTCTTTATTCTGACCAAAGTACCTTAAACAATATTGGTGGTTTTGTATGGTGTTAAAATTTCACACTGTTTTATAATCCTTTGGAATTCTTCAGTCGTATAATGACGAAAACGCACATTTTATTCTTGTTGGCGGTTGTTATTAAAGTGAACTTTGAACATACAGTTAATTAAATTAATCATGAATAAACCATTCAAAGCCTTCGAGTACAGTATAAACCTTTGTATCCACACTAATAACATGTGTAACCAGTCTATAGAGTCTAAGCTTATGACATAATATGAGTTAATCTCGTGATCATCACTTACTTACTTACGCCTGTTACCCATCTCGGAGGAGCATAGGCCGCTCACCAATATTCTCCATTCAACTCTGTCCTGAGCAATCCTTTACAGCTGTCTCCAGTTACTGTTCATTCCTTTTAATGTCTGCTTTCTAGTTCTCGACGCAGGATGTTCTTTGGCCTTCCACTTTTCCGCTTTCCAACAGGGTTTAGAGTTAATGCCTGTCTCGTGATACAGTCTGATGATTTCCGCAATGTATGTCCTATCCATTTCAAACGTCGTTTCCTGATTTCCTCTTCAGCTGGAAGTTCGTTTGTTCTCTTCTAAAGTAGGCTGTTGCCGATGGTTTCCGGTCAACAGACATTCAATATTCTTTGTAGACAATTGTTAATAAATACCTATACTCTCGTGAGGATGTTTGCAGTAGATCTCCACGTTTCCGCTCCATACAGAAGAACTGACTTGACGTTCGAATTGAAGAGTGTGACTTTGAGGTTGGTAGACAGTTGTTTGGAGTCCCATATATTTTTCAACTGTAAGGAATGCTGCCCTCGCTTCGCCGATCCTTGCTCTTACATCTGCATCGGATCCTCCTTGTTCATCGATGATGCTCCCCAGGTATGTAAAGGATATCACTTCTTCCAGAGTTTCACCATCAAGTTCAATTAGGTCGGTGCTCTGTGTGTTGAATTTGAGGATCTTGCTCTTTCCCTTATGTATGTTCAGGCCTATTGATGCTGAGGTTGCTGCTACTTTGGTTGTCTTCACTTGCATTTGCTGTTGTGTATGGGATAGGAGTGCTAGATCATCCGCGAAGTCCAGATCATCAAGTTGCATCCTACTTGTCCATTGAATTCCGTGCTTCTCCCCAGATGTAGAGGTTTTCATGATCCAATCGACCGCTAGGAGGAAGAGAAAGGGCGAGAGCAGACAGCCTTGTCTGACACCGGTTCTTACTGAGAATGCATTTGTCAGCTGCCCTGCATGCACAATTTTGCACTGTAGTCCGTCGTAAGAATTCTGGATGATGTTGACGAGTTTCTCTGGTATACCGTAGTGTCGAAGAAGTTTCCATAGTGATCTCGTGTCTACGCTGTCAAACGTCCTTCTCATAGTCGATGAAGTTGATGTACAGTGACGAGATCATAGTTAAAACTAAACTGACTGAATAATGATACACATTTCATGTAAATCATTTAGGATTGATTTATTACTCTAATTGACCAGTCAGCATAGAACGTATTACGTTAAACTACAACACCTTACTGTTGTAATCAGTTGGAGTAAAACAATCTTCAAAATTGCTGGCCCATAAAGAATATCCTATTTATTCATTAGAATTGTATCTTGCTAATGGAGGACATTATGGAGGTGGGGATTATCTTTAACCACTACATGATCGTTTCCATTCAGTTTGATTCTCCGTTAAAATTTCAACTGTTGATTTCAAGTAACCATTCACTGATCAACGATTAGTAACTAATACCATTTTTGTTTATTTCTGTTGAGTGATAATCAAGTCCTATCGACCATGTTGTTGAGTCTTGTCAACATGAACATTTCTGTAATTTACAGAGAAATTCATACTTTGCTAACCACCCAATATCTATGCAATTTCAGATTGTATTCCTGACCACAATACAATTTAATGAATAGAATTCAATCATCATTAAGTAAATATTGGACTAGTTATTATCCAGTGAGAAATCAGTAGATTTTTCTGAAGTCTCAATCTGATTAGCTGGTAATATCTCCAATTATGATACGGACTGATACGAATTCAAGTTCTATGAAGAACATCTGTTCTCTAAATACTGTAGGTATATTTTGTAGACCAGTATTAATTAACATGAAACATGAAAGTTAAATAGGATTCGGATTCTAATTACTTTCGACCATTTAACACTTTAGCTTCTGTATTTTCATGCTAAAACAACAAAAAATATCTATGAATACCACTAATTGATTTCAATTAGGTTTTAGATTCTAAGGTTCGGTTTATTTTCAGTGAAACGTTTTTTCTTTCCTTTCATCTTTTTTCATTACAAACAGTTCAAAGCCTTGAAAGAATTCAATTTAAGGTACATATGAAATGTGTAAGTTGATATCGAAGAGCTGTCAAGTGTGTGGAAAAATTGCATACGATCACATAGTGATTAACTTAATATCAATTAATCAATCAATCAATCAATCAATCAATGCCTGTTACCCCCACATAGAGCATATGCTGCCGTCCAGTATTTTCCAACCAACCAACTGTCCTGAGCTTTTCTTTCCAGCTCTTCATCCTCTTCATGTCTGTCTCCAATTCCCGACGCAATATGTTCTTAAGCCTTTTTTATTTCCTTTCGTTTTCAGGATTCCATGTTAACGCTTGTCTTATGACACAGTTTTATGGTCTCCTCAATGAGTGTCCAATCCACCTTCAGAGTCTTTTCTTAATTTCTTTCTTAGCTGGAAGATGATTTGTTCTCTGTCACAGAAGGTTGTTGTTGATGGTATCTGGCCGACGGATCTGAAGTATCCTACGCAAACAATTGTTTATAAATACTTGTATCTTCTAAATGATGCTTTTCACAGTTCTCAATACAAGTTTCAGTAACATACAACAGAGCTGTCTTCACATTTTTTATTGAAAATTCTAACTTTAATGTTGACTGACAGTTGGTTTGAGTTCCAGATGTTTTTCAGTTGTAAAAATGCAGCTCTTCCCGCCTTTCCAATCCGCGCCTTCACATCTGCATCAAACCACAACCTTCTTGTTTATCGATGATGCTGCTGAAATGTGTAAAAGTTTCTACATCTTCCAGAATTTCTCCGTCAAGTGAAATTGGGTTAGTGTATTAACTTAGTATAACTAAGCGTAAACTGCAATCAAAGAACTTATTGAATAAAAGACTTGAATATTAAAAGATCAAAAACCGATCTACATGACATAGAAATCATGAAAATATTTCTGAATAATCAGCTTGACTCAAGTTATCAATGATTTTAGTTTTCAAATAATTTAGTATAACACTCCACAAGCGATAATGTTGCAACGAATATATCATTTGATAGAAGCTAGAGTTGATTTCCATGATTAATCATGGAGTTATGTCCCTCATGTTGGATTAAGGTTTGTGATCTCAATAATATTATTACTATGGTGATGATAGATGATTGGCATTAGTCACTAGTAACTCAAAATCTTGTATAATGTGAGTTGCATATGTCATCAATGGTGTATTTCTAGTTTTATAGGTATTGTTTATTATTGAAGATTTGACTTTGTATCTCTCAACGTTATCGTCACAGATGTTGCTACTCTACAGAAGATCGAGTACAAAATATTAGGTTAAATGATAAGTGTTCTAATTTTGAATAACTGACCTATAATCAAATCGTTTAGATTCACTGGAGTAATGGATAACAGCTGATTGATTCAGCTTCTAAGCAACAGAATCTGTACTCATAGAGATCTCATAGATATTTCACGTAATCAGATTTTCTACTTCTGAATGGGTGTAGTGTTAATCACTACAATTCAAACTACCTGTCATCAACTGACTTGACTTAAACAACTAATGAAAACCAGGTAGGATTGAATGGGTGTTTTAAATAAGTTTAAAACTCTAATGTTATCTGAACCCATGTCTCCATTGGGGTACAAGCTCATGACTTAATGCATGTGATTCCTAAAAATATACTCAATATTTTCCTCTTCATTTAGTTGTTGCTGAATATTTAAGATAGTGAAGATGGTCGCAAAATCATCGGTTAGTACCACACAACTAAAAAGTTTTCGTGTACATATAAGTGATTAACTTAGAAATGGATTCTCATAGCTCTACAGAGGGAATTCATTATGTGGACACTTTAGTCAGAATTAATTAATTAAAAGTAATAACCAATGTGATGTTTGTGTGGTTCTGTTTCATAGCTTATTAAATTATATCCAACTAACTTGTTCATTATGTTCCTGGCGTTGGATTGGTTGGAGATAGCTGACAGGATACTTCAAGTTTGCTCTTAAGCTAAATATTGTGGGCTAGATAAAGATTAGATTTATCACTATTTAGTGATCGATTAATTTAAACAGCTCGTTCTTTTCGTTTGTGGTAACCATTCCCAGACTGTGAAATAGGGCTAAATGGGATCGAAACTTTGAAGAAGTATCTGTTTCCTTAAGATTGAAGTTGTGCCTTATTGATGTGTGTGAAATATTATGAAATTTGGGTCAAACAAGCTTTTCGGCTGACTATATTCAACTATATGAACACATCTTAATCAATTTGGAAGTCTGATATTAATCGTATTCATCGAATTATTTCAGGTTCAGAACATGGATTACTGTGTTCTAACTTTGAACTTTTAATTTACTACGTTCACATTATAACATAAGGGAATCTACCACTACTGGAAAGTCCCTAAATTGATCACAACAATCGACTAACATTATTTTTCCCTAATTGACTTATTTCCATAAAAGAAAACTCTGTATATCATAACTAAATTCAACTGATCAATACCACAAAAAGTGAGGAGTTTCCGAGATTATACAGTTTTTTTTAACTTACATCATAAACTAAACGCATCTAGATAACTACTGAGAACCAGAAAAATAATAAACAATGCATTTCATTCTAAGATGGGGCTTCCAGTAATATTCATCCATAGCCACATCATGGGTCGAACGAGTGAGACTTCCAAGCATTCTACCTAACAATTAGTGTTTAGATCAGTGAGTTGCCATTTAAAAGTCAACTTTTTTAAACTTTGATCATGATATGTGATATGGTGTTGCGATCATTTAATGTCATCAAGGTCGGTTATCCCGTTACAGTTGGTCATTGACGTTCATTACAAATAGTCATTACTTTATCAATATGAATTAAAGTAAACATCAAACTGTTAACCATTACACCCAGATTTGGTAGTAATATTTATCCCTTTGATCAAATAACTAATCACTATCTTCTACTACTACTTTAAAGTATTTCCCAATTGAATTAAATACAATAGGATAACAAAACACCATCGACTAAACTGTTTCGAACTGGATATTATTACTTAAATTACTTCTGTTTAGTAGTATGTATGAGTAATCTGACCAACATAAACTTCTTATAAGTCAGTACTTTAACTGTATTACGAAGTGATTGGAGCTATAAATGACAATCATTAGATATTGATTTGACCATAGAAACTTAAACAATCTGAACTTTATGTTACTGACGAGTTTCATCCTAATACGAAACAGCTTACTTAATTACTTACGCCTGTTACCCTTCTCGGAGGAGCATAGGCCGCTCACCAATATTCTCTATTCAACTCTGTCCTGAGCAATCCTTTCTAGCTGTCTCCAGTTACTGTTCATCCTTTTTATGTCTGATTCCAGCTCTCGACGCAGTGTGTTCTTTGGCCTTCCACTTTTCCGTTTTCCAACAGGATTCCAAGTTATTGCTTGTCTCATGATACAGTCTGATGATTTCCGCAATGTATGTCCTATCCATTTTCAACGTCGTTTCCTGATTTCCTCTTCAGCTGGAAGTTCGTTTGTTCTCTTCCAAAGTAGGCTGTTGCTGATGGTTTCCGGTCAACAGACATTCAATATTCTGCGTAGACAGTTGTTGATAAATACCTGTACTCTCCTAAGGATGTTTGCAGTAGTTCTCCACGTTTCAGCTCCATACAGAAGAACTGACTTGACGTTCGAATTGATAAGTGTGACTTTGAGGTTGGTAGACAGTTGTTTGGAGTCCCATATATTTTTCAGCTGTAGGAATGCTGCCCTTGCTTTGCCAATCGTTGCACTTACATCTGCATCGGATTCTCCTTGTTCATCGATGATGCTCCCCAGGTATGTGAAGGTATCCACTTCTTCCAGAGATTCACCATCAAGTTTAATAGAGTCGGTGCTCTGTGTGTTGAATTTTAGGATTTTGCTCTTTCCCTTATGTATGTTCAGGCCTATTGATGCTGTGGTTGCTGCTACTTTGGTTGTCTTTTCCACTTCCAGGGCAGAGTTTGAATGGTTGAGTTTGTTTAATCTGGTTAGCGTTTTTTTTAGCAAACTTGTGTTTAACGGGATATGGGTGCTAGCCCTATGCCCAACCCTCCTCCTTTATCCGGGCTTGGGACCGGCAACAACTCTAGAAGAGCTGCGGGCTATTCAATACTATTTAGTCTCTATTGTTTATTTAATCATTATCAGTTCATGATATTCAATTCCATAAGTATGTACATTAAAAGAATATTGATAAGTTTTTACATTGGGTTTCCTATGTTTATCTTTATTATTTATAACTTTTTTTTTCTACTGTCATGTTTCTATGACTATTTACTAATGTAACATGTCAATTGATTATGGTTTCTTTTGTTGACTTGTTATTATCATACATCAAGTTATACTGTCATCTAATAAGATGACATTATACTGATAGAAGTATACAATGAATTGACATGTTCTAGTTAATGAATATCCCACCAAATAATACTACTTTATAGAATTGTTAATGTGTAAAGTTAGGAATTCCAATGACATTAATCCTATTCAGAACTTCATGAGTACTGAAATATAAAGACAAAATGATGAATACAACATTATAATGTATGATATAGGTATAATAGAATATGGAACTGGAATGGATAAATATCATCTGGGAGGTGTACAGTTTAAGGGTTTGAGCCTTTACATTACTAAGATTATGGATCACATCTGATTGACATCAAAGTAAAAAGTGAAAGATAATTGATTTGAATCAATTGACGACAATCGAATGAAACGAAACAAGTATTTTGAATTTTACTTCTAATAACATTTTAGCTTTAATAAATCTTAAATTTGATTTAAAGTAGTTTTTATAGCTATTCATATTTAATTTGTTATCACAGACTGATGTAAGTTGGATGTTATTAAAAACCAAGGAGTACTGGAAAGCTGAGACAACTCTGTATCACTATGCACTGTCAATTCTGACAATCATTTGAATCTGATGCTTTTAAGCTGGCGAAAGCTTAATTCTACGCCTTCCCTCAATACACCACTACGTCGGTCTTCAATGGTAGAATTACAACTTCTATCAATTTGTGATATATCACGACAATTGTCGATTATCACTGATGATGACTATCACATTTTTGAGATATCTAAACTCAGTCAGTCACTAGAACATTAGAAACTTTCTAGAATTGGTAAGCAGTGATCTAAATGGCATAAAGTGGATTGTATTTGTTGTTATTTATATCTGTCTTTTTCATTATTTACATTTAGAACTATGCAGTTTATATAAGCCCAGTATATAACATTTAAGAAGAATAAAACTAAGTAGTCAGTTTATCATAATCCAATAAGTAGAAATTAAAGTTTCTGTTGTTTCACCACATAGTACAAGCTGCATCTTCATACAGGAATTAAATAAATAGTTGAGTGGAATTAACGCGAAGTTTACACAATACAAAGAAACAAATTGAATTAAGATACAATGATCAGTTCACTGATGTGTAACTTTAGAATACTCTTGAAATTCTGATCGGAAGTTCTGAGTAATAGAGCTGGAAGTGAGAATTGTACCACTGGACTCTAACCCATTAGTGGAGACAGTTAAGTACTCATAATAAGACATGAAGGTCGTGGGTTGGATCCTCCAGAGGAATCGATAATACACATTTCGAAACACTTCCATACTAGGACAAAACAAGAGTACAGTTCTCCTTGGTTCACAGTGTTATTCAACTGATATAAATCTGTAACTAATACAAACAAGCAAATTCAGAATTTATCTTTTAGTCAAAATACACATATGATTGTGCTGATATCATGTTGTCATCTAAATCAATTTTCAAGTTCTATAGAATTATTCTGAGGTCAGAAAGCATAGCTTACATGTTTAATGTAGCAATAGTCAACATTACTAGAGAAGACTTCCAAATGTGCAGTGAATTACAATTGACACAACTACATCTGTACACACAATTCAGTATAGTGTTAAATAAATCCCTTATTTTTAATATAATAATAGTATCAGTCTTAGTTGATTGAATAATGCAAGAACGATAACATTTGCAGAATACTTTGAATTCAATATATTTCGTTGGATTCAGCCTCATCAGCTACATATATGTTAATGATTTTAGATAACTCATATTATGAGTACCTGTTAAAATTGTTTATTGAATTGTTTATCAGATAACATCAGATTGTCTAGATAACGAAACTGTAAAGAAGTTGAATTTAGAGTATTTATAACAAATTTAGATGAATATTCTAAACTTTAATTACGCAATTCAGAATAGGCTTGTATCTTCCCGTTGATTTGTAATGGACTGAAACTGGTCAGCCTCTGTTGCCATATGTGCATCTTGAACTGATTGCCTCTATATAGCGGTATTACACAAGTTATATTTAAGTTGGATTGTGACTGGCAAGTGGATTCCAGGACGCGCGTTTTGTCCTATTTGGGAGTCATCGGCTGGATGTACCTGCATCCCAATGTTGATGTTCACATCGCTCAGGATGCACATGTGGCAACAGGGGCTGACCAATTTCAGTCCATTACAAATCAACGGGAAGACACAAGCCTATTCTGAATTACATATGTACCCGTTGCACAAGTGTGACTGTCTGGACACAGTAGCCTAGTGGTGAACGCTGTTGCGTTTGACACGAAGCGAACTGAGTTCGAATCCCAGTGTGAACATTAACAATGGGATGCAGGTACATTCAGCCGTTGAGTCCCAAATAGGACGAAACGCGCTTCCTGGATTCCACTTGCCAGTCACAATCCAACTTAAATTTAATTACGTAATATGAAAAAAAAATAGTTTAAAAATGTTTCCATTTGTAACGTAAGAATAAAGGTTCTATTGAAAATTTGATTAACTGATTGAATTCATCTCAGGCTAAAGTTGGTAAAGCTTCATTGAAAACCATTAAGTACTGAACAGTTAGTTGTTTCGTCCTCATATAAGACACATCAACCTTGAGTGCTTTAGATTCTGCCTTAAGAGCTTCGGGTTAATAAAAGCCTTTTCCCCCTCCTAGATATCACTAAACTGAAATTCCATCATAGAATTCTTACTTTCATCAACTTTTTAATACCATCAATCATTATTTCATTCAATATTCATTTACATCAATTGTTCTTATTTTTTAGATAAACAAACATTATTAAGTCATTCATACAACTTACTGTCAATATTCAATATACAAATAAAAACATTGAAAAATTGTTTATTTATTTTTAATTAATTAATTAATTAACTAATTCGTTTTCTTTTCATTTATTCTTCTTTTTTTTCTAAGAAAAAATAAATAAAGAAAAAAAATAAAACTGAATGAATTTTCTTTTTAAATTTTTATCTATTTTTTTTTCAATTAAATCAAAAGAAAATAAAAGAAAAGAAAAAAATAAATAAACAAAATAATCAATCTACTTTTTCAATTTTTAATAGAAAAGAATTTTAATATTGATGAAGATAATGATGGGTTGGGGAGGGGGGGACAGGGGAGGGGAGTGGATAGTGATGATGATGATGATGGGAATAGGGATGAGTGGGTGGGTGGGTGGGTGTGTGGAGGGGAGGAATAATGACATGATGAATTCATTGACAACAAATAAATAATTCGATAAGAACATATCAATAACAAAAATATGTTTACATTCTTTTCTTTTTTCTTTCTTTCTTTCTATTTTTTGGTTATAAAACAATTTACATTGATTGTTATTATTATGATTAGTGATAGTTTGTTTTAATGTTTATTGTTTTGCTTTTATTTTTTGTTTACTAGGCAAAATCAACGATTTATTGAAGTAAATGAATATTGTCTTTAGTTAGATAATCAATGAAGATCAGAAAGTAAAGTACCTTAATTGTATACATTATTGTTATATCGTAAGAGATTGGGGGTTGGTTGGATGGCTGAGTGCCAATCGCTAGTGCCTAGTTGGTAATTGCGCGTCTGCCCTGTGCCCACTTAGTCCCAAGCCGAAATAAGAAGAATGCGATCCAATAGGTCAGCCAGACAGAATCATATTATATTTGAAGTATTCTTTTATATATATATATATATATATATATATATATATATATATATATAAATTCAGACCACACAACAAACAAATTAGAAAATTAACATGAATACAAAACGAGGGAAATAGTGGTAGTGAATAGAAACAACTTGTACACAACTAATTAACTGTAGTCCATAATAAGAGACAATATAATAACAGTAATTATGCTAAAAAACGGGAGGATAGAGCAAGCGGAGCGTAACAATAATAGAAACAAAATGTTTACATTACAGACATTTCGAATAAATGAAAAAGTGTTTTCAAACACAGTTCTGAAAGTTTGTTACACATCTTTGTGGTCCGACCTAACAATTATATTGTTAATTCATAAGATCTTCTTAGACAAATGGAACAGTTGTTAAGTGGTACTAACGGAGAGCATGATTGTACTACATGATATCTTGAGGTGATTAGAACTTGAATACTTCAACAAATTTTTCAAAGTAATCTAACTGAGATATGATGAATTGATTTTCTTTAGGATTACAAGAATGTATCAATTCATACAGACATTAATTTCTAAACTGCCAATCCTGACTACCAAATTATGACGTCGCTGTATCTATGCAAGGTAGAAATTATTTAGTTATATTAGTTAATATTATTTAATAGGTCGACAGTATGTGAAAATGGCAAGCCTGGCACCAGAAGCTTCACTAAAGAAATTTTCGGATTTATTAACCTTTAACAGAGTTTTAGAGATCTTAGTAACAAACAACAACACTTCATATCGCCAATGTTTTAACGGTATCGAAGTGAAAATGAAATTACTCGCTTACTGTAGCCGCCTTACCACCCACAGTTCAGAGGTCAAACCTAAAAGACTCGTTAGTACGCTGAGTGAAAGGTGAAGACAGTATATCTGTGATAACTATGTTTTTAGCTTTCTATTGAAGTTGTCTTTAATCTCTGTCGTTACAGAAGGGTAGTTCCCAGCACAATTTATGTTTCAGAGGAAAGTTTCGAAGCATTTTTCAACCAAATACTACTTTCCAGGCAAACAAATAAACTTAAAAACAACAAGTATTAGGACGTCTACTTACAGCTCTCATGTGGTCGTATCAAGGTAACAGCAATCAAGAGGCTAGAAGTATCGAAGGAGCAGAAAACTATTACACAAAGTTCTAGGAAGTTTTGCACATGCACAACAAGTGTCAATCAAGATAAGCAATAATAATAACACACAACGCTGATTTCTACTAGAAATAGTTGTGAATACCTTTCGAAGGAGACTTAATGAAGAAGAGAACAGACATTTTAGAAGAGGTAAAATTAAAATAACTTTAACGGGTGGTGGATAGTAAACAAAACATTGTAGGGAAGCTGAAGATAAACCTAATAAAAGTCATCTAACAGGAACTCAAAAGATGAACAGCTCCTACAAATCTTAATGAAGCCCTCAAGGAGCTATGAAACAGTTAAAAACATTCTATCCATTCTCCAATCGATAGAAACTTCGAGAATCATAACGTTGAGTAATCTGAATGGATAATAACCAAAACTCTTCCTTGTCGATTAGACGTATAATAGTTCACACAAAAAATCTGTAAATAGACTTGTTATATTTTTCATGTAATTGATACTTACCAAGTAAAGATTCCTTCTTGCCTTCTTCGGTCTTTTTTATTTTTGACTTGTAGAGTTTAAAGTGTTTGAATGCTGAAGTTGTAGCCAGTATTATTAGTAATCATGAGCATGGCATATCGCGTATAATTAACTGACTTAGCGTCTTATGGAGATATGAAGTCAATAATCTCGACAACTACTTATTTTTAAAATTTTTATTACTTTATTTAATTAGTAATTATACAATTAAGTTGGTATAGTTTTATAGAATTAAGTTTGTTTGTTTGTTTTCATTGCAGATGAAAGTTGGAATTCTACCGTTGGGCGCCTGTCACTCAGTGATGAAACCTGAAAGTCGTGGGTTCGGTTCCCTGATGGAATAGGCGGTGTTCACCATCACCAAAAAGTCTCATACTAAGATGAAACATCTATCCAGTTCTCTCTGGTCTTCAATGGTATCTAACCAACGAACACAAATGACTAAACTTAATAATCATGTGCTCAACGCTAGTCGACTAATGATGATAAAAATTTAGGACGTTTTAGTGAGAAGCTTTGAATAGTGAAGTTTAATTATAAAGTGAATAAAATATCAATGCAACTGTGATTTATTACAAATTATTGATTTGAAAACCATTGGTACCGAGCATAATCACTGTCAAACCGTCTAGTCTTAAGTTCATTCCATGTGGATGCATTGAAGCGAGGAATAATAGAGACAGATTAATGTCCATTGTCCCACAATTGACATCAGAAGCTGTTTAAAGCTCTGAAGAACTTATACAACTACTTTAATCAACCAGAAACATTTCAAAACTCCTAAAACATTCAAGAAGACTGCCAAATATTATCATTCTTAAGTAGATAATTATTGACTTTATTACAACTTTTAATATGTTCTCTAGAATCATATGGTTTCTATAAATACAAATTGATCAAAATGAAACTTTACAACCTAACTCTTGTTATCCCAGTGGTACAGATAGGTTAAAGATTTGATTCCTTAGTGAAATTGACGGTGAGGACTTTTGAAGTGATCCACATTAGGACTAAAACATTGACCAGTGTTTCTTAGTTGATAATAATTGCCTAATTCAGATCAATTTGTTATATCAAATTAAACAAGTAATCAGTAGTATATAATTGTATTATCATGAAAAATTGTTTAATTTCAGGTTTTTCTAAGTTTTTCCCTGAATTAAGTGTGCTGACTATTCATTAAAGGTGTTTTGAACATCTTTCCATTTCATCACTTTAATGTGCTTTTACTGAATATAAAACTTTTGAGTTCAGTTAACCTGCATAAGCTGGAACTTAAATGATTACACATTTATAACTTGAAGTGGATTTAATGGGGATATTTGACAATATTTAATTATTTCTATTCATCATATTCATCAATATTAGTTAGATACTCGTAAAAATTAGGTAGTAAAGGATAGTTGTTTCGACATACTATAAGACTCATCAGCATTACTCATCTACATAATTCTTCAATTCATCTACCATTTAGTTTATTCAATATACAATTTTTTTCAAGTAAATATAACTTTATTGTGAATGATTACAAAAAGAAAAGAATGAATATAGGCAAACATCGTTAACAAACTTGAAAAACACAGTAAACATTGAAGTTAACAAACAAACCAACCAACAAACAAAAATCCCTCCACCACCACCACAAGAAAAAATAAAGAGAAAAACAAAAGAGAAAAGTAAATAAATGAAAATAATCGTTTACTTTTCTGAAAAATTAAAGTTGATTACATAACAGAATTGTAAGTTGTTTCATTATTGTAGATACTCTTGTTTAACTAAAAGGATACAATCAAGTAGATGTTGAAATTTGTAGTTTTATGAGAAATCTTTCCTGAATAGAACAGATGTATGTCGATTGAGTGTATCTGTGTGTATGTGTGTGCATGTAAAGTTGAAAATTATTCAAGATGAAAAATGCATCAATCTACTGTACATAGAAGTGAAGTAATTTTATCAGTTACAAGTATAATCACAGCTGAGCAAACATGTAACAGGAAGAAAAGTCTTTTTATTTTTGAGGGGTTTTTTCCCCCCCAACTACCATTTGTTTATTGCTCAGAACAGAGTTGAATGGAGAATACTGGTGAGCGGCCTATGCTCCTCCGAGAGGGGTAACAGGCGAAACTACTAACTACTAATGCCATTTGTTTAACTTACTTTTAAGTCGTTATATTAGAATTACATTTTTGTTCTCTATAGGAAACCAAATAACTGAGTTTTGTTAATGGTATATGAAAATCGTAATTTTCTTATTGTATTAAAGTAGTATGTCTTCATTTTTCATCTTGTTTTTCTCTTTTAATCGTCAAGTTATTATCATAGTCAATCTATTAATCAATCCTTGTTACCCCTCTCATGAAGCATAAGACACCATGCAGGATTCACTAATCAACTCTGTCTTCAAATCTGATTTCCACTTGTTCTCATTCATTCGTTATATATTTGCCTTCAATTCGCAGTGTAGTGTCTTCTGTGATCTTTCTCTCTCATTTTAGCTCTGAGGCTTACTAGGTTAGTGCTTGTCTTGTAATACAGTTCGACGATTTCCTTAATGTATATATCCTGTCCACCTCCTTTGGTTTTCTCTGGTTTTCATAGAAGTATAATCTAGTTGTTTGTTAGATTTCTTTTTGAATTTACACAAATGAATAGATTATGTAATAATCCTAAAGATATTGAACTCTATTGTATTTCAATATAAAGTATCCATTATCTTATAAGATACTACTATCAAGAGAAGTACATCAATGAAAAGGAATTAGTTTCTGAGTAAGAAACACAGAAGAGTAGTAGCCATAATAAGTAGTAAATAATGCGATTATTAAATGTAATTAACCAACTTCAAATGTGATTCTGCTAAGGTTTCGCGAGTTTATGGTGATACCTAGATAACCGCTAACGAACGTAAGACTAGAGACAAAGTAACAGGAAGTTAAGCTATTCCGCAGCGCCCCAGTCCCAGCTAACTAGAGTAAGAAGTCCAAAGACAGCAAGAAGCGTTTATTCCACAGGCAGCCTGTCAGACGAAATCATCACACACAACTCATGCGTATATATACAAAATAGAGAGCGTCCTTGAAATGTCATAAATAGCGTACTAAAATAAACAATGAACCAATAAGATTTAGTGTTTTACCAAGTGGGAAACACGAAGTGAAGGTGAGAAGGGAACTTTTTGGGGCAAAAACAGGAAATTAAAATTTACACAATAAAATCACAAAAATAAGAGGTTTGCCAAGTGAGTTTTGGGGATCTGACATCCCCAACAGATTCATAGTATTAAAGACTAGGAAAACGTGACAACTGATCATCTATTAACACAATAGTTTAAAATCAACAATTCAAACTGTGAGATTTTATGACGCAGTATCGAATCCTATGAAGTGCATGAGTATATTGAGATTGTACTAACTTATACATCGAGATCTATAGTACTACGAATGAGGTGAAGTATATAATGAGATTATCTACTAGTTATTCTGTTATTGCACTGTTAATACAGCCTACTTCATTCACTTTTTACACTATTGGAATAGTGTTCCTACAATGTTGGTCATCTAATGATTAAAAATGTCTAAATGTACTAAATTCAAATTGATTTGTAACTACCCATTGAAATAATCAAATGTAATGGGTCCAAGTTTACATGATAAAGTATTCAGTAACAGTTTGATATAAAATAGTGCTATTGCGTCATAAGACAGATGAGTCGAGGGTTGGCAAAATAAAGGTTTAACATGCACAATCATAAAAATAAATACAAATTACTATTACGTCATAAAACCAGAGAAGATGGTTTTGAAACTAATAGATAGTTGACTACTAATAAAGGAAGTTTAGATGAAGATAGTTACTGGTTGATGCAGTAATTGAACATTATGATTGTTTGTAGGATGAATTTGTATATTCCCATTGATTTGTTATAGACTGAAGCTGGTCAGTCACTGTTGCTATATGTGCATCCTGAGCGGATTGCCTCGATATAGCGATTATTCACAAGTATTATTTAGATTGTATTGTGACTGGCAAGTGGAATCCAGGACGCGCGTTTCGTCCTATTTGGGACTCATCGGCTAAATGTACCTGTATCTCACTGTGAACATCAACATTGGGATGCAGGTACATTCAGCCGATGAGTCCCAAATAGGAACGAAACGCGCGTCCTGGATTCCACTTGCCACTCACAATACAATCTAAATAAATTATGATTGTTTGTTATATTAACACACTTACTAGTAATAATGAAGAGAAACAGAACAGAAGAAGATCAATTTAATACTAATCGATTATGGAGACTAGTAAGGAAGTTATAACCATGTTAGAACTAGTCAATATTGACATGCTACTGTTGTATACAAAGATTGAGGTTACATCTATGGATTAGTAAAACCTATGAATTACATTACAGTTACAATTTGTAAACTCTTCTAAACCATTTTATTTGACAATATGGATAACTATGAAAGATTATGTTGTAGGAAAATAACCAGAATTACTTAGATGTTCTGACAAATTAACTGATGACATAATCGTTCATAATCCTTCAGAAAGATAAGTAGAGTTATGTTAAAAGATTTGTTCTAAGTGATTTTACTTTGAAAAGTCAGATTATTCAGCTTCATTGAAATAAGTAAATTTGTAGATGTACATGAATTTGGTACAAATCAGTAGCTTCCTATATATGTACGTATCAGTGATTGACTAGAGAAGGTATCAGGCATGAAGAAAGGACCGAAGGAGTGAGGAATCATTTCTTTTCAATTAGTTACTCATCATACCTCTTCACTAATACATCTACATATAATTTCCTAATAGTTTTAAAATCATTGGCAAATAATTGGTGGTGTATTGGATGCCAATGGTCTTACAAGTTTAGTGCGAATAACTACGACTAATTAAAACAGTGTTAGGGAGTCCCAAAATATTCCTCAGAAAAGTTTATAGAGGTCCAAAAACGCAAGAAAATGTCTCCATCCAATCAGGTTTGAATAGAACCTTCTCAGAAACATCTGGAAAATACAGGATTACGTGCCACTATACTGATTGGATATTTGGTCATACCGCTACTATATTTAGTAAGGTTCTCAAACTCTACGGGAGCTCAAGTTCACTTGTAATTCTAAAAACGTCCTAATTTTTTTGTACAGTAAATGTTACCCTAAAATAAAACGTTTATCTCGTGTTTTGCGCTCTTTATCTGTGTCCACGTAGCAGAGTAGATTTAGCCTGAGGTTTTCTAAAGCAGATACTAATCGGATCTTGCGTCTAGCTTAGCAGATTTATCAGAAAGCAAATAGGAAACGAAGGCGACTAAGGTAATTACAGGTTTTTTGAAAGTATATAAATCATAAGTGAATAGGTTGGAATATTGTTGATTACGTAATATCGACTGGGAAAAAGTCAATGAAGTACTTACAACAAACTTGATGGTCAAGACTGGTTAAGTAAGAATTAAATTGCGAATTAAGAAGCAACAAATTTCGAAAGTTATGAAAATAATTTTATATCATAATAATAATAATGATAATAATGAGAGGATTAAGTGTAATAAGTCATTTGTAAACCATCCGAGCGTTGGCTATTATGATAGCCAGGACTAGGAAAGCAGTACAAATTTCTTATGCATAAACATGTTCGGTTGGATAAGGTGGATATCAGATGGCTTCCGCTATATGTAGAAGACATATGCTCAAACTAGACATAGGTTAGGTGGGACTCGATAAATGATTTTAAGAGTCTTTCTGACGTCTACTTGATGTTCGTTATCAACCAATGTACAAGTATAAAACTGTTTACTTGTCGTAGTTGACCTATACTCAACCAGGCTGGGTGACATTTGAAAATTTCACCACCGAACCCGCCAAATCGTACACCCAATGTAACTGGATCCACAGTACCAGTTAGACTAGTATATACACATGAATAAGGCGAATTCAGCGAGTTTATCTTTAGTTCCTTTTCTTATACTACGGTGGTAGTAGACTATAGTATGCAGTTTGGCTGCAATAAACGTCTTTTGCAACACTTTTCGGATTCGTTGAGTTGTAATTTCACTAATCTTATCATTTAAGAGTTGTAATTTAGAAAAAAACCAGTTTGCATAGGGATAGTTATATTTTTTTGATTTAGTATGTTTATTTATGAATATCAACGGGTAAGCGTTCATGCTGAGCATGTTACATATGGTAGTTCATTCTATTATAAATTTATATGTAGATGTATTAGTGTAGAGCTTTGATGAAAAACTAATTCAAAAGAAATTTCTTTGCTTCCTTCGTTATTTCTTAAGATCCTCAAATTCAACACAGAGAACACCGAACTCAATTGAACTTGATGGTGAAACTCTGGAAAAAGTTGATATCTTTACATACCTGGGGAGCATCATCGATGAACAAGGAGAATCCGATGCAGATGTAAGGGCGATGGATCGGCAAAGCAAGAGCAGCATTCCTACAGTTGAAAAATATATGGGACTCCAAACAACTGTCTACCAACCTCAAAGTCACACCCTTCAGTTCGAACGTCAAGTCAGTTCTCCTCTGTGGAGCTGAAACGTGGAGAACTACTGCAAACATCCTCACGACGGTATATTTATTTATTAACAATTGTCTACGCAGAATATTGAATGTCTGTTGACCGGAAACCATCAGCAACAGCCTACTTTGGAAGAGAACAAACGAGCTTCCAGCTGAAGAGGAAATCGGGAAACGACGTTGAAAATGGACTGGACATACATTGCGAAAATCATCAGACTGTATCACGAAACAAACATTAACTTGGAACTCTGTTGGAAAACGGAAAAGTGGAAGGCCAAAGGACACACTGCGTCGAGAACTGGAAGCAGACATAAAAAGGATGAACAGTAACTAGAGACAGCTGTAAAGGATTGTTTAGGACAGAGTTGAATGTAGGCTACTGGTAAGGGGCCTATGCTCTTTCGAGAGGGGTAACAGGCGTAAGTAAGTTCGTTATTTCTTAAAGATCAGTTAATTAAAAAGTATTCCTTAAAGATATTGTGAATCTGATTAATAAGACTGAACGCCCATGAAAATGACCTGATTCAGTTTGATATATTACACTAATGAGCCTTAACTGATACCACGTTTTAGTGTGGCAGCCGCTAGCTTCCGTCAATCCTACTCCTATATCAATTATCTTCGTACGTCATGGTAGTCGGTGGTTTGCATACACAATACATGTCCCAGATGCATCAGTTGATGAAGATTTACGACTTTATTCACTAATTCACCATCTTTCTCTAATGCCCTGGTGTTTTACCTCATTAATACTTACCCAGTGGTCTCAGTTAACGCTGGTGATGTTTCGAAGGCTTCGATGATCAAATATCAGTAGCCTACTAGTGCTGTCTCCTGTTGATGAATACGTTTCATATCTATATAGTAAGGTAGAATGGACTGCTTGGAAGCATACTTCTTTCACTGAGTGGTCAGACTTCCAAGATAAATGAATTGATTAATATGCTCAACTACTTCACTATCTACAGCTCGTGTGTTGACTCAGGCTAGTCATAAAGCCATATATTGTATTTTGAGGAAATAAGGGGGGGGGATGAAATGCATTCTGAACATTCTTTTTCTATTACTTATTGCTAACAAAAGGCTACATATTATTAGCGTTTTTATCAAACAGCACTGCATAATGCACGTATTCTAGATCGCTTAAAGGACCTCCTAGTAGAAGGTCAGCTTCTGAAAATTCACATAATGACACAGTTGTATACAGCAGCAAATCCATTACTAAATTAAACAAAAATGGGGATAGAAAACAATCTTGACAAGCATAACTTGAGATTACAAGCTCGGATGATAGTCCACTATACGTTCGAACTCGACTAATATTTGCAATAGTAAATATTAGTCAAATGATATTCTACATACCTTCAACAACTGTCGCGCTGAAATTGCGAATTTTACTTCAAGTGCAAAAACGTACTTATCTCCTTACTTTCTTGAAGTACTAATAACAAGGAAACCTGATAGAACTATGAGAAGGCCTATTTACAGAAGACCATTTTCGAATGGTCAGCTTATCAAGCTTCCGTGAACTGAATCCCCCCCATAAGTAGCAAGAGAAATTTAATTATATTCCACTGTCATATGAATTTGGAGAATTGTCAATCCTAACATCATAGATGAACTGTTAAACCTCTTAAAGAAAATGTTAATTGAGAATGAATATTCACCGAGATTTATTAACAAGAATATGGATTCCAAATATTTGAATATAATATTTTACATGAATATTGACTTCAACAGTGACAAATCTGTTGATATGCTTGAAGGGAAGAATTCCTAGTCCATTTAAAAGAATGTTCTTAGTAATGACCTTAAGATTACTGTAATCTAGTTGAAGTCTGTTCATCAACATCCTGAAGGATAATCTCCTATAACTTATCATCTCCATATGCGTTTTTTTAGTCCACTTGCTTCAGTGGATCAAGGGTACTATCTATAAGGGTTTGAGAACGTCATCCAGTATGGTTGACATGATATCGCAGTGAATCAATTGGAAGTTTAATTACTGAATGTCTTGTAAACACAGATCCCTCGATTTAAACGAATTCCTCGTTAAAAGTTTTTTATAAACTTAATAAAAATTTAACAAGGACAGTAATCCTTGGTCTGTTTTCAACTGGTGAAGCAGTGGACTGTAGCCACTTTGAAACCAGAAGCTTATTCAAAGTCCATTCTACCTTAATCTTAAACCCGAATAAAATCTTTAAACAACATTTTTACTTCCATCCCTTTCCTTTTGACGTTTTACTTTGAATTGTTTCCTTTTCACTTTCAAACAAATTTCATCTCAATTTGTGATATTGCATGACGATCATCAATTGTCATAGAAGTCTGAATTCTACCATTTGGTGTCAGTTCATTAATGCCCTGGGTTAGGCACATACCAATTCGAAGACCATGCTTTCGATTTCCTTACGGAACCAAAGGTGTTCATTGTATAGATGAGCTATATACTAGGACAAAAAAGCTGTCCATAGCTCCCTGGTTTCAATTGCATCCAACTAAAATCAATCTCTGACAAATTCTAACAATCACACATAGTACCTGGCACTATGAAACCACTTCAATTCGACTACATTCATCTCAGTATTCTGAAAAAATTTATTCGTAACTTATGATGCAACGATTTTCACATCATCTAACTTCTGTGACATTTTGACGAATACTCAACTTCATTTTTGGATTCCTCACAGGAATAACGCTTCTTTCATTGTTGTTCAGTTCAGTCACCTATTGTTACTAACGAATATTACTGATTATTATTACACTGGAAGATGTGTATGTTTGTGATTATACAAGTTTGCGGTGATTAATGCACTATAAACAAAACTCCTTACTAATAAACATATTTTTCAATCTTAACATCCCGAAATGGTCCGAGTTAGACAATTACTGGTCACTAAGATGTACCGGACAGTTGTTTCATCCCAGTATAGGACTGTTCAGCTGTGCACATCTACGACCTCACCAGAGATCGAAACCCTGGTGATAAATGATTGTCTGATTCAGATCATAATATCAAATTGTTATTCAACATTCTCCACAACATCCATTGATAAACAAATTTCTGTTTACTTTTCAATGATTTCATAGAGATTCTTCGTTCATCGTAACATAATACGTAAGTTTCTTTCACGTTTAATAAACGTCATTCAACTTCTTTGGCAATTAGGTGATTACTCAACTACATTTTTAGTTTCATATGATGAATAATGTTTCCTTTATTGTAAATTGGTATTGTGAAGATTGTTAAATGTTGATATCACGAATTGATTTGAATAAGACAACCATTGATGACTGGGAAGCATTGACACAGCTGTTACGTCTTAGTGAAGGAGTCTTTGCCAGTGTGAATCTACGACTCACTAAGGGATTGAAGCATAGACCTTCTGACTTTACTGAGAATGATTTACTATAAGACCAATGAATTGGTGCTCAACGGTTGATATTTCTAACTCAGTGTTGGGTATGTTAGATCCCAAAAACTCCCTTGGCAAACCTGTGATTTTTGTGATTTTATTGTGCAAATTTTAATTTCCTGTTTTTGCCCCAAAAAGTTCCCTTCTCATATTCACTTCGTGTTTCCCTCTTGGTAAGACGCTAAATCTTATTGGTTTATTGTTTATTTTAGTACTCTATTTATGACATTCCAAGGACGCTATCTGTTTTTGTATATATACGCATGAGTTGTGTGTGATGATTTCGTCTGACAGGCTGCCAGTGGAATAAACGCTTCTTGCTGTCTTTGGACTTCTTACTCTAGTTAGCTGGGCTGGGGCGCTGCAGAATATCTTAGCTTCCTGTTATTGTGTCGCTGGTATTACGTTCGTTAGCAGTTATCGATGTGTCACTTAAACTCGCGAATCCTTATCACTCAGTTAGTTCGTGATATATACTATATGACTTGATTGAATACCATTGCTGCTATGCTAACTTGCTTATTATCAAATTAAGACAGTTTGTGGAGATTAATATTAAGTTTAATTGATTGAATTCGTCACAGATGGATATTAACAGAGTATTATTGGAAACCAGGAAACACTGGACAACTGTTTTATTCTAATATATGACATCTCAACAATACTTACCCCAGGTTTCGCTCAAGCGTTGGGGAATCCCATACTAGGACGAATCAACTGTCTAATGCTAGCTTAATATCATTAACATATATCACTGATTATTGTAATGAAGAAACATATAAACTTTGTGACTGTATAGCCATGAAAATGAATTCGCCTCCCTTCAAGAAAGAACTCATCGTTGAATCATATTCACATTTTTTAATGACACAATGAATATTTTCCATTCATTCTTACAATAAACTGTAAAATGAAGATGAATTAAAAAGAAGAAGAAGAAGAAGATAAACAATATTCAACTGAATGATTCATTATAACATTTATTATACACATTTGGCAATACCTGTCAACGGTAACTATCTGAAACTAAACATTTCAGTACCTGTAAACAAATTGACTTATCATTGTTTCATGAAGAAATATGACAAAAATCAATGCCATTAGGGAATTAGATTTAAATGTAAAAAAAAGAGATTCAAATTGAAAAGAAACATTTCAATGCACTGAATTGATTGATTATGATTAAGTTTTGTATAATGAAAGGTATTACTCCGCCTAGAATCTGCTGAGGATTCCAAGCCCGGATAAAGGAGGAGGGTTGGGCAGTGGGTTAGAAACCCCATCTTATAGAAATAACCTTGCTAAACAAACGTTAACCAGTAAAAGAACGTTTTTTTTTTAAAACAAACGTATCATGTTACTTTTATGGTTTTTCTTTGTTTGTCACCAAAATTTATCAAATCACTTTATTTACTGTTACTATGATCAGTTGGATTGATATGAATAGTCATTTGTCTGCTTATGATGTATGTATTCTAGCTACTTTATGGTTTAATAAAAACGACGAATGATGTGTGTTTGTTATATCCCAATGATATTTTTCAGCTTAGTGCATGTCACTTCTTCACAGAATAAATGAATAACCTAACTGAATCAAGACAAAATTCAATGATACACAATGGAACAAATTAAAATGAATTCAATTGTAATGGTTATTTTTGTGGATATTGGTACCTTTAATCGATTGAATATATAATAGATTCATGTTGTCTGGGTAACATCGTAAAACAGGGAGCACTGGATAGCTGCTTCGACCTAGTGTGAAACTTCTCGTGACTGATGGAGTTCAAACTTATTGGGAATGAGACAGTTGTCACAAATGACGTTGGATAATAGCCGAGCTATGTATCACAAATTGATGAAAGTGGGAATCGTATGATTGGATGCCGACTCAATGGGGCAGAGGGTTAGGCGTTCACCCTCACCCTGAAGCCTCTGGTGCGGAATTTGGAGTGCGCACTTCCGGAGAGTTGCACACTAGGACGAAACAGCAATCCAATGCTCCTAGTTTTCAGTGGAACCCAGCCAACATCAATCTGTGACATATCCAATCACCTAAAAATCAAAATAAGTTCGTACAATCAAAATCGTGTCATGTCAAGGCATTTGGGTCAATCGTGAGTTAAATTGTGACACACTTGTATAAGTTAGTATGATGCGAATAAGTGTGAATAAGGTACATGTTAAATGAAAATAGATTGTATGTATGCATACATGGATGTTATTTGATACTCTCAATTGATATCGCTTGGATAGAAAGTTTATATTGGATGAGTAGTAAGTTCTTCGTTTTTGTTATATTCAGTTAGATTTAACACTAGGTGAAACGCATCAGGTATTCGTCTGAATGATTTGGAATTTTTTAATATTGACTTTATGGTTAGGATAAATAGAATGTGCAGACTGATGTTACTGATTTGATTTGGAATTTTTCGAGTTTACCAGCATAATTTTGAAGCAGAGGTTAAAATCTGCGATTGAAATAAAATTATGCTGCCAAACTAGTCATCATTGTGAAGTCAAATACCATGACTTCCATATAAGTCTCGTAATTACATGAATGATTGCATCACATCCCACATTATTTACCGATTCACATGTATTTGTGGACATACATACATAAGAAGGAGTGACAGGAAAACTGCAACCAAGAGCGGGAGAACATGTGCCTACATGGTTTCAAAAACAAATAACAACAAATCATCCAACTGAGACAGGCAATAGAAAACTATGCTCGTTGATCGTGAAATATATTCTAGATACAGGTTCATAAGTTTGACATTACAACAGCTTTTAAGGATCAATGTAGGAGTCATCACAAACGCATACTTAGATTTATTGAAGCTTTAGCCACTAGAAAGTGAGAAACAATTTACTATAACATCGAATCTACCCTGCCAATTGTCAATCAATCAATCAATCAATTCCTGTAGTGATGGTGGTGGTGAGGGAACGCTGTCAAACAAACACGTCATATTAGTTCATGAAATCGTATACAGTTGGTCTGAGTGGTGTTTCTAAATTCAGACTATCTTGGTGAATTATTCTCATCAACGGTTAGAGACTTTGAGTGATTGGTTGCAATGGATCAAGTGCATTCATTTCTGTGTATCTAGTGTACTGAAAATGAAAGCAACATTTCCATTTGATGTAACAAACTGGTATGAATTAGTCAACTATTAAAAACCCCGTAGCACTGATTGCTATTTCTTTTCCATGTGGGACACTTCAATAGTGGGCAATCATGATATTACCAAGAAACCAATGTTAAGACCTTCAAGATTTACAGTGAACGCTTATCATTTAGACCACCGGGTAAACTTTCAACGGTCGATATCTCTAACTCAGTGAGTTTGTGACAAATACTCAGCGACCTAGTTCATTACCTATCAGTGAGTAACTGCCTCGCACCCCACATAATTGAACTCCCCTGGTGATATCTGCTAAACATCCAGTTATAAATGTTTTCATCGGATTATTTCAAATCAATTAAGTAACTGATTTCATCATCACTATTATTGACTTAATCAAAATTTACAATTCAATGATTTATTTAATGACGAATTTATTCACTATAGCACATTTAAAGCCAAACGTTTTCTTTTAAATATACACTGATATACTCCACACTTGAACATGTACAGTTGGTTAGTCTACACTTAAGATTGATTATAATCAAGTGTATGTACATCATGTACATCACACTTGTAACTTGATGAGGTTATACTTTATTGACTACTTACAAGCTTTTAAGTGTGTTTCATTAAGTGACATTCATCGATTATCACTTTAGTGATGAATTAATATACGATATAGTCATGAGAATTACTTTGTTTGTGATATTAAGATAAATGTAGAGAAGGAGAATAAAGATCGAAAACTGTTTCGCTTTGAATGTATCAATAAGAAGACAGTAAGTCGTCTATATTGACTGATCACTGAGTAGTGAACTATTTCATGTTAATCTTGATGTGAGAACCTATTGAATTCCATCGATCAGGTTACAATAGCTTGTTGATGTTAGGCCGGACCACAAAGAAGTGTAACAAACTTTCAGAACTGTGTTTCGAGAACACTATTTCACTTGTTCTAACTGTCTGTAATGTAAACATTTTGTTCCTATTATTGTTACGCCCACTTCCCCTATCCTCCCGTTAAGCATAATTACTGCTAGTATATTGTCTCTTGTTATGGACTACAGTTAATTAGTTATGTACAAGTTGTTCCTATTGACTACCACTATTCCCCTCGTTCTGTATTCATGTTAATTTGCTAATTGGTTTGCTGTGCGGTCTGAATTAATGTATATATAAGGAAATGCTTGAAATATAATATGATTCTGTCTGGCTGATCTATTGGCTCGCATTCTTCTCATTTCGGATTGGGACTAAGTGGGCACAGGGCAGACGCACAATTACCAACTTGGCACTAGTAAATTGGCACTCGGCCAACCAACCAACAGCCCCCAATTTTCTTGCGTCATAACAGTTGATAACATAACAAACTGTGAAACTAGGTAAAGCAAACTCCTATTCTTGCGTTAAACACTAGTCCCTTCACGACTACAAGTATATTATCCAAACAAATGTTAACTATCAATAAATCTAGAATAAGCATAGTTTACTGCTAAATAACCCTATGAAATAATAATATTTTCATTATATTAAAAGTAATATTTAGATTTCTTTAAGTTGGATTGTGTCTGGAAGATGAGATCCTGGAAGAGTGTTTAGCCCTATATGGGACTTTCCAGCTGCATATACCTACATCCTAGTGTAGAAGCTTACATCGGAACTCTAATTCAGTAAGTTTCATGGTAAACAACACTGCGTTTGCCACTTGGCTGTTGACTTTAGACAACTATACTTGTACAGATGGTAGGCATATATAATTTCCACACTACCTCACCAGTGTACGAATTCACATTTGTCACATCTTGGACTAAACATTTAATCTCCAGGCCTCTTTGTCAGTATCCAATTATTTTTTTGCATTTTCAACTTTAGTCTGTTTGTGATGCTAAGTGGCGATTATTCATCGTCGTCGATAAGTAACAGGCTTACGTCTGACATCTCTGCGTTTTATCTATTTTGGCTTTTTAAATAATTATTATTAGTATAAGTGGTAGGAAATGAAACAGCTCTCCAGTGCTTTATGGTACTGATTGATTACTTAGTTGCAGCCAGTTACTGATGCATACTAGAGACATCAATGGACACTAGGAGGTAGTAGTATTGTTGGAATTTGTGAATTTCAATACAGTGCGATCATCATACTTCCAGGAATACAATTAGTATTTGAAATTTTGATTTGATTTCATTCTTAGACACTTATTGAAGTCGACTGTTTATATTTACTTGATTTCCTCCTTCGTTTTATAAGCATCAAAGATGCAAACACCTGATAAATAATAACTGGGCATTGAATTTTTAATGTCAGTTCACTAGCGACTAGCTTCGCTAAGTAATTTCTCCAGTTCTAGTAAGAAGACGAGACCAGTGAAGTTCAACTATGTTGGGTGTTAGACAGTTACCCACCGATGGCAGTGGATCAAGTCGCGTAAATATATTGCGAATTGACTGAGTTGAAAATGTCAACCGTTGGATGCTGACCAGTTCAATGGTCTAATGGTAAAGCGATTGCTGTGGAACCATAATGTTCTGGGTTAGATTCCTGGAGAGGCTGTTGATGCCCTCTGCTGAAGAGTCCTGTGCTAAGATAAAACAACTGTCCAGTGATTCCTGGTTTTCAATGGCTGTTTAATTCAGATCACTTTGTGAAATCAAGTTAACCTGATAAATCACTGATGCTGAAACTAAAGGAAATGAGGAAAGTAATATGACCAGTTATTGTTGGCGAAAAAATGACTTATTAACCTTACGGTTAGGCATTGATGACTTTTGGTTACCAGTAAGTTTTAGTTGTATATTCCACTAGTCTATGGTGAACCCTAGTCAGATATCACGGTCTATATGCGCGACTTGATAATTTTCAATATAAGTTCAAATCACACCACAATTAAATAAGTAAGAATACAAGTATTGTTTCATTTGGATTGTGGGTGGCAAGCTAGATTTAATTCTCACGTCTCGTCTTATTTGGGACTCGTCGGCCAAACTGTACTTGCATTCCGATGTTGATGTAGACACTGGACTCGAACTCAGTTCGTTTTATGTCAAAGGAGTCCTGTCATGAACATCAACAGTGAGATGTAGGTACATACTAGTTGACCAGTCTCAAACTGGATGAAACGTGCGTTCTGAATTTCGCTTACTAACCACAATCCGACTTAGTTAATACATTGTGAATTATCGTTATATCCAGGCGAATCCGCGCAGGATGCATATATCGCAATAAAAACTTGATCAATTTCACTTCACTGTCGAATCAATTAGAAGATTCAAATACATCCCAATTAAACTTGCAGACTATTCAGGATTGAAAAAATGTTCTCATCTTATAGGTAATTAAGTTGTTTTATTCTTTTTAGCTAAGTCAGGTTAGTATAAAGCTAGCAGTTTAACGTGCAACTGCTTGAAGACTAGAAGTCAGGTGGTTATTTGTAGATGACAGTAGATGATTGTCATACTAATTACTAAATAAACAATAGCTAAAATTTGAAATAGTAAATACGAATCCTATGATCTATGAATGATGCGTTCTCAGTAAAATCAGATTTTTGATTTAGGTAAATGTGACTAGAATGCGTGTTTACCGATGCGGTGTTGTGAACTCAGGTAAAGTAGCTGTCAAAGTTTCTCTTCAGTGAGTATCTGAATTATTCCAATCCATGATTTTAATGCAATATATTCAATATGACTACTACTACTACTGCTACTACTACTACTTATACTACTAATTTTATAGAGGGATGTACCAAAATAAAAAAAAGTACGTCTGTCTGAGAAGTAGTATAATTTGATTTATTCTAATTATCGAATGGAAATAAGGCCATATTTAAAGGCAAAAGGAGATTATCTTCTATAAAACTCTTAAATTAGTTCTAAAAAGCTGGATCTTCAACTTCAAGTTCATTCCATATTGTAATTAGTTTAAGTTACACTAATAAGTAGTGTACAGTTGTCCAAGAACCTCTATATTTTTTCAAGATGGGGCTGAAGTAGGGGTTGTAAAAAAATCAATATAAATGAATCTGAACGACAAATGAAGATGAAGTGATGTAAACAGATATCATTCATTGTTCTGAATCAGACAACCATTGATCACCTGGAAGTACTGGACAGCCCATTTGTCCTAGTATGGGACTTTTCAGCAGTGCGCATCCACGACCCTGTTGGGGATCGAACCCAGGACCCTCTGGCACCGCGACGAGCTCTTTACCATTGGACCAATGAGCTGGCTCCTAACGGCTGATATTTCTATTTCAGTTAATTCGTGATACGTTTGCGTGACCTCATCCATTGTCATCGTTGAGCAACTGCCTCACACCCGACACGATTGAACTCCACCGGTCACGTCTTCACACTAGAACTCCAGGAATTACCTCAAGAAGCTAGTCACTAGTGAGCTGATATTTTTAGTTACATTTGGGGGTTGTGGAGATAGTTGTCAATCCTGATATTATTGTAAACATTCTATAGCACTGAATAGATGAATTAAGTATAATAATCATGGAGAAAATTTAAGATAGTGAACAAGTTCAAAGTCATTCACAAAATACATCATACCACATTGGAGTAATACTACATTGAACAAAATATTCGTCCAGTTTATTTATTTAGACTCATTCATAAGCTAACATTGTGAAGCGATGTAATATCTTATCATTGATATCAATGCATATAGGCAACTGTAGAAAACGTCGAAATTCTTGAAACTATGAATACTAATGAATTTCCTGAATAGTAACCATCCAGTCAATCGACAGTAAAAATGGCACATTGACAGAAATTTCATCTATTAACCCTATACAGAAGAGATTCAATCATTCATTTATTTGAAGGATTAACAAACACGTATAAATCGACTATAATGCAGTTATGAATTCGAAACTATGAGCACAATCAATTACATATATGGCCACCGTTATGAACTGATTTAATACATGTTGAATACCTGCGAATCTTACTACTATACGAAGTAGGGGCTAGTGATTACGTCATGAACAAAAATGAAGACTGTACAGTTAAGCTGTCTTGCTCAGAAAATTCTATAACACACATAGTAAGATGGTAGCGAAGATTTGTAACTAAAAGGTCGGTTTCGGTTATACTTTATTTTCTATACTGAATGGTTCAAGTGTGGATCTTTCATTGTCATTTTGGATGACTTCATCGACCTGAGCTTTTGACAAAAGTGAGCTATACAAGTGACAAACAAAACGAAATCGCTAAAACTCTTTGGCAAGACATTAGGCAAGAAATTAATCATCATTGTTATACCAGATGAACCGTGAATTCCTTTTGTTTGCATACATTAGGGTTTATACGATGAATAGTGACTGCTTCTAGATACCACAGAAGCCTGACATTATTCTGCCTACTCATCACACGGATGGTAACATAAGGATTCATTGAATGACCAGTGTCCCATGATATGTTTACTAGGATAATCTAAAGCCATTTAATGCCACATTCTTAGGAATATGTCTTAAAATTGTTCTAGACACTACCTTCTCAATTATTTCAGCCTATGTGCTACCACATGTACATGTAAAATGGTAAATACAACTGGAGGTAACTACAAGTGGTTTATTATCTAAATTTGATTCTCTAAACAACTTTTTGTTGAATAAGTAATAACCAAATTTACAACAGGATAAGTCAATGTTATACTACCACGTAGTCAGTGACTATTTTGAATGCTGAGATCAACACCATTTAAATGAATGAATAATGAACACATTCTTTTTAAGGACTATTATTTACTATGGTGATGTATTTGTTAATTTGGGATGCTTTTATATGAATTTTACAGGATAATCATTATCAACAACAGTTCTATGAATGACCTCCAGTTCATTTTCTAATGAAACGTTAGAACATACTTTGGTTACTCGTAAGAGCCACCTTTTAACCGAATTCTTTTTATATGAGTTTAGACAGTAGCTGATAAGAACAAGTATTGACTTGTCCAGGAAGTTTAGTAATGAATACATCGTCAAACCTGATTATCTTTTATTGAATTATCTTGTTGTCTTTAAGTCCAAGAAAGTTATATTATATGGTAATTCATACTCGCTTATAAATTTTAAGTCACTATAAGTACTAGTCATCATTAAAGACAAATGGCTATTACACTAGTTTGTTACAATCAACATTATACTTGTAGAATAACTTCTACTGGTTAGCGTATTTTTAGCAAGCTTGTGTTTTACGGGATAGGGGTACTAGCCCTATGCCCAACCCTCCCCCTTTAAGCGGGCAGCAACCCTAGAAGAGCTGTGGGCGGAATTCTTACGACGGACTACAGTGCAAAATCGTGCATGGAAGACAGCTGACAGATGCATTCACAGTGAGAACTGGTGTCAAATAAGGCTGTTTGCTCTCGCCTTTCCTCTCCCTCCTAGTGGTTGATTGGATCATGAAATCCTTACATCTGAGGGTAAGCACGGAATTTAATGGACGTGTAGGATGCAACTCGATGATCTAGACTTCGCGGATGATCTAGCACTTCTATTCCATACTTACCAGCAAATGCAAGTGAAGACAACCAACGTAGCAGCAACCTCAGCATCGACAGGCCTGAACATACATAAGGGAAAGATCAAGATCCTCAAATTCAACACAGAGAGCACCGACCCAATTGAACTTGATGGAGAAACTCTGGAAGTGATGGATACCTCCACATACCTAGGGAGCATCATCGATGAACAAGGAGGATCCGATGCAGATGTAAGGGCAAGAATCGGCGAAACAACGGCAGCATTCTTACAGCTGAAAAATATTTGGGAGTCCAAACAACTGTCTACCAACCTCAAAGTCACACTCTTCAGTTCGAACGTCAAGTCAGTTTTTCTGTATGGAGCTGAAACGTGGATGGCTACTTCAAACATCCTCATAAAGGTATAGGTATTTATTGAGAGCTGTCTACGCAGAATATTGAATGTCTGTTGGTCGGAAACCATTAGCAACAGCCTACTATGGAGGAAAACAAACCGACTTCTAGCTGAAGAGGAAATCAGGAAACGACGTTTGAAATGGATAGGACATACATTGCGAAAATCATCACATTGTATCACGAGACAGGCATTAACTCTAAACCCTGTTAGAAAACGGAAAAGAGGAAGGCCAAAGAACACACTGCGTCGAGAACTGGAAGCAGACATTAAAAGGATGAACAGTAACTGTAGACAGATATAAAGGATTGGTGAGGACAGAGTTGAATGGAGAATACTGGTGAGTGGCCTATGCTCCTCCGAGATGGGTAACAGGCGTAAGTAAGTAAGTAAGTAAGTATAACTTTTAGTAAAAACACTATTTTGTGTGTAAGTGAAAGAATTAGAGCTCCCAAAATGTGGGGATGAATTTGTTTCATCCCACCTACAATCTTGATTGTTCGTGTTTTACAAAAAATTCATTAACGGAACTAACTGTATGAAACATACTATTGATTGCATTAAATACTAGCTCTGTCTGCAATCTCCCCTAAGGTTGCCAATGGTTCCAAGCCCGGATAAAGAAGGAGGGTTGGATATAGGGTTATTAACCCCATCCTGTATAAAATTAACCTAGCTAAAAAAATCGCTAACCAGAAAAACACCACTTCAACCATTATAACTCTACTCTGGGAGTTGGGGAAGGGTCTTCATTTCAAAGAGCTGGGATGCCTCATAGTGAAAATCGATTTTATCCATAAGTCACGAATTCGGTGCCCCTTCTGACAATCGGAGCGACAATTAATCGAGGTACATGAAATGTTTTCACGATGATTTTATTAAATACTAAGTTCTTGCTAAACAGATGAACGATAAAACAGAAAGTAACATTTCACTTTAATATAAATTTAATTATCTAAGTTATAGTATTACTTAAAGCCGATTAAGTTCGTCACGCAAGATGTTGGCAGGGTGACACTTAAAATCAAGGATTATTGGAAGGCTGTTTTGTCCTAGTATGAGACTATTTATTGGCGAACATCCTAAATTTCACCCCACAGGACACAGGTTGGCGAACATCTAATCCTCTGCACCACTGGACCGATATTCAGTGGTAGAATTCGCACTTCCATTAATTTGTGATATATAGCTCATTGCTAATCCATTGTCATTGGTGATAACTGTCTCACTCCTAACATGTAGGAATCCTATAATTGAATGCTGACCCAATGATGCAGAGGGCTAGGTGTTCGCTAACATGGAGCCATTCAGGTCGAATTTAGTGCAAGCACTTCCATAGAGGAGTCCCATATTGGACGAAACAGCTGTTCAATGCTCTATTGTTTTTATTGGTACCCTGTCATCGTCAATCTGTTACGAATTCAACCAACTATCACTTAATACTAATCTCCATAGACTCTTAATTAATATATTTCTTCCCAAACATTTAAGTTGATATATTCAATATAGTAACTCAACATTGAAATATGGTAATTCTGATTAGATAATTTAATTTAGTGACGTTATATAAGAGACCTTTTCTGTCATAGTAATCGATGATGAAAAGAAGATTGTTTCTTATTTATGACATTGAATCTATTCTCTAAGAATTTCTACATTTACATACAGTTGCATTCATTTGTCTAATTGACATTTACATGCATAGTAACAAAGTATAATCATTAATGTAATCTACTACATTAGATGAAATGAATCAGTATTTTCTAGAGATTTATCTGTACTACTGAATATATATATTAAAGAAAATTCATCTGATAATTTGAATGTATTTAAATCTTCCAACTGATTTATCATAGAGCGGAACTGTTTCATCTTTAATGCCATATATACATTCTTGGTGGATTGCCCCAATACAGTGATAATTCATAAGTATAATTTGAGTTGAATTGTGACTGATTGGTGGAAATAAACTCACTTTGAGTTCCTGTATAAACATTAACATTAAAATGTGACAGGTACATCCAGCTGATGAGTCCTAAACAGGAAAAAATGGGCTTCTTTGATTTCACTATCCGGCTACACTCTAACTCTAATCAAACTTTTCTGATCATTTTTGTACAATATTTAAATTAACCATAAAATTACTGTTGCAAAGTCCATTAGTTACATTGTAAGGTTGACTAATTATACTTTGATCATACTTTAATATTCGTATTACTTATAGTGATATATCATAGAACACTCTACATGTTAGAATAATCACTTTTTATATGGTATGATTAATTGTTTCTGATAGTGCCTATCTATGATTAAAATGGATAGTAATTATGATGTAAACCTGAATTTAACTTATAATTAGTGACTAGTGATTAACTTCAGCATGTTCCTGAAGCTCTAGTGAGAAGTCGTAACTGGTAGAGATCAATCTTATCAAAAGGGAAACAGTTATCACCAATGACAATGGATTAGCAATGAGCTATATATCACAAATTAATG
Organism: Schistosoma japonicum; assembly: GCA_025215515.1. NCBI lineage: Eukaryota > Metazoa > Platyhelminthes > Trematoda > Strigeidida > Schistosomatidae > Schistosoma > Schistosoma japonicum. The sequence goes on along the minus strand of CM046062.1, from coordinate 4,287,622 downwards.
GAAATGCGAATTCTACTACTGGATATTGGCCCAGAGGTGCAGAGGATTAGATGTTCGCCAACCTGTAACCTCTGGGGTGAAATCTAGAATGTTTACTAATGAGAAGTCTCATACTAGGACGAAACGTTTGTCCGGTGCTGGATGGTGATTAATGGTACCCAACCAACATCACTCTATGATTTATTCAATCAACTAAAAATACCGATTTAAACAAACTGTGTGAATGCGATTATAATTAATTTGTTTTATAGTCTGACGATTTACCTTTGGAGATATGATCACTTAATACTATTAGTCTTAATTTGAAGTGGTTAGGAGGTAGCTAACGATGAACTATAAACGTAGGGGTTATTCTAAATAAAAGTACTTGTAATCTCCTGAGATGATTAATACAGCTTAACTTCAAAGGCCAACAATACTTGTCATAGACTGTGAAGTTAATTAATGTGAGTTTGAAACCATAAGAATACTAGGCACATTATCATCATCATCAACAACAACAACAACATAGAACCGGACACATACGCCCATAGGTTCAAGTTGTAATACCACATTGGAACTACAAGGTAACAGAGGTAACATAATAACTGAATGCAAGAGAGGAGAGTAAATTAAAGGTATGCAGAAAATGAGGATAGAATTCAAGATTTAGATGAAGTGACCGATTCTGAGCCATATTTCCAAGTGTCTTCAGCTATCTATTGAGACTATCACGCTGACCCCAACCAGGTAACCTGCATCTTCCAACATGACTTAGACCAACAGTCAAGAACTTCATGAACTGATGTCATGTTTTGGTTTGCCGCCCCTACCCTTCTTCCACCCTACTTCAACTCTAGCTAACATCGCGTGACGAGGCAGGCGGTAGTCAGGCACGGGAAACACATATCCCAGCCATCTCAGTCGATAAACGTTAATGACATCTTCGACTGACTTACCATATTTCCTAAGAACATTTTGTCTAACCTCTATTTTACTTATTCGACTGTTCCATGATATACGAGAGATGCTACGAAGATTTCTGTTGTCATATACCTTAACTTGACGCATATCTTGTGTTTACGTAGCTCACGTTCCGCAGCCATATGCTAGAACGGCGCAGTACACCCGGCTATTTTTTAAGATACGGATATCTCGACTACACCACATGTGGCGTAAATTGGCGAATTTCAATCGAGCTTTCTGAATCCGTGATTAGAATTCGTCAGACACCGACCCCACCAGGGGTGATGAGACTTCTGAAATAAGTGAGGAGATCAACGCATTTAATTACTTTACCCTCTGAGATTAATCTAGGTAGAGAACCAGGCCATTCATGGAGTAACATTTTGCATTTAGAAGAAGAGAAGCGCATCCCGAATATGCTTGCATTGTAACTCAAGGTGCTCAGGAGACTCCGCTTATTGTCAGCGTCTTTACCGAATAGGACTATATTGTCTGCGTGTAGTTTGTCGACGAGAAGATCTCCTGGAATAAGGCTAATTTCTGAGGAGTTAAAAGAAGTCAATGAGACTTCTAAGAAAACATCTATAGTGAAATTAAATAAGAATGAGGATAAGGGGTAACCCTGACGAACCCCACTTGAGGATAAAATTTCTCATGATAATTCGCCATAAGCTCTAACTCGACCGGTGGTGACCTAGTAAAGAGCCTTTATAAAGTTTATGTACTTTTGAGGTAGGCCTTTTAATGACAAACACTGCCACACGGTCTACGGACTCGAAGCTGCTTTGAAGTCAAGAAATACAACTGTAGTTAGACGATGGTACATATGTTTATGTTAGAGCATCTGGCGCAGGGTGAATGTTTGATCAATGCAGCTACGTCTAGGTCTGAAATCAGTCTGCTGTTCTCTAGTGTTGGATAAACGCAGAATGATTATAAAGGATAATATTTTAGATTAGTCAAACTGATTCCTCTGTGGTTATCGCAGAAGGACTTCTATCCCTTTTGTAAATTGGAACGACTAATGAGCGAAGCCGGTCAGATGGAATGATGTTCAGTTCCCATAGGTCGGTTAATTTATCATTCAACCTATCAGCTAAAAAACTGGACTACCCTCCTTAAAAATATTGGTAGACAACTTATCAAGTCCTGCTGCTTACCCTCGCTGCAAGTTACTTATAGCCTTTGCAATGTGATTGAGAGTTGGGAAACCTGTTTCAGTTTTTCATCCAGATAGCTTGGGAATAGTAAGTAAGCTAAGAGTAGTTGGGAGCCAGTTGAACTGTTCATGAAAGTTATCCACCCATCATTCTAATCTTCTAGACTGGGAGTTAGTCACAGACCCATCTGTTTCCTGGATACTTTCACTAACGGCCGGTTTCTTAATACCGGTGTCCTTAATAAGTCAGAACAGCTGTCTACTAAAACCCGCCGATGCTTCCATCGCTTTTGCTTTTGTTGCCCACCACTGTTCATAATCCTTACGCAGACTCTTCGTCAGTCTGCATTTCAATCGTCATCGCACTTCATCGTTCTCTGATCCTGCTGGAATGAGTTTTAGATCCTCCATCAGCTTACTAGAAGTTCAAGAGATCCAATGGTCTTTCATAACCTTTGGATTGAAGTTAGATGCAGATAACGCAGATATGTTTGTACCTGCTTCAAAATCGTTCCAACCTGTTTCCGGATGAATCTGTTGGTTTCGGGCAACTAAATGCTTAGCCAAACCATTTCTAAATGTAATCTTGGCATTTTCAGTCTCGAATTGATATCTTAGAGGTTTGCCTGATGTGATATTTTTGAGACCAGTAGAACGCATAGAAATATATGCTCTTACTAGGGCGTGGTCAAAATCTAAACACAGGCCGCAGTAAGAGCGGCAGTCCTCCATACAGATTCTCCAACAATATCTGATGCCGAAGTGGTTGATTTGCGTCCGTCGTTGTGTAGATGTTGGAGGTTGCCAGGTTAAAGAATGTCTCTCTTTACGCTTAAAGTTTGTGCTAGTTAAAAATAAACGGTAGTCTGAACATAATTGCATTAGACGATCTCCGTTATCTGTTCGCTGGGCTGGGATGCCGAGTGACCCACCTGAGTGTTTTTCAGCTTGATTCAGCCTACCGACTTGGGCACTGAAACCACCTGCTATGATTACTATGTCTAAGTCCCTAGCTTTCTGAAGGAGGCTAAAGAACTACATTCAGTGGGGGCATAAGCAGAGATGAAAAAAGGCATCGGTGTATGGTTATATCTTTCCGAGTTGTTGCTGTGCCATTTAGATGGACAGCACATAAAAGACTGTTTACAGGAATCCACTTGAGAAGTGCCTGTTCTGCTCGTAGGCTTAGTGCTATATCTACACCGGCCAGGCCACGTGGACCTGCTATATAGGGTCTCCAGATAAAATAAGGGTGAATTATTCTGTTCCAGGGAAACTGTTATGAAACCCAGGTTAATGAAAATTTCTTTTCGATTTACTCAAAACCAACTTACGTCATAACATAATGCAAGCGTATGTGACTAGAGGATACATCTCGAACCAGTAAATATAACTTCATCAGCGCTATGATAACGACCAGACAAGCATAACTTTTACGGCTGCTCAGTGGTTATTCATTGTACTTTTCAACCTATCATCGGATTTTGAATTTCATCTTGTTGTACGACATGAATGTGGATATTAATATCAGTAATGAGAAGCGTTCAGAAGCGACAGAAAATGCGGTAACGAAAACTACATACTATTCAAAATAACTAGATTCCAATATACGAACTATGTAACAATGGCCACCAGAGTGCATATGAAAATCAATTTAGAAATCACTATACGAAGTTTGGGATCCTTTGAAATCAGTGCCATTAACTGTTATAACGGGACAGAGAATCTAGAATCACAACCTGTGAATTTCATTCTCCATGTTATCGAAACCCTTATCGCTAAGCATCTATTACTCACTTGGTAACCATGATATTTGCTTTACTTTCGACGTTGCATGGCAAAATCCAGGAAAATGAAATTTATTGACTTTTTCTAACTCCATGGTAAATTGAATATCTTTATGTGCTTAATTGAAAATTTTCAATAAGTAGTTAGCATGTTTTTCATTATTGCATACGATGAAGGTATCATCCACATACCTTGAATAATGCGTCATTGCCTCAATCACCGTTTTTATGTTTTTTGTTTTCAAGATTAGCCATAAAAGTGTCTGCTAGGATAGAACCTAATAGACTACCCATTGCAACACCATCAATTTGGCGATATATCTTATTATCGAACCGGAACTGGATGTCCTTTGTACACAAAAGTAATAGTCGTTTCAATTCAACCACTTGTAGAGGAAGTAGGTCAGAGTGTTTGCATATAATGTCAATGGTTTCAAGGAGTGGTATATTGGTAAATACGGATGTTACATCAAAGGAAACCAAAGACTTGCTGGAAATGTCAATTTTATCCAATATTTCAACGAAATGAAAGGAGTCTTTCAGGGAAAACATAGACAGACGTTGACGGATAAGCTCAGGCTTCTCTGTTAACCATCGAGCCACCTTATTATGAGGTGAATTTATCATCGACATTATAGCCCTAAGTGGGGTGTTTTGTTTATTCACTTTCGGTAGACCATACATGTATGGCAACCGAGATCCTTCAGGTTTCAAATTATTATACGTCTTGTTATCAATTAGTTTCTTCTTTAGAAGTTCCCTCAGTAAATTGGTAATTCGTTTCTCTGTGGAATCCGTCAAGTCTTTGTTTAACTTATCAGCTTTGAATCTTGCTTGGTCACTTAAGATAGTGATCATACGATATTTTTATTGTTTCAGTAAACTATAAGTATATGAACATTTTGTGCCTCAATTTCTCACTGTCTTACTGAAATCAAAATTCCCATGTTCTTCTGTCTTCAGGATTTCAACTAGTTGGCTTCAAGACATTCGAGTATACGGTTCGAGTTCATGGTTTGTCAAATTATCAAATACAAATTATAACAATGATTTATCCATAGCTACACATTTACACTTAACATTGATCTCATGTTTTTCTATGTCATTATTCATTATGAATGAAAAAAATAATCAACATATTGAATGTACAATACATCAATGTTATACATGATTAATTTTCATTCGATATTTCTCATTCTACCTAGTTTCTTCATAACTGACATCTAATTTACATAATAATAATAATAATAATAATAATAATAATAAATATTATTATTATTATTATTCAACATGTTGTTCAATAACTCAAATATATTGAACATTGAATATCTAAATTCTAGTTTCTCAATTGAATTGGCTCTTTATTTAAATTACTTGACAATATGTCAGTTAAACAAAAACAAAAGAAGGAATTATGGTCACCTTAAATTGATTTCATGCATTAAGAGTGAGGTAGTGAGTAAGAGTGTGTGTGAGAGAGTAGCCTAGTGATAGTCTTTGATTGACTGATTACATACACATGGTTATAGTATAAAGTATATTGTCATTTTGTTTATAGAACTTTGTTTTAATTATAATTTATGACATAAAACTTATAGATAAGATGATTGTAAACTGATTTAGATAATTTCAGCATTATTGGTATTATTTAAGTTGGATTGTGACTGCCAAGTGGAATCCAGGTAGCGTATTTCGTCCTGAGTAAGACTTGTCGGCTGGATGTACCTGCATCCCAATGATGATGTTCACAGTGGTATTCAAACTTAGACTACTGAGACCAGATAATCACACTTGTGCAACGGGTGCATAGGTATTAGGATGAACTTATATATTCCAGTTGATTTATTATGAACTGAAGCTGATTAGTCTCAGTTGATATATGTACCTCCTGAGCGGATTTCTTTGATATAGCGATTATTCGCTATATCGTCTAGTGGTAAATGTAGTGGCGTTTGACACAACACAGACTGAGTTCGAATCCCACTGTGAACTACATCGAGATAATAGTTCATCTTTATTAAACAGAATGAAATGAACCTTCTAAATTGTATTGATAATCATAATTTAACTTTAGAATGAATTCACATTATTTCTATCTGATTTAATAGTTTTCTTAGTGATTTATAATAATTTGACAATAGATAAAGAACTGTCAATATCATCATTGACATCATTTCATAATGTGAAATTGACAAAGAAATCGTAATAATGATTGTCTTTTCAATGTCTCATCTATATAGGTTTTGAATAACTGATCACTTATTCTGAGTGCATACAATGTTGTACAGGTAACTGTATAACGATTATAAGAATGACGCTATTTCATCTATTGATGTACGGAATAGTAGATAGTATCTTAGTGATTCAGCTTTCTGTTAATAGTTCCAGGAAAATTACTCAGTCTATTTCAGTCGGAACAGATAGATAACCATCAGATCTAAGTCAAATATACACATTAGTAATTAATAAATTAAGGGGGTTGCAGTGGAGATAGTTAATTTGTCATTGTTGATATCATGAACAACCTCCTTAATTGTAACTAAATATCAGCTCACTAGTGACTAGCTCTTTGAGGTAATTCCTGGAGTTCTAGTGTGAAGACGTGACAGGTGGAGTTCAATCGTGTCGGGTGTGAGGCAGTTACCTACCAATAACAATGGATGAGGTCGTGCAAGCGTATCACGAATTGACTGAATTAGAAATATCAACCGTTAGGAGCAATCTCAGTGGTCCAATGGTAAAGCGCTCGTCGCGGTGCCAGAGGGTCCTTGGTTCGATCCCCAACGAGGTTATGGGTGCGCACTGCTGATGAATCCCATGATAGGGCGAAACAGCTGTCTATTGCTTCCAGGTGATCAATGGTTGGCTGGTTCAGATCAATTCGTGATATCAGCATTGACAAATTAATAAATACTAAGTGTTATGTGATAGTTAGAAATGAGTGATGTTTAGATACAATTCTTAAATAAGGTAATAAAATACTTCCTTAAAGCCTTTCAATGTGAGATGTCAGTTAGATTTAAAAGATGGATTTCAAAACTTTAACATACCTCATTAATATAGGAGGATAATTATAAAACAGGATGAATGTGAGTTTCATCATATATGGGATTCATCAGATGACTAAAGTTATACTGTGACTCAAATACAGTTGTTATATTGATTGTTTCAAGCAGAATATCTAACTTTCGAAACTGTCTTCTAGAAGACTATTTCATTTATTTTGAGTACATGTAAATTGATTATGTTGTTTCCATTATTTTAGTGTCTCCCTATCAATAACCTCCCATTACACTCGTCAACTATAACAATACACTGCCTCATACCCGACACGTTTGAACCCCACTGATGGCATGGATGAGATCACGCAAACGTATCATGAATTGACTGAATCAGAAATATTAATCGTTAGGAGCCGACTCAGTGGTCCAATGTTAAAACGTTCACTGTGGAGATAGAGGGTCCTGGGTTCAATCCCCTATGGGGTCGTGAATGTGCACCGCTGAAGAGTCCCATACAAGGAAGAAACGACTGTCCAGTGCTCCCAGGTGAACAATCGTTGTTGGATTCAGATTAATTCGTGATATCGAAATTGATAGATAACCATAGCCCTCCCCCAACTTATAAACATATTGCTTTCCACTCTGTAACAATAACTGTGTATCTGTTCCAGCAATTCATAGTCATTATTGTTCCTCTTTGAAAAATTGTTATTTTTCCTATCGGTTCACTATGTGATCAGCTCTTGTTTATACATTACACCAGCAAATGTAATATAATTTAACTGGTTGATTGTTGGCTCACTTATCATGTGCTGTTCTGTCTTGCATAGGGCGAGGGAATAAAAATCACGAGGCAGATGTGCGAGTGTAGAACAATCGTCTTACTATATATATAGTCTTATACAGATGTTGTAACCTGTTGAGTTGGTATTTGAAACAAATCGATTAAGTTCTGGTACTGGACTAAACATCAACAATGAAATGTAAGCATATCTGGCTGATGAGACCCAAATAGGACGAAATATCGTTTGGCTTCCATTTGCTAATCATAATTTAATATTAATAAACGAAAGGTATTTATGAGTTATATTTTCAGTATTCTTTCCTCTTAATGCTTCCCATTAATTCAATACTATATGCCTATCAAAACTAACTTGGTAATGCACCGCATTTGTCTTGTTTTACTTACTTACTATTATTGTTCATTTATTTTACTAGTCGGTTCAATGAAATAACAAACTACTTTTAATTTAGGTAGTTTTGTTTTGTTTAGTTTTTTCTTAATGCCGACATTTATATATCCGCCTACAGAACTCGTCAAAAGTTTCAATAACCATTAAAGATTGAAGTTATTCAATGAAATACTAATTTTGTTTTTATCTTATGATTTATTTTTAGATAATTTGTTTTAGTACACTGAAATTTCTTTTAGTAGTATCATTTACTAAGAGTAAGTTGTATTTTGGTTTTTAATTAAGATTTTCTGTTTTGTAGATTATGAAATTTGTGTATTAGATCAAACATTGAATCAATACCTGTTACCCATCGTGGAGTATACTCTACCAACCACCATTCTCTAACTAACTGTACTCTTAACTCTGCTTTCTAGTTTTACTCAAGCGTTATTCATTCTTTTCATGTTTCTTTTTGATTTCTAAAACAATCTTTGGTCTTGAAGATTCGAAGTTATGGCTTACGTTGTGACGTAGTTTAATGATTTCCTCAATATGTTCCCTATCCACCTCACCCACTGTAATTTCTTAATTTCTTCCTCATCTGGATGTTGGTTGGCTTGTTCTCTATCGCAATAGGTTGTTTTTGGTGCTGTCTGGTCAACGGGTCCGAAATATCTTGTGCACACAACTGTTTATGAATACTTATATGTTTTGAATGATGATTTACGTAATTCTACATACGAGATTCAGTTTCATACAATAAAATTAACTGTCTTGTTGTGTGTATTGAAAATTCTGGATTTGATGTTGGCTGATAGCTGGTTTAAGTTTCAGATGTTCTTTTAGTTGCAGAAATTCTACTCTTGACTTGTCTGTGCATTCACATCTGCATCATATCTTACTGGTTTATCAATTATGATGGTGATCAGGTATACACAAATTTTACATATTTTCCAGAGCTTCTCTTTCAGGTCAAGTGCAGTTGGGTTAATACTCATTGTGATGTACTGTATTTAACCAACTTACTTTTCTTCTTGTATATATTAAGGCCTACTGATGACTTCAGAGGTTACTGCTAAACTATCCATCTTCATCTACATACTTATCTACATACAGTGATATTTTCATTGCCAATAGAAATACAATGATGTCATATGAAACACGATTTCTAAACAAGATATCGATTCATGTTTCTATCTAATTTATTCTGTAAACTGATTATCGTCTCTTTTTTCAACCATAAAAGAAGGTAAATGTAGGTGATTGGTGGTGGTAACTGGAATATTCTTCACATTACATAATTTATGTTGTTATGGAGACATTTTATGTCTTTTCTCATTGTAATTTCTATCATCTACTATTGTAGAAATGATCTATAAATCAAAAGTAGACAGTGATTATGAAATAGTCATTACAGTTTACCTAATAGAATCTATTGATAAATGTAAGTTCAGATATTAATGATTACACTAGCTTACAAGCCTATTCTAAATTATAAACTAGATTATTATTATTAATGAAAGCTATGGATTGTTGTTTGATGCAGTTGATGAGGTTTGACAATTAAAGAAAACATTTTGTAGATTAATCGACGGAATAGTTTTCTCTTCATTTTGAGACCATGTTTAATCTAATGGTTTTCCAGGTAACATTAGAACCATTGAATAATAATTTAAAATGGTTAACTAAACTATGTCACTAACAACATGATTATTGTTGATTCGAAGAAGAACTAAGAAAGTGTAGCCGTGCACATCAATATATAATCAGTATACATTACAAGAAAGAATTATATGTAAACCTCAAGCCTACAAGCATGAATACACTCAGATTGTACGGTTTTCCGAAAATACACCAGAACATGTGCCTCTTTTCCCTATACTAGACATGCTAAATTCCTATTACTATGTAATATCCGAAGATACTTCAGATCCGTTGGCCAGATATCATCAAAAACAACTTTTTGTAGCAGAAAACAAATCAAATTCCAGCCGAGGAAGGAATTGAGAAAAGACAATTAAGGTGAATCGGACACACATCCAAGAAATCACCAAACTGTGTCACAAGACAAGCCATAACATGGAATCATCAAGGCCAAAGGAAAAGTGAAAAACCAAAGAACATATTGCTTCTGGAATCACAGGTAGACATAAAAAGAATGAACAGCTCTTAGGATGAGCTGGAAAGGCAAGCTCAAAACAGAGTTGGTTTGAAAATAGTGGTGGGCCGCCTATGCTTCGAATGGGATAACAGGTAATGATTGTTTAATTGGTTTAAGCCGCTTTATAAAGTGTAAAAGACAGTTTTGATTTCGACAATAGAATAAATAACCTGAAACCAAAATAAGAACTCTTTATATCGCTAGATGTATCATCATTATTTATGAACGTTCCCTTAATAGAAACAATCAGTTATATTTATAATGTCCCGAAAAAACAGAAGAATAGATATTGGAATCCCTATCACATCATTTGGAAATGCTTATTCTAAGATACACTATGAAAGTACACTTTGTGTTCAACAATGAGTTTTATAGACAATCTGATAATGATAGCATGTGATCACCACTAGATCTCATCCTAACTAAAAGTAGAACTTTAGAATAAACCATAAACGAACTCGATCTAAATTGTCGGTATGTTGATGAATCATTTGTAGTGGTGAAAAACAAAGATAAAATATGAAAATATATTAAAGAAATTCAGCAATGTCTACAAAGCAGTTATTTTTACAACCAAAATATTCCATTCCTAGACTTTTTACTGATGACAAAGATAAAATAATTAAAAGGGGAGTCTTTTTACAACGCACCCCGTTAGACCAATATACTCATTCTTAAGGCTCTATTACATTAGAGTTTCTAAAAAAATATAATTAAACGATTGATCCACTGAGCTAAAATCATTTTCTCTGAAGATGCCGTTGAAGCGGAACTAAAAACTACATATACATGAGTTATTAAGTAAAAATGGATATCCATCAAAGTTCCCAGAAAAAAAAACATTTCTGCAAGTAAACCAAAAATAAAGTCATCAACTACACCGTTGAAATTTGCATTCATTCAACTACAATTTAAATTAGATACAGTAAACCAAATTATTTCACAACGGTTAAATCATACACCTCGAAGAACATTCAGGGTCAGAAGATTATTACGTTTGTTCCATGCTTAACTTATCGATATTTCACGAAATAAGGATAAATTAGCATAGTCCATCACTTCAATGTGTATATGTCAGACTAGCTGCTGTTGTGGGGCCAGTTATACTGAATAAAGGCAAATCCATGATCATATTTTGGATTATAATCCATCTCGGTTTAGCTAGGAAAAATTAGAACGATAAGAAGTTCCATTCTAAGCCATCTACACGACATATTCCATGAAATTAACATTAATTCAGCATTTGAATTGAGTGAGTTCATCATTCATCTTCAGATGTCACTTCCTACAAACAGCAGAAATCATTAGCTAAACACCTAAACAAACACAATCTTTGCATTCATAAATCATTTGTAAGACCACTTTCTTTGTCCCATGGTTATCATACAAATTTCAAGCGTTGAATTCTACTTTTAATCCTTATTTTACTTCTGTTTTCGTTTTAATTTAGTGTTAGCAATCATATCTAATATTCAATATGTGCTTTCAAACTTATCTGTCGTTCTTGTTTCCAGGTAATCAAATCGAGTAACTAACTGATTTCTAAAATTCTAATCATACCTTTGTTTATTCTATTTTTTCATGAGCCTTGGAGACAATTAACTAGTTATTTTTCTTTTGTTCAGTTTTCATGTAATCTGACCTTTCAACGTTATCATTTGTCAATTTTCTCACCACCAGTCTATGTGTAACTCCGCCTGGAGCCCTTCTTGGGTTGCTGCAGGTCCTAAGCCCGAATAAAGAAGAATGGTTAGGCATGGGGTTAGCAACTTTATCCCATAAAACAGTAACCTTCCTAAAAAAAAGTTAACCAGTCTATGTGTATTGATCGCATATTCTAATGTAAAACTACATGGATTAGAGTTGAATCATGATGAGGAACTAAATACTTCTTCACTCCATTTATATTCTTAATGAATTAATGAGTATATTTAATGAAGGATGAAGTTGACAATCAGTTGCATTTGATTGATATTTTGTAAGGTAGAAAACATTATGTTTCTTGTCAGTCCATGTCTATAGTGGAAACGTTCATCGACATGTCGATACACATACTTCTTTAGTTATAAAACAAGTTTGATTCAATGTTTTAGAATCAGAGAAGAATAACCAGAATAACAAAGACTTAATATAATCACTTGGAATGATTCACTTTCTAAACTTAACTTGGAGCTTAACTACGTCGAAGAAGTCATACACATTAATTAAACAAATCATCATCAACTGTCATTAACATCCACTCTTCTATGTAGCCAACTGTACTACATCTCTTCTACTCATTAAATGACATTAAGTGACTTCTGTTTATCCTTCTTCATAGAACCTTTCTGAAGAATTCTAGTACCATAAAAATCTACCAAGTTTCTTATTGTGTAGTGTAGTCTTTGAACTACTTTCAAGTTACATAATTATTTCAAAGTGTGTAGGATGATATTTCGAACACAGTCTCTGTTCTTTTACCATTTCGTTTAACTGTCTTATTATTTCATGTATTGAACATGAACTAATGTAATAATAATAATATTAGTTGATTCTTAGGTAGCATGTGAGCATACCAATTTACAAGCATGATCAGAATGATATAAATTGTTTTTAATACGGAATATATAGAGAGTCGTTATTATGGAAATCATGCTATATGAAGACATTAATTATTATTTATAAAGTCAACTGAAACAAGGTCCAAAGTTTGCAGTGCTTAGGTATTAGAGATGTGTTATGTATTGTAGAACACTTCCAGGAAGCAACTGCGCGTTTTTCGACTGTGGTGCTGTAATCTCAGAAAATGGCTGCGGGTAGGCAAAATGAATCACAGAGACTATCCAGAAACGGGAAAATGCTGAGTATTTGATATTAGCTTGAAAGAACCAATTTATGTGGGTTGGTCTTGAACGGTGAGTTATTGATGCGTTAATTACGTTCTTAACCATCGTTTGGAGTAAGTTGCTTAAAGGAGACCAATTCCATAGGAGAGCAAATCACAAACTCGGGTCGACAGTGATATAGAAGAATATATGAAATAGAAAGAATACAAACGAATTTTTAATTAATGGGAGCAAAATAATCAGTATTAAACCAGTATTTTCTTTTCATCGCTTTTATTTTAGTCACTATGTAGTGTTTGTAGTTGTAGAGCCTTAATAAGCCATTGCTGGTTAAATCAACGTTAAGTGGTAAGTCGTCAACGAATTTGTATAAGTCCATAGATTCTAGGTATGTGGTGATCAGTCGTTTGAACCTTAGGATAGAGTTAGTAGTGCTAATATTTTGTGGTAGCTTATTCCAGAGTTTGCTGTAGAGTACGATAAAGAACTTACAGCGTTGTTGTGCTTGGTATTGATAAATAATGTTGCGTCGTAGTTTCGAAGATTGTATCTAGGTGTTTGATTCCGTTGGGGAGAGAAGGCTGAGAATGATATTCCGGTGATAATTTTATAGAAAAATATCAAGTTATGTCGTAGTCGACGATGACTCAGGGGTTCTAAGGAGAGTGTTTTACATCTAGTCGTGTAGTTCATGTTGCTGTTAGTTCCTAGAATTCGGTGTGTAAAACTTCTTTGTACTCTTTCTATACGTGTCCTGTCTATGCTATTCATGCTCGAGAAGATAAATTAGCAGTACTCGAGTGTATGTCTTACACATATCTTAAACAAAGTAAGTTTAGCCTCTCTTGTAAAGAAGTTTTTAAGAAGAAAGCCTGTTAATTTTCTAGTTTTCGAGACTATAGAGGAGGCGTGAACTCTGTGAACTTCAAGTTACCTGAGTATTTGATGCCCAAGTCGCTTGTTGATTGGAGTATTTGGACTTTAGACCCATTTAGATAAAACGTGAACTGGGGGTTATGGTTGCCTATGTGCATGATTCCATGTAGATTTGATAGTGACAGTATCTACGTTTCTAAATTATATTTTCGTAGAATCCGTCTAATTACTTCTAATATTTTCCTACCATATATAAAGATAAAATAACACATTCTGTTATATCACAAGAATAAGAGCCAGTAACAAAATATGATAAACAGTAACATCGGTAAGACTAATCAGGATGCGCATAAATCTATCTTGTGATTACTAGTCCCCAAAAACTGGAATAATGAAAATAAGAAAACTGATTTAACCATCAGACAGTCAGATCATGTTTCACTCATTCAGTTATACACATACTTAATCTGAACACATAGTGGACTAATAATAAGAAAAACACTTGTGTAAAATGAAGACAATAATGACTAGGAACTCAGGGTACAAATGCATAGTTAATTGATTATAGTTACTGAATAACAAGTAATATGATACAATCGATGTGTTGAGTGAGAGGTTAAGGTGAATGGAACATAACAATAATAGAAATAACATAATCGATTTATGTGTACTCAAACTAATTGAAATAGGCTTCAGAAACACAGTTCAGGGAGTTAGGTACTCTTTTGAATAACACAAGCTCAACAGTTGATTTAGAGTTATACGAATTCAAGTTTATTTTGACTAAATAAATGTTCTGAGGTGATGATTATGTACAAAGATGATTGTAATTTAGCACCGTACTTCAGATACATCCAGCTGATAAGCGTATATGGAGCGAACCACTTGTCAGGCACAATCCAACTTAATTCAAAGATATTTATCGAAGTAAGGTAATCCTGAAACGTTTATGATTGACTGATAAAAGCATTTCATAAGCCATAGAAAAACAACTCATAAAACAGTTAAGAAACTTATTGAAATATGAAATTCCATTGATATTAGTACTTATAATGAACTCAAGCCAAAAGGATCTAGATGACTGTATTTATATGAATTACTGATGATAGACAGGCTATTTGCTACTAACAGATTTATGGTATCTTTTGATGCCTCTTCACTAATTACAATGATCTATTTAGAATGAATAGATGATATGAAGTTGAAATTGGAAGCTTGCGGTCTTACTAAATAATGAATTTAAACAGTATTTACTCATGTGTAACGTAAGTATGGAATTTCATTTCGACAACTAAGTGTATCAGGAAATTGATGGGATCTCTGTGTGTAACTCTTATGACTGTGTAGAACATTCTTCGCATTTAGTTTTTCCAATAAAGCATATTAGGAAATGTTATCCTCGATGGAATATGACAATAATCGAAAATTGTACTTCATAGACCTCGAATGGCACATAGCTAGTTACTAAGACGTATTCATTAAAAAAGTTAATGTGTTTTAATGTTTTCAAACTATGACGGTTTTTACCCAATAAGTTATAAAAGAGGGATTTTGTCAACTCTTAGTGATATAGTTCAATGACTCTGCTCGTATAGAAGATTAAGAAATAGAAGTTATTGCCAATGGAAAGGTATCTAAGCGAAAATGGTTACCAAGAGAGAACTATAAATTGAATGCGTCATGTATGATACAGTTGAAAAGAGAAGTTATTTCATACATCTAGTCTGTAAAAAAAGATAAAATTATGAGGTAAGTTAACCATAGGATGACCTCTGCACTGGAAAGTACTTATCTAACTGCATGGTTTATCATCTTAAACAGAATGAACTACTCATTAAAGGAAATAAAAGTCGAAATTTCTTCTTTTCTAGTTCCTCATATTGTATATAACAAATTACATGTACAGAATAAAACACTATTATGATGCGAGAGAATTTGGTGGTTGGTTGGCCTAGTGTCAATCACTAGTTCCTAGTCGGTAATTGTGCGTCCGCCCTATGCCCACTGATTCCCAAGGCAAAATAAGAAGAATACGAGCCAATAAATCAACCAGACAGAATCCTATAATATTTCAATCATGCCTTTATATATACATAAAATCAGACCGCACAGCAAACCAATTAGAAAATTAACATGAATACAGAACGAGGGGAATAGTGGTAGTTAATAGGAACAACTTGTATACAACTTATCAACTACAGTCCATAATAAGAGACGGTTTAATAACAGTAATTATGCTAAACGGGAAGATAGGGTAAGAGGAACGTAATACTAATAGAAACAAAATGTTTACATTACAGACAGTTAGAATAAATGAAATAGAGATCTTAAAACACAGTTCTGAAAGTTTGTTACACTTCTTTGTGGTCCGGCATAACAAACACAAACACTGGAATAACAGGGATAAGGATATACGTTCGTGTTTCTGAGTGTTTTCCAGGAAATTCAAATTTAAAAGGTGGTATTCCTCTGTACAATGCAGTAGGTCAACAGACAAATGATAGCGATTTCATGATGGTTTACTCAAGTTAAAACTGTACTCTAGAAGTGACAGACGTCAATTCATTAACATTACTATGGTAAATTGAATAAAGTTTTCATTAGTCGCCGTTATTAATACCCATTTGTGTATCACTGATGCCTGTAAAATGTTACGTAATCCATGCTTTTGTGATTAGAAACACAAATAAAAGGAATACATTTTGTTTTGAAATGATCTTGGAGGCAGTTAGTTTGAAGGTAAGATACAGAACTGTAAAGATAAGTGTAGTACTAACCTTGTATCTAGAAAGGACCAATTGAATTTGTCCCTATAGTCCCTAGTACTCTCTCCTGTTTTCTGGTACTTTGTTCTCCCACTTTCTATCTCTAACAAGCTTATTGATACTGGCTGCAATCCAACCGATCCAGAGTCTAAGTAGTCAGATCATATAAAATCCAGGAGCAGATTTAATTGGTTCATTTTAAACACAATGTTGGTGTTATACTTACCTCAGTCGTTTCGTATTTCGTCTTTACAGCAGCAACATTGAAGGTTATTTCAGTCTCGGTAATAGATCATATAAACATTCAAAGTTTACATAACCACTTTTATATCACTCTGAAATTTCCATTGTTTCTCATTAAATGACTTAACGGAATCAATTCCAGAAATGTATACAATGAATGGATATTCAATACCACTTCCATATTATGATTTCTATTACAAATGTCTACATATACTTACTATGGTGTTGTAATTACGGTTTGAATGTAGATGGTGAAAACCGATGAAATAATGAATTGAATCCATTTCTATTCTTCGACAATAGGTCGTATTTACTTTATTGAAATTCTCTAAAAGAACTAATCATATAGAATCGTTTCATAATAATTATTCTTGATTTAAACCTATTTCTATTCTTCCATTGATTTGTTACGAAGTGAAATTGATCTGTTCATATTGTCATGTATGTTTCCTAAATGAACTGTTACGATACAGAAATAGGTCACAAGTGTGAATTAAATTGGATTATGGCTTGCAAGTAGAATCTATAACAAACATTTCATCTTACTTAGAACTTATCATCTGATTGTACATGCCACATTCCAATGTTGTTGTATACGCTAGAACTGAAATTCAGTTCGTTTCATGTCATACATCGATGTGTTCATCTCCTAACTATCAAGATCTAAAAGAACATATTGGATATCACTTCTTAGTTACTATCAAACTTCAAATTATTTTAATTTATAAGATGAAATACAAAGTGAATTTGAATGTATCTCTGTGATCATGTGTTACTTTTACTGACTTAATATTTTGAATTGTGTACATTTTCATTCAATTACGTCATTTATGTCAATCATAACAATAATTTGATAATTACAGGTTATATCATAATTCATTATGTACTACTATTAAACTACTTTATACAAACAAATGGTCATTACTTGAAACTAGTGAATAGTGATATTTCTATTCTACCTTAGTGATTAAATAAAGTACCAGTGAGAAGAAATATTTTCATTTCTCATTTATGAATTTCAATTAGAAAAGAATATTAATGGAGTAACAGAATAAGATGAATATACTACCATCTTACTACAGCTGATTTACAACCTGGGAACAACTTATCATTTAGTTAGTATTGTGACTGGCAAGTGGAATCCAGGACGCGCGTTTCGTCCTATTTGGGACTCATCGGCTGGATGTACCTGCATCCCAATGTTGATGATCACAGTGGGATTCGGACTCAGTCCTTTTCGTGTGAAACGCCACCGCGTTCATCACTAGACTACTGAGTCCAGACATTCATGTTTGTGCAATAGGCGAATCGGTAGTACGATGAATTTGTACGCAATGTCATTTGACACTAAACGGACTGAGTTTAAATCCCACTGTGATCATCAACATTGGGATGCAGGTACATCCAGCCGACGAGTCCCAAATAAGACGAAACGCACATCCTGGATTCCACTTGCCAGTCACAATCCAAATTAAATGATATTTGTGAATATTCGCTATATCGAGGCGATCCGCTCAGGATGCACATATAACAACAGTGACTGACCAGCTACAGTCTATAACAAATCAATGGGAATATACAAATTCATCCTACTAGAATCAACTTATATTAATGCGGAATCAAAGGAGTATACACACTGTGGAGGGCGTAATTACCACCCCCTGCCCTCATAACAGGAATCTTTGTACTGTATATTTCATTAATGGTATGTGGGCTAAATGTTAGACTGTACTGTACTATTGAACTTTGATATGTTGTGCAATTCGTGATGTTGGATTCTTTTGGGTTTATATTGTGTTTACATATACTGCATTTTTGTTCAAAGGTGATGAGACTTCTATGATAAATGAAGTAATCAACATGCTCAATTAGTTCACTACCTATAACACATCTAAGCGATGATGTAGACTAGTCCCGAAGTATCATTTTGCATTTAGGAGGAGAAAAACGTATTTCGAATATGAACGTATTATTACTCAAGGTGTTCATGAGACTGAGCATACTTCCAGCAAGTTTACCGAAGTTGGAAACTGGCTTATTGGATGGAGATCAATTACCATCCACTGTTTTACACTTCCAAATTTAGTCAGTTTACAATATTCCTTATTTATCATCCACTGAATCTGATGTCATTTATACAAAGCTTGATTTCGTTAAGTGAAACTCATTCTGACGGGTTGATGATTGTTTTACAAATGATGTTATTTATAAAACCAATGAAACCTTTAAGAAATAAGATCATAATAGTCAAAGTCATGCTCAATGTTGTCAATGTTTCCTAAGTTTGGTGAAATGAATACTTTCGATTACCTTTTAGTTAATGTAGTAAATGAATTCTACGTAGTACAGTATAGTTTTCATTAAGGATTTCACTATAAGCCCGACCTATCAACATTCAAATGTTTGTTTTCCTTTTGTAGGGTAGGTTCATTAAACCAGAATTAAATCAGTTTGGCAAATATAGTTAAAATGTATTCTGAATCAAAAGCTACTGTTTAAACTCATGATTGATGAAACAGGTTGGTAATGTCAGGTGGATGAAATGTTTGTCATAAAATTTGATTGGAGATACTGGAAACGATATATAAGTGGACATGATGAGGAAAAACGATTCTTTATAAGTGTTGCATGTTAACTGCTGAAAAAAGTGTCTACAGTTATGAATGTAGTTAAGATGACAAATGACAAACTGTCAATATAGCACCATGATGACGATGATGTTAAAACCGACTAGTTTCTGCTGACATATGCGCGTTTTAAATGAATCACTTAAATACATTAGTATTTCTCCTATGTAAATGACAGAATTACAGTTTCGACTAGAACATCAACACTGGGATAGGGCAGATACATCCAGCTTGGAAGTAACAAATAGGATGAAACAAGCGTTGAGTATTTCACTTGTCAGTAGTAATCAAACTTTATTCACATTTGTTTAATAACGGATGTATCATACCAATAAATTCAGGAAACAACATGAACTGATCAGTTGAAGTCTTTAACGATATCAACGAAAAGAATCAAATACTTTCAAAATTATGTGTAAGTAGTTCATTATTGAGCACAATGGTGTTTGACATGAATGAACCGAATTCCAGTCCCAGGGATAAACATCAACACTGGAATTCAGACTAATTTGTTTGTCAAATCCTAATAAGATGAAATGAATATCATACATTCCAATTTGACAACCTTAACTCATCTTTGAACCTAAGGGTATCTTAGTTATGGATGTACTATATACAAATAAATATTAACACATTGGAATTATTTCCACCCAGTTGAACTTGATGGTGAAACTCTGGAAGAAGTGGATAACTTCACATACCTGGGGAGCATCATCGATGAACAAGGAGGATCCGATGCAGATGTAAGGGCAAGGATCAGCAAAGCAAGGGCAGCATTCCTACATCGGAAACATATTTGGGACTCCAAACAACTGTCTACCAGCCTCAAAATTAGACTCTTCAATACGAACGTCAAGTCAGTTCTTCTGTATGAAGCTTAAACGTGCAGAACTACTGAGAACATCCTCAGGAGAGTACAGGTATTTATCAACAATTGTCTACGCAGAATATTGAATGTCTGTTGGCCGGAAACCATCAGCAACAGCCAACTATGGAAGAGAACAAACCAACTTCCAGCCGAACAGGAAATCAGGAAACGACGATGGAAATGGATAGAACATACATTACGGAAATCATCAAACTGTGTATCTATACATGCACGTGAAGTGATAGACACAGAAGAATGTGCTACATTCGTTTACATGCTGTTTAATTGTGTTGTGTATTAATACCCTAGATTTTTTAATTACAACTATCATAACTACATAAAATGTCCTGTTAGTAACCGATTTAAGTCTATGTTTTAACACAAGTCACTTCTGAAAGGTAAGAAGTTATAGACTGATGTTTTAGGTGACAGTTATACAATAAGTTTCACCATACTGCAAACTTTCCATCGATTTGTAAACTTCTTTGGATATCCATTTAACATTAACATTTCTCTCAACAGATTTTCATTTTCTTCAATAGCCTCATTAGTACAAATACGGTTGATCTAATTAAATAAAGCTTATGCTAAACCCTTTTATACTGCCACGTACAATCACTATGCAATCTCATATACTGCCCTGCCCATGTAGATTTCCTGCAGATAGAACGTTAGATTAAGCCATCCTCTCACCGACTGATTAATATATCCAGGAAAGAAAGTTGGTTGTTCTTTTTTCACGTCAAAAATAAACTTATACGATTTTGGATAGTATTCAGTGTAGTTAGTAAACTGTTTGTATCATCACTTTTCTCGCATATCATCTGTAAATGTATATTTGATCTATTGAATCTCTGGTTAGGTTCTTCACATTTACCGTATACACACCATCTACTAATGGTCCTAAAGGACTACTCACAGCAATTTTATCAATCTGTCGAAAATATTCACCCTCAAATATATGAACTAGACTTTATCTATACACAATAACAGCAGATCTTTAAAAGTTGTTAGAGGAACAGACAATAAAAGATGGCTTGACGAAATATAGTCACAAGTAAACTAGGATTTATTGAAGCCTCAACTACACAGAAGTTCAATAGCCCCCATCCCAATCCCCACCTTCTCTTCTGTCTTTAAAAACAATTTACATCTTTCACTCAACCTACTCTAGGTAGAGTGTGATTCACATTATTCTCCTCATCATCTTTGTTACCTCAGATTATACTCTAAATGGTCTAGTGACCTTCTGATTTTTCGTATATAATTGATTTAGCAAGTGTAATGTATGATCAGATTGTTTTGAAATGTGTACTGTGCAAATATGCATCACATAATTCTGATATACTTCGTCTTTATATTGTATCATCAAAATTTATCAAAGAGACAATGTTCCAAATACGACGAAACTGCGCGTTATGGATTTCTCTCGTCAGTCAGCTGCTACCTTGACGTGGTGGTCGAGCTTGCCTATCGTGATGACCCAACCGAGCTATACTGGCTGGAACATATGTTCCTGGAGGTTCTACCATGCCAGGCAGTTCGATTGGAGAACGATGAGACTAAAAGCGGCTACTCAAGGTCTGAGGGCGAAGTTGTACTGCTGACTGCAGAGGGGTGTGACAGCAGTAAGGTGTTTCCCTCGGACAACCAGCATCTGCAGCGATGCTGCCTTTTCACAAGGAAGGAGGAGTTAGAAAAGGTCGGCCCTAAAAATGTCACACCTCACCCTACCTCACGGATTTCCGTCTCCGGCAGTATGGGTGCCCACTAAGGGCTTTTAAGTGCGGAGCTCATACTCAAAAATCTTTTCATAAAAAGGCCGTGCGTGACAGGCCTCAAGCAGTTGTCCCTTGGGCTCTACGGTCACGCTCTCAGGTCTCTAAGACCAACACTAATCTACCTTCTTTTCCAGGTTCCTCAAGAAACACCCTTCCACGGTGTGGGCAGCCAGGAAGTGAAAACTGCCCTCATACCTCTAACAGCACACGAGATCATCTTGTTCGAAAGCCAAATCCCACCTTCAACTCTTGTTCATATTCAAACTCAAACATTGTGGTAAATTGTTTTGAATACATCATCAATTCAAATAAGAAATTGCATTGAATTCATAACAAGTAGGTTAGATGGTACTATGGTAACATGTAGAAATGTAAAATAAGTTACATTTTATGATCTGTTTTTAAGATCCTATTTATTCTTATCTCAGTTGAATGATTTTGATAATACTCTAAACTGAATGAATGAATTACAAAGTATTCATTATCATTCTAAACTAATTCATAAGAGTAAATTATGTAATACTTATTGCATACTACATAATAACAATGGAACTGTACCATAATAGATTATGAATGAAGACAATAATCAATGTCAAATATTTAGATTAAATCAACAGATGTTACATTGTCTATTAGAAAGAACATGAAAAACTTTATAAGATGTAGAATATCAATGATATTTTCTTGGTTACTTGATACATAGTTACATAACTAAAACATGGTTTACTCAATTTCTTAAATGTCTATGTATGTATAACAATAGAATATGTAAGTAAATGAATGAAATGTTTAAATGACTATGTGTATTCTTTTTTCTGATTTGTTTCAATTTCATTTTGTTACGCTTAAATGTATTTTGATAAAACATATCAAATCACATCTTCTTACTTATTAGAATGGTACTTTATGTAACCATTTTTTTTTATTTTCAACATAAACTTTATATTATTTACAATAATTCAATTCTGTTCAAATAGGTATGGAGATAATATTTATCAACGCAAGTAGAAGTAATTGTTACAAATAGTAGAATTAGATAGAGTTGTTTGTGTTTGTCATAGAGTTATATTGGTTGGATATGACTAAAAACCATGGAGAACTGGGTAGATGTTTAAAAGGATTCCAGAAGTTCTAGTATAAAGTCATGACAAGTGGAATTCAGACTTGTCTAGAGTGAGACAAACCGATAGAAGTGGGAACTCTACCATTGGACACCAGGTAGTCTATTCATGCAGAGGGTTAAGTGTTCACCATGAGACACAAAAGCAACAAGTTGAACTCTGGCTAAAAGAAGGGTGAATGCTGGTGAAAAGTTTTATACTGGGATGTAATAGCTGTCTATTGCTCCCTGGATTTTCAGGAATGCATCTAACCAACTTAAGTCTGAGACGAACACGAACAACTAAACTTAATACATACTCCACAAAAACTATCCGAATGTCGGTAGATTGAAATTACTTAGTTCAAATATAACTAATCATATTTTTTTCTTTCTATACTTGAGCTAATTGATGGCGTATCTTGAACTCATCCAAAATCGAATTGAATGCTTAGAACTTATTATCAATCTCTTTTAGGGAATGCTTAACCACGATCTAGAACTGTTTTTCGGGATACTATTTCAGCAATTGTGGTTATATGTTACATGGACATTTTATTCCATGATGAACGTAGTAGTATGTAAAATGAATGGACTGATTTCGAGTTCAAATGTGAACATCAACGCTGGTATTGATATGCCTAGAATACTATGTTATAGTCTAGATTTTAGATTTCTTTTTTCTCTTCTTCACATTACTCACAAATATATCTTCAATGCTAGGTTTCAGTGATGATTCCATCATCAACCCATGGGCTTGTTTATACATGTAGTTATTGAATTCGAATGAAACCTCTGTTTTGTGCAGAGCAATAGTGAAATTCCTAAATCATTTTAAAGTAAGTGAGTTGATTCAGGTTATCGCTTTCAATAGTATACTCGTCTATAATGGATAAAAATTAAATCAATCGATGCCTGTTGCCTCTTGTGGAGTATAAGCCACCGACCGCCATTCTACAACCAACTCTGTATTGAGCTTTCGTTTCCAGTTCTTCCCAAGTACTGTTCATTCTTTTCATGTCTGTCCCCGATTCTCGGGAAAATGTGTTATTTAGTCTATCTCCCATGGCCTTGAATATTCCATGATAGTACTTGTCTTGTGACGCAGTTTGATTATTCCCTTAATGTATGTCTTATTCCGCCTCCAGCGATTTTTCCTAATTTCTTCCTTACTTGGATTTTAGTTGGTTTGTTCTCTGCCTAAGTAAGTTGCTGCTGATAGTGTCTAATCAACAGATCCAAAGTATCTTGCTCAAATAACTGTTTATAAATACTTGTATATTTTGAAAGTTGCCGTTATAGTTCGCCATGTTTCAGCTTCATACAATATAACTAACTGTTTTGTTGTGTATTTCGAAAATTCTGGTTTTGACGTTAACTGACAGCTGGTTTGAGTCTCAGATGTTCATTTTTTTCAATTGTAGAAATGTTGCTCTTACCTTATTTTGTCAATCCGTATCTTCATATCTGCATCAGATTCTCCATGTTTATAGATGATACTGCACACGTATGTAAAATTTTTCACATCTTCTGGAACTTCTTAATCATGTGTAATTGCGTTAGTGTTCGTTTATTGTATCTAAAGATACTGTTTTTCCTTTTGTGTATGTTGAGGTCTACTGTTGACTGTAGAGGACTGCTGTTACTCTACTTATCTTTACTTGCATTTGTTGTTATATGTAGGATAGAAAAGTTAGGTCATCTGCAAAGTCCAATTCATCTAGTTACATTCATTTATTCACTGTATTCCATGCTCTCCCTGAGATGTTACCATTTTCATAATTCAGTCATCCAGTATCAAGATAGAGAAACGATAAGAGTAAGCAATCGTGTATGATACCGGTCTTTCATTTCCATGAATAAATCTATAAACTGCTCTCCTTATAAACATTAAAACAACTTTAGAAATCAATTCATTCATTGAATTATCATTAATAAGTTACTTTAATGTAAGTTGACAGTTTCAATCAAAGAATAAAAAAATAAAAAAAAATCTTTAGTTGTCATTTGTTTTAGTTTTCTTATTTTGTTTGTTGTTGTGTTATTTCATTTAAAAATTATAAATTATTTAATGTAGAAATGAAATATGATAGTTACAATTCATTAACTTAATGAACTAGTCTTAAATTTATGCATGAACAAGTACATTTTAGGTTCTTGTTTGTTTGTTTGTTTGATCTTGATTGGTAACTAAAACAATGATAAACTTCATTTAAACGTTTATTATTTTGGAATGATCAGTTATGAAGTTTCCATAACTGGATTTCCACCCCACCTCCCCTTCATCAGTATCTTTAATCTACATACCTTCAAGAACTGTCACCCTGAAATCGCGAATTTTATTTCAAGTGCAAAAATGTACTTAACTTCCACTTTATTGAAGTACTTATAACAAGGAAACCTGATAGAACTATAAGAAGGCCGATTTACAGAAGACCATTTTCGAATGATCAGTTATCAAGCTTACACGAGTGGATCCCCCCCCCCTTATAAGTAGCAAGAGAAATTTAATTATATTCCTTTTCATATGAATCTGGAGAATCGTCAGTGGATCAGTGGATCAAGATTACTATCTATAAGGGTTTGAGAACATCATCTAGTATGGTTGACATGATATCGCAGTGAATCAATTGGAAGTTTAATTACTGAATGTCTTGTAAACACAGATCACTCGATTAAACGAATTCCTCGTTAAAAGTTATTTATAAAATTAATAAAAATTTAACAAGGACAGTAATCCTTGTTCTGTTTTCAACTGGTGAAGCAGTGACTGTAGCCACTTTGAAACCAGAAGCTTATTCAAAGTCCACCCTAACTTGATCCTAAACCCAATAAAATCTCTAAACAACATTTTTACTTCCATCCTATTACTTTAGACGTTTTACCCTGAACTGTTTTATTTTTACTTCCAAGCATATTTCATTTCAATTTGTGATATTGCGTGACGATCATCAACTGTCATAAAAATCTGAATTCTTCCATTCGGTGTCCTTTTTCGTGTGGTCAGTTATCAAACTTTCAAAACTGAATCCCCTCCATAGGTAGTGAGAGAAATTTATTTATATTCCACTTCATATGAATTTGAAGAATTGTCAATTATGACATCATAGATGAACTGTTAAACATCTTAATGAAAATGTTAATTGAGAATGAATATTTACCGAGATTTATTGACAAGAATATGGATTCCAAATATCTGAACAAAATATTTTACATGACTTCAAAAGTGACATATCTGTTGATATGCTTGAAGAGAAGAATTCTTAGTCCACTTAAAAGAATTTTCTTAGCAGTGACCTTAAGATTATTGTAATCTAGTTGACTCCTGTTCATCAACATCCTGGAAGATAATCTCCTATAACTGATCATCTCCATATTCGTTTATTAGTGCACTTTTACCTGTGGAGCTCGTTATATAGTTCGTCTGATGTGGGTTCTTTACGGAGAGTTTTGAAAACAATAACCAGTATAGTTAATATAATATGACAGTGGATTACTAAATTTCTTTCAAGCTCAGATCACTCGATAAAAACAGTTTTATCGTTTAAAATTATTTATAAAATCAATAAAAGCTTAACAAGAACAGTAATCTATGGTCTATTTTTAGTTGCTAAAGCCATTCCTGTAGGCCTTCTGAAATCAAAATTACTTATCTAGAAAAGAACTTGTTCATCTTCCACCTAACATTTGTCTTAAACTCAGAAACAAGTTCTTTTCAAAGGACTTTTACTATTTCCTTCTTCTTCCTTATTATTGTGATGTTCACTTACGTCCTGTAGCTTCCAAATATTCGTTGGTTGGATTCGTCACAGACTGATGTTGGTAGTATACTACGGCGAACCAGGAGTCACCGGACAGCTTTTGTATCCTACTACGGGACTCCTCCAAGACTGTAAGCACTAGTGATCACACCGAAGGAATCGAACATAGGGCCTTCTGGTTAATGAACGTCTAACCATCTTCACTACTACGGCCACATCCATTGGTAGAACACCCCTATTTTCATCATGTTGTGATGTAGTGCGACAATTGTTCATTATCATCGGTGATAACAGCCTCATTCCAAAAAAGTTTGGACTCAACAAGTGACGATTTTTTACTAGTACTTCAAAAATACCTTGAAGTAAGTCATTAATCGGCTGACTAGTGTAACTTAACTGATGTGGTTTTTGTGTTGGATCGTGACTGGCAAGCGGAATCTAGGACTCACGTTTCGTCTTATTTGGGACTTCAAACAGTAATTTCATATCCACTGAGCTACTGAGTCTGTAGATAGTTACTAACGTGCTCAACAGGTATGGTTTCAAACCATTATGTATATAAGTAGTATCAGACATTAGTCAAAACTTATTTGCCGATTACTCAAAATCATATTAATTTCATGGAAATAGTGGATCACCTCAGTTAAAGTTTAGAGTACACAGTAAGATGAAATCCACAGCATGAAAGCTAGACATAACGGTGGTCCCTATTCAGTGACCAATGAATGCATGCAGTGAGTTAGTAGGGACCTAAATTACTTACTTGTATTGATCATAGATTGTTAAACTAAGTAAATTAGGATCAAATCCTCCAAGGAATATCAGTACCCTTGAGATTACAGGTAAGGCATATTGATAAGTCTCAAAAACAGTGAAATCGAAGTCCCCTAAAGTACCTACCGAAACTAGACAAAACACTTTTTGCTATTCACTTTTACTGTTGTTACATCGATTATGCCATTATTCTAATCGAAAAGTACGTGTCCAGTGAAGAACTGCATTTTAATAATCTACATTCCATAAAGATTGAGACAACAGATTGAATTACTTCAGTATTTCATTAAACAGACAATAAGATAAGCAGAAGTGTTTATCAAAAGAATTTCAATTTTATACTCGTTTATGCAAAATTCACATCCACCAGCAACAAAAAGAAATTTTTCTTAAAATTTTTACTAACAGAGCAACAAAAGAACTGACCAGTGGATACCATGAATCAGTAATTAAAGTTCTTCAATATACGCTGATTGAACTAGGATATCTAAAATACTCTTTTGATGAAATACATGAATACGAGGAACAAGAAGTAACAGACACGGACTAGTAACGTAAAACCACTCTTTTTGAAACTGCGAATTCAACGAAAATGTTAGCAGCTATATTTTTATGATAGTAAAGAACCTTTTACTCAGTACAACTTTAGATTGGTATTTCCTAAATGAACAATGGTTCACTTACATGATGGATAAGTAACCAAAATCTACCACTTCCACGTGCATATATTAATTTACCTTCTCCAGTGCAGAAAGCACTTGACCAACAAATAAATAAACACCTTCCAAAGTAGATTCGGTAATGGTCAAACACAATACGTACCTAGTTTGATTTTAACTCATTTGGTAGATTGTGGACCATATATATGAGAATGTCAGATCATTTATAATAATACACCTTATGCCACCACAATTCCATACATGGTGTCTACATTACGTTTATGATATACATGAGAAGCTATTGGACTTGGAACTACTCTTGTCTGCGTATAAAACACCTACTTCTTTGGCCAAATAATACCTCACATTTGTTGATTGACTAAAGTGAGTTGGTCATATATATCCCTAACCACTATCCTACCTCCATGGACGAGGCTGCTTAGTCGTCAAATTCTATGTTCCAGTATTTCTTCGACTCATATCTATACTAGTTTGTCTATTAATTAAGAACACTTCCTACAAAGTAACTCTTGGAGTATTCAACGTTCAAGTTATCAATGCAGACGTCATTATCATAACAGAAAATTTTACGAAATGATGCATCGGTGAACTGAAAGATCGTAATCAATATTGTTTCTATAAAGACAGAGGTGGTTAGAGAATACTGGTAGGCAGCTTATACTCCTAGTGGGAGTGACAGGTAATAATTGATTGATTAAAAGGTTAGCTCACATGAACATCATCAAGTACAAGTTATATCTTCTATGTTTCATTCTATAGATTGGTTTACACAGAGAATGATTTGAATTTTGTCAAGTTACCAACGTAATTCACCTAAGATCACGTATAATGAGCGGTGATGTAACCAAATTTCAGATTTCTAAGAAATAATGACAACAGACAATCATTAAAGATATGATTTATGTAAAGAATGTTACATAAATCAATGAAGAAATGGTAGACTAATTATAATTAACTAGATTAAGGTTTCAATCTATGAAAACCATATACCATTGAAGATTGTTATTATATAACCAAAGTAATGAATGTCTATTTGTAACTATGTATGACGTTATGATCAGATAAAACAAATTACAACTCAAAACAACAACAAACCTATCATCAGTAAACATTCAGCTAACAAAGAATGTGCTTAAAACATTCTTATGTGAATGTATAGTGGGTTATAAGTTGATACATCATGATGAATGTGAATGCTTCAAAGGGACATTAGGATCAAGTTGATTACCATTAAAGGACTACATAAATGTGATCTTTTTATATTAGAATCCCACATAATTTAAATTCTTCTTCCAGTGGAGGAAGAAGTTAGGAAAAGACGCTGGAGGTGGATGAAAACACACATTGAGGAAATCGAATAAACTGTATCACAAGACAAGCACTAACTTGATTTTCTGATTGCCAACGGAAAGGAGGTAGACAAAAGAACACATTAAGCCGGGAATTTAAGTTAGACATAAGAATAATGAACAACTCTTGGGAAGAGTTGGAAAGGCTAAGCTCAGGACAGAGTTGATTGGAGAATGCTTATCGGTGGCCTATCCTCCACTTGAGATAACAAGTAATGATTAATTAATTAATTAAATTTAAATTCTAGTCTTATACAAAGCAAGTACAATTTATCAGAGAATGCTAAATATTACAAAAGAAAACCAGATTACGTAACAATACCTAACTATCTACTTTATTTAGTCCACTATTACATCATTTATATTGTTTGCACATGATTACATATGAACTTTAATAATTGTAAAAGAAAACTATGATAATTCCATTGAACTATACATTAAATTCAACTGAAAACTGTCCATCAATTAATCAAAGTATGAAAAATCTGTTCATGAAAAGAATCACATTGTTCACGTAGAGTAAATCATCCATTTAAAGTTCATTGAAATCTGCTTTATTATTTCTAATCAGTTGTATAAATGATATAATTCTATTATGTAATCAACTACTTAATAATGTTAAAATTAGTAGTAATATTTATGAATAGAATCATTTGGTTTCTTTTATATACAACTGAAATTTTACAATTATTTCATCTAAGAATAATTAATTTATTGAGGTGAACTTATACAGGTTATATCACATGTATTCATACTGGTGAACTTAATCTTTCCCGATGATTGACAGTAGATTTGTATGCGTTATATTGTTTATATGACACTGTATAATAAAAAAGAACTTCTATTCATCACATTACTAGATGATTTGAACTTTTAATTTCAATAATTATATGCATACATTGTTATGTCGGACTATTAAAGAAGAGTGAAAAACTTTCAGAACTGTGTTTTACTGAACTAATTCATTTATTCTGGTCGTCAGTAGTGTAAACATTACGTTTCTATGATTGTTACGTTCCGCTTACTCTAACCTCTCGTTTAGTATATTTTACCGTTATTATATTGTCTCTTATTATGGACTACAGTTAATCAGTTGTATACAAGTTGTCCTAATTCACAACCAGTATTTCGTTTGTTCTGTATTGATGTTAGTTTCCTGATTGGTTTGCTGTGTAGTCAGATTTTGTGTATATATAAAGGCATGATTGAAATACAATTCGATCTTATCGGATTCAATTCTGTCTGTTTGGCTTAACAATGGTTGTTTTTCCTCTATTCTGGCTTGGGGGAATGGTAGTCGAGTGGCAGACGTGTCCGTACAGTCATTGGCAATCATCAAGGGTATTTGTATTTTCAAATACATAATAATTGGCGACGAGCTAAAAGTGAATCCAACTTACGCAGCCATTGGTCATGAGGCGTAAAATATAACATATACATATACCTTACCATACACCGATTTTAATCAGGTTCTAGTGAATATTTTTAAAAACATTTTTAACATCCACCTGATGTTCTGCATTAATTAGATATGATAGTGTGGTGGATACTACTTATAAGTCATCAATAAGTAGTAGGTAGCAGAGCGTCACAGGAAATTGGGAAGAATCAGTAAACAGCAGACGAGACAAGTTGCGAAAGGGCAAGAAGTGAAGCATGATCAAAATACAGAGGACAATCGAGAACAACCATGAGAAGCAGACTGATAAACGATACAGTCCTGGTGTAAGTGCCGGTTTAGCTGACGGTGGACCTCAACTACTGAGGCTGCAGTTGGGCGTTGGTTCAAACCTCCGGTAGTAGCTCCGAGGACTTGCGGAACAACCACATCCTGTCTGCCAGTTGCCAGTCTCTGTTGATTAGCAGCTTGATTAAAAACAGCTGCAGTTTGTAAATGGGGAGTTGTAGGCATTGATGACATGCCATTAGGCACCATCGGTCGGTGATGACTTATAAGTAGTATCCACCACAATAGTATAGATCTCGTGTTCAAGCGTAATTGTTAGTTACTTAGTCCGGTCCCATGGTATGTAGTACATCTTCGAAGGATATACCATATTCGGCATTAAATATTACTGGATTTACAAAACCAGTGATCCATTATTTTTCTTTCAGAAATGTAAGATAGTCATAGAACACTGACTGGAGAGGAGGTCTTTTTTTAGCATTTTCGTACTAGTTAAGTCATTGATATTATTATCTAAGAAAATAGGTTTCTTAGAAACACTTGTTTCCTCCGATTGATTCTTTCACTTGCATCTTATCCATATTATTAAATTCCAGTAGATAAACATGCATCTTGACTATATTAAGGATTCTGGTTAACTCATCTTCATTAACATTTTCAAAGTAAATACATTCAACATGATGCATCATAATTTTCGCTAGGTTTCTTTTGAACTGAAACATATGAGAACTGTGTACATGAGTATAATGACCGATTAATGTTAATACTGACTTATGAGAAATTTACACGATACCCAACTTACAACTTATTACATTAACATCTTTTCTATTAATAATTTGCATACTTATTTCCGACATACTCAATCTAATAATAATAATAATAATAATAATAATAATAATAATAAAAGCCGCAGCAGATGGAGTAGCAGAAGTTGTTACTGTTGTTATATGAGTAGTAGTAGTAGACTTACTAGTAGTATTGGTGGTAGTATCGGTAGTAGTAGTTGCTGTAGTAGTAGTGGTAGTAGTAGTAGTAGCTGTAGTACTAGTTGTTATAGTGCTAGTAGTAGTAATAATAGTAGTAGCAGTGGTAGTAGCAGTAATATTAGTAGCTGTAGTAGCAGTAGTAGTGGTAATAGTAGTAGTAGTAGCATAAGTAGTAGTAGCAGCAGTATTAGTTGCAGTAGTAGTAGTAGCACTAGTAGTAGTAGTAGTAGTAGTAGTAGTAGTAGTAGTAGTAGTAGTAGTAGTAGTAGTAGTAGTAGTAGTAGTAGTAGTAGTAGTAGTAGTAGTAGTAGTAGTAGTAGTAGTAGTAGTAGTAGTAGTAGTAGTAGTAGTAGTAGTAGTAGTATAGTAGTAGTAGTATTAATAGTAGTATGAATTGTACCTTTTTCCTAAATAGTAACATTTGAATATGAATATCATTAAGCAATTTTATGTGTGTTTTTTTTTTCAATCAACCAGGAAATGAATATGAATGTCAACTTTTTTACATGAAGACTTTACATACACTGAAACATTTTGTGTTTTTGTTACAGCTGAGACACTTAGAGAACATGCATGTGGTTTTGTTCCCCGCCTCCTTTCCAGGGTATTTTTTGTTTCTTCTCACCCTCCTCCTACTCCTCCTCATTCTACTACTCCCACTCCTTTTTCTTCTTCTTATGTTTTATATATTCAGTCAGATACAAAAGTTGATTACTTTTCTTATGTAAGTTGATTTAAAGTGTAAACTACTTAAATAATAAAAAGTAGACAATTTTAATACTTGTAATGCATTATTGTTAAATTTGTGTGATAAGACATTATTTCACATGTAAATCTATACATGCCCTATGGAAAATAATACAAGGATAACAGAACAATCAAATTCTACTAGGTATCATGTCTAGAGCAATTGTATGTCTGTTCAATTCTTAATAACATCAGCATTAACAAATTAACTATCTCCACAACAACCCCCTTAATTGTAACTAAATATCAGCTCACTAGTGACTAGCTCCTTGAGGTAATTCCTGCAGTTCTAGTGTGAAGACGTGACTGGTGGAGTTCAACCGTGTCGGGTGTGGGGCAGTTGCTCACCGATGACTCACGAATTGACTGAATTAGACATATCAACCATTAGGAGCCAACTCAGTGGTCCAAAGGTGAAGCACTCGTCGCGGAGCCAGAGGGTCCTGGGTTCGATCTGCAACAAGGTCGCGGATGCGCACTGCTGAGGAGTCCCATACTAGGACGAAACAGCTGTCCAGTGCTTCCAGGTGATCAATGGTTGTTTGGTTCAGATCAATTCGTGATATCAGCATTGACAAATTAACAATCTCTACAAAAAGCCTCTTAAATGTAACATCAGAAATGTTTACCATAAAACTGTGCTTCTTTGATATACTATGAGAATGGTCAGGAATCTACGAATTTCACTTTCTTTGTGTTTTGAACATGTAGTTCATATAAAGTTTGCATTGTATAGATTGTAAGTTTGCAAAAGACTTTGCTGTATCAATGTTTGCATGCTTTATTTCTATGAGACAGTAAGAAATATCAAACGAACTATTAGCATTAAACTGTTGTTGGAGCATTAGACATCGTTTAGTGCACATATAGCAACAGTGACTGACCAGATTCAGTCTATAACAAATTAGTGGGAATATACAAATTCATCGTACTACCGATTCATCCGTTGCATAAGTGTGACTGTCTGAACTCAGTAGTCTAGTGATGAACGCGGTGGTGTTTGACACGAAAAGGACAGAATTCAAATCCCACTGTGAACATCAACAATGGGATGCAATTAAATACAGCCGACAAGTCCAAATAAGACGAAATGGGCTACCTAGATTCCACTTGCCAGTAACAATCCAAATTAAACCAAAAGCTACAGTTTCGACTTAAAAAAGTCAATCAACAAAACAACTGCCGACTTCTCTTCAGTATCAAATCAGAATCCATACGAACACATCGTCTCCAATAGACAAAATGGTTGTCAAGTAATTCAATAAAGCTAATATCACGTTAATCTGTCGACTCCAAAATTTTGGACAGCATATCAACATGGCAAATGACTGAAACCAATCAACCCTTGTGGTACAAATATTATCAACACAACAAACCAACATCACCAACCGCCATCAAACAATCGATTCCATCAACACGTAGACACACTGTTGATTGAAAATAATCAACAAACAAAGGTAAATTGCCTTTCACATCTATGGCATAACAGTCATCAATGCAAGTGACTACAAACATGATCTCTGTATTAATGAACATTCAATGTCAAATACAACACAACAAACATGTTCTCTACTTTTTCACTTACATTAAACAAACAATCATGTAACGGAAATCATTTACATGAATTTGTCTTCAACACTTGCATTGTTTCTCATTTTCAGTGTATTCAATGTATTGCAATATTCATCTTCTTTGTTTCATGCTTTTAGCTTGAAAAAACAAAGTGGTGGTTGGTGAATTATTTGTATTATCCATTTCTTGCTTTGTCTTTCATACTCAATTCACATTCTCATCACTTTGTGTTTATGTGAGTGTCAATTGAATCTAACATGTTCCGGTTAGTTAAAACAAACACTATTAATCCCATTATTACTATTGCCATTAGCAATAGTAGTAATATGGGAGTTATTCATTTCGTTATATAATCCTATTCAGTATTTGTCACATTTCCCTACACATACTCAATATCCCATATCTGCTCTCCATACTACTCTCACTCACTCAACCTCTTTCTCCATCACTCTCTACTCTGTTTTCACATCAATTTTTCTGAGTGAGAAAAGACTAGCAAATGCATCAAAATGAAATATTCCTTTCATCGCCATGATGATAAAAGCTTCCTGTAATAGTCGCTTTAACAGACATTAAGATAATGCTAATTAAAAAGAAATACAATGTGGTTCGATAGTGATTTCAGTGAGAAATCGATATGTTGTCATGTCTATAGTTGTGGATTATTCTACCTTATTTATATAACAATAAACACATGTCTACAAACATGAGACTTTGATAGTATTAAAATGAAAATGGAAGGAATCGCGGATCTCTCATACAACCATGTGTCAATCAACCAATCAATTCGTCATCATCATCATCACCATCGATATAGATCCTGACACAAATGGATGTTAGTTCAAGTTATCATATTTCATCATGGTGACATGATGAATACCAAATAATTTGCTATGATGTCATGACAATGATAATTAGGACGATTAGATATTGAGAATAGGATCGACTGAGAATGACTGAGTCGAAAGTCAAAGTAGAATTTGTCTTTATGAGGAAGATGAAATGTAAATGGATTTATGAAATTGTAACGGAATGTGAAATTTATTGTAGTCAGTAACCAACCTACCAAGGCTGATAAGACTTTCAAGATAAGTGATGTTTTCAACACATTATTTAAGTTCATTGCTAAAGAGTTATACAGTACATACATTTGATGATGCTGTATGCATATATGTGACTACAACAGATATCTTCATTTAGGAAAATTATTCTACTTAGTTGCTAGCTACTCAACTTCTAAGCGCATTATTTCTGAGTGAATTATCAAACGTAGTGTTAAGACTCTTAGAAAGATTGTGAAGTATTCGCGTATTCATGAATTCTTTATTGTGTTACAGAAATTCTTAGAAACGTGTGTATATTTGAGTTTAGGTAATGAATACAATCCTGTATCTTTTGCTTTAAGTGGTTATTCACGTGTCAGCTCCATACAGTAGAACTGTCTAGAAATTTTATTGAAAATTTTGACTTTGGCGCTGGTTGACAGTAGTCTTAAATCAAAAGTGTTTTTCTAAAGTTGGATTGTGACTGTTAACTGAAATCCAAGACTTACTAGCCATTATCTAACTCAAGCAATACATGTCAACTATAGCTAGATCTAAGCAATACGCTCAGGATGCTCATATAGCAACAGAGACTGATCAATTTCATTTCATGACGAATCAACATAATGATCTAAATACATCTTAATTTCGGTATGAGCGATATTCTGTTCTATTGTAGCTAATTAAACTATTCAATAAGCAACTAAGAGAAATCAAATCGACCAGAAAAAGTCTCTTATTCATTTGTTTAAATCGCCTGCAGAAAACATATCTGTACCCAAAATCATCACTAGCGTTTGCATTAGAAGTGAGTACTTCATTTCATATTCTTCATTTTTCATACAATCCCCCTCCTCCCTACTATCATTACCACCTCCAACAAAGATAAATTCATTCATATTATAATCTACAACTCCAGGTATTAATGATTAGTTTGTTATTCAGATAATAAAAACAGTGATTGTAGACGGTTTAATCGTTTCATAAAGAGAAAGAACTTCCAGTCTGTTTGTTGTTGTTTTTGTCGCGGCTGCTGCTGCTTTGTTACTGCATAAGTTTCTCCGTTAGTATGCTGTAGTTCAGACATGAGGATAATTTAGACATTCAGATTATCCCTCTGAACATATTAATTTTTAAATTGAGCATTTATTTATATGTTTTTATTTTCAAGTTACTATTGAACCCTTCTCCTTCAATCTGTTTGAATCCTGGGCGTTTGTTGGATTATTTAGGTTCCAAAATACATCCTTGCCTAGTTTTTCGCATAGACTTTCTTATTTACGTGCATTCACTCAGTCGTATATCGCATAACTATTTCTTTATAAATCGATATTTGTTTGGTTTTTAACCAGCGAGAAAATATATGGTAAGCCTCGGTGGTGTGTCCAGTTTGTGTAGTTCTGCTTAGCTGGTTATTGTGGTCATTTGTTTGTTGATTCACCATTCATTTTATTATTAATGGGTATTGTCGAGATTGTTGAATACTAATTTAAAACTACGCACTGGTTTAAGTTAAATAACCACTAACAACTACAAAGTACTGGATACCTGTTCTGTTTATTTTAATAAAAGACGTTTCTGAGAACCTTTTTCAGAACTGTTCAACACACTGTCACCTCAAATGAAATTCACTGTAGAAATTGAAATCGAGCTCAATAAGTTACCACTTTAGACTGTCTGGTTAAAATAAAGTTAAACAGAACTTCTGATCTAACAAAGCCGATGCATTCTAACCATTACATTGACTTTAATTCAACACATCTATTCAGTGCAAAGATTTCACTAGCTGGAAATCTTTTCAGAAGAGCTGCTAAAATAATCACGTCAGAAGAAGATAGACAACGAGAATTTAAAAAATGTTATCAAGTTCTTACAGTTTAATTATTTTTCTATGGAAATCATTAAAAATATACAAAAACCGAAGCGACCTATTGTTAACGAATGTCATGGATTAGTACTGTCGTTCTACCTTATCACTATGACAAGACAGGAGAATTCTATGGAATTCTAAAGCAACCGTCCTACAAAACAACTAAAACAATTCGAAGTGTTTTAGTAAAAACAAAAGAAAAGATCCCCTTTATCTCCACACAAAACTACGTCTAAAGATTAGGTTGTGTCAATTATGATGCCTTCTACATTAGTAAACCTTCTCCAGAAATCATGAATCAGGCTAAAGAACATGAAAGCTACGAAAAACCATCTCCCAGTAATCCTGTAACACTCGAAAAGCCGAAAAAATTATATCGGCAATATCAATGCATGCTACTTATAACAACCACAAAATGGACATGAATAATATCAAAATCGTCAAAACAGATTTTTCGAACCACATAGAGAAGTGTGTGGCATTTCATATTTTGCTAAACCCCACTGCACTTAATAGAAAGGAAGGAATTATCATTCATCCAACATGATCTATCTAAAAAAACTATGATAATTACATATTGATTAGGATGAACTTGTACCTTCGTGTTGATTTGTTATGGACTGAAACTGGTTAATCATTGTAGCTATATGTGCATCCTGGGCGGATTGCTTTGATATTTCTGTTAATTGGCTTCAGTCCATAACAAATGAGCGGAAAGATAGAAGTTTATCCTAATTACCTAAGCACACGTTGCACAAGTATGACTGTCTGAAGTCAGTAGTCTAGTGGTGAACGCAGTGGCGTCTGGCACAGAACAGACTGAGTTCGAATCCCGATGTGAACATCAACATTGGAATGTCGGTACATTCACCCGACGAGTCCTGAATAGAAAGGAACTTGTGTCCTGGATTCCTCTGGTCAGTCACAATCTAACTTAGATATGTCGAATTTCTCATACATTAAACACTAGTTATCTCTAAAAGTTATCCTCACTCCATACACTTCATACACACAGATAATTAACAAAAGAACCAAAAATACACAAACATGATTCATTATGAAGCATCTTGACTTAGATTAACATGACTTCAACACTCATGTCAATGCAATTTAGTTATTTAGTATTCTGTGAAGAAGTGGGTTACACTAAGTTGTGAGACGTCAGAAATCTCCTTTTTTTCTCATTGAACTATCACAAATATATTACTTAATTTTACAAACTACTTGTCCAATGCTGAATCTATTCAAAGTTATCAAATCCAACCTTGGTAATGATGCTAAACAGTTTACTTATTTCGACCAGATACTCTTAAAATCAACAATCAATGAAGATATATCAAAGAAGTAAACAGCATAATACTTAAGGTATTAATGTTAAGTTTTGATTCAGATGCTGGATTCCAATCGCGTTATATTCAACAATTATACACATGCTATCAGTAATTCCACGTTCATCAATCACGATGAGTCATGCATAAGCGATACTCGCAGGATATGCGTATGATCAAGAAGTCCAGAATGAAAAATTCGACAGACGTATATTTGAACCTCAAAATACCAACATAACAGATCAAACTATGCGTCAAAGTTCCATTGTACAATACATTCTAACATTTAGCACACCAACCACTAAAGAAATAAACAGTACAAAAATGAATCTATCAGGGGGGTGGGGTGGGTAGAAGGGTAATCATGGCCTCTACATTAGCTACATGCCAACATAATCAACATAGAATTAACACAGTTACAAACATCCAATCCTATTGAGAATACTTTTTGTTTATTTAAACATAACTTAGTTTTACCACTGTTTATATTGTTCCTTCTATACTATCTACTTAATGCAACATTATTACCTGTCAATCAAAGTAGCAAAGAGGATTGATAATCACTAAAACATATTTAAATATAAACATAAATGTTTACAATGAATTAGTTTCAATGTCATTAAATGAAATAGTTATTAGCATAGTTACTAAATCTACAAATGATACTTAATAAAAAAAAGGTAAAGTAAGAATTCTGTTAATCTCAACTCCTTTGTAGTGACCATAGAACACACTATGTTAAAACACCTAAATAAACAGTCAAACATGAAATACAAAGATATATATTAACGGCTAAATAAGTACATAAAGCATTAGGATGAATTAGTATATTCCCATTGATTTGTTATAGACTGAATCTGGTCAGTCACTGTTATTATATGTGCATCCTGAGCGGATCGCCTCAATATAGTGAATATTCACAAATATCATTTAATTTGGATTGTGACTGGCAAGTGGAATCCAGGAGGCGCGTTTCGTCTTATTTGGAACTCATCGGCTGGATGTACCTGCATCCCAATGTTGATGATAACAGTGGGATTTGAACTCAGTCCGTTTCATGTTAAACGACATTGCGTACAAATTCATCATACTAACAATTCGCCCATTGCACAAACATGACTGTCTGGACTCAGTAGTCTAGTGGGTACGCGGTGGCGTTTGACACGAAACGGGCTGAGTTCGAATCCCACTGTGATCATCAACATTGGGATGCGGGTACATCCAGCCGATGAGTCCGAAGTAGGACGAAACGCGCGTCCTGGATTCCACTTGCCAGTCACAATCCAAATTAAATGATATATTATGCATGTTCTATGTTGAAAAGAATATGGTTTACTTTAAGAAGCAATAATTTTATTTAGTAGTTTGTATTTCCCAATAGTATATTACATTATATGATCTGTTAACTCAACAATCATAACCAGGGTTGAAGCAAAGAATATAGGAGTACTATGTAGGAGGTTTCAGTAGACAACAGTAAATGATGTGTAGGATTGATCAGTTGATTGAAACTATAATAGGAATCAATTATGAATGCATGAGATAAGTACAGGATACATAACCTAGAACAAACATTAGTGAAGTAGCGTTTATTTAGAACTGACAGAGAAGCGAAATAAACAGTAGACAGTATGGTAGAAAAGTACAACGACACAAAACGGTTGTTATTCATGTATTAAAGCAACACTAACAATATGTAAATGCTTAGAAACGTATTACTAAATACCTAATACGAGAATAATGTTAATAAGTTTTTGTTGACTGAAATTAACGCATTCAACAACTTTCATTTGAGAAAACAACTTCTTCCTTTAATTATGTAGATTAACAGGTTGAATCAATCAATTAGTGTCTGTTACCTCAGATTGAGCATAGGTAGCTCACCAACATACTCCAACCAACCCTGTCCTGGACGTTCCTTTTCAATTCTTCTAAGTGCTATTCATCGTTTTCAGTGTATACTGTAACTATTTATTTAATCTAACCATTAAGTGAATTAAAAGGAATAGGATGCACTTCCATTAATGAACATTAAAACATTACTAGTTCTTGTGTCCATAGTGTAAAGAACGATCGATTACTGAAGAGGTAGTTTATTTTATGATAGTATACAGATTATCTTCGTTCATCCATTTAAACATCATTGTCTTCTTCACCTTTCTGATCGATGTTATACTGCCTTCTTTTACTTACCTCCTACATGCATCTTACTTCTCTCCTCCCCAACTGTCCAATTTTGTTACTTACTCGATGGTTCACCACATACTACTTATAGTATCCACCACACTCAACTCCCACCCCACTCCATTACATTATCGAGCTCGTCTGCGCGATGACTTTTTGAACTCCGCCATTACTGCTTGTCTCAGTAAGTATGATTCATCATACAACTGGACCTACTTTTGAAATTAACTTATGTTTGCATGTTTCACTTTGTTCTCTTTCTTCAAAGTGTACACTGATCTGCGTCATGTGATGAATGTATACAGTCCTTTCCATTTAAAAAACAAAACCCATATGCCTGTTACACCACCTATTATTGCTCTTCTGTCCTTTATATTTCTATACCAGTAATTATAAGTATACTGTTGTCTGTATATGATCTATCAATACCGAATGACATTTACTGCCTCTTCTAGAGAATAAAACATTCAAATTAGTTGTATGCATAGTTTTCCTCATAATAATAATAATAATGTTATCAATGACCACCTAGTCATTATGTTTATTCTATTAGATAAATTATCTTGGAGACAAGATATCGAACTCTCTACTTAACATATTCATGCTGATTCACAGGAGACCAAATTGTCCACCTTAATATATACAATACTGTTTCATAAGATATAAGGGAATAAAGTGAAATGAATGATAGACAAGCAGTCAATGAATAAACAAACATTTTATTACTGTATTCACATTCATAAATAATGAAGTTAAGGTGAATAAGAAAGCAAAGATTATTCTTTTTGTTTAAAATGAAAACAAAAAAAAATTGACAAATTAATTGTTTGAGTTAGATTATGACTGGTAAGCGGAATCCAGGACACGAGTTTCGTCCTATTCGGGACTCATCAGCTTAATGTACTTACATTTCAGTGTTGGTATTAACACAGGGATTCAAAATTAGTTTGTTTCGTGCCAGATGCTACTGGATTCACCATTAGGTTACTAAATTCAGAAAATCACACTTGTGCAACAGTTGTGTATGTAGAATTGGAATGTATTTGGAACTCTTCGTTGATTTGCCGT
Source organism: Schistosoma japonicum (assembly GCA_025215515.1). Taxonomy (NCBI): domain Eukaryota; kingdom Metazoa; phylum Platyhelminthes; class Trematoda; order Strigeidida; family Schistosomatidae; genus Schistosoma; species Schistosoma japonicum. The sequence goes on along the minus strand of CM046062.1, from coordinate 4,245,260 downwards.
GAACTGAAACTGATTCGTCTCTGTGCCTATGTGTATATGCTGAGTATTATTTAAATTAGATTATGGCAAACATGCGCGTTTTAAGACGTACGTTTCGTTTTATGTATCCAAGTTAAATAATACTGGTGAACTATCGTCATATCGTGGCAATCCTCTCAGGTTCCACATACGCCAACAGAGACTGATCAATTATAGTCCATGACAAATCAACAGGAAGATCCAAATACGTCTTGACTAAGTAATGTTTATGTTTAAAAAATAAGTTTTCATGTAAGATTCGTATGAAGTGGTAACTGATTGATTGTTTTAAGCTGTGACTCCTCAGTAATGTGAGATCACTGCTGGACACATGATTGATCTCCAGGTTTTATAGAGAGCACTTTAATTTTCAACTTCTGAATGTAAACTGCTGATAAGTGATTTTGGTTAGTAAGTTGCTTATTCACACAAGTGTCGATTGTATTGTGTTCTTTGAGATGAATCGTTTATTCGTAGAGCTTCCAATGCCGATCCGGACGACTTTGTCGGTGCAAACTTTTGATAGAAGTAAGCTTTGAGGTTTTCACCACAACTGATTAGTAGCTTGTTCTGTCTACCTTAAATTTATTTGGTTATTACTGACACTTGTTTTGTCCTTTTTTTCACGCTTATTTTGATTTTATTCTTGTTATATCAGGCTATTCAAGAAGGAAAACTAACTTTCCGAACTTTTTTCAGAAGACTGTTACATTTATTTTGAGTATCTACGCATCGATTGTTTTATTGTCCAGTTCTTATTACTGAAACCTCCGACTAGACTCACAAACTGTTATCACATCTTTTTTCATTTAGGAACTATAATCGACTCTGTAGTCCCTAGTCATTATTGTCTCCGTTTTGTAAAAATGTTATTCTTCTTATTGGCATGTTGTGTGGTTAAGTTTTGCATGTACATAAATAGGTAAGTGAAATATAGTCTGACTGTCTGGTGATTGACTCAGTTATTTAATATTCTTCAATTAGTCTTTCAGGATTAGTAGTCACGAGGCATCCGTTTGCGTGCACTGGTTGGTAATATTGAGGTCACTGTTTTCCATAGATTATGATTACCCGATTTTTCTTGATATAACATTTCTCTTTTGAAGTGACGTGGATTATGATCTAAGTCATCGTTTTGTATATGAGATTACTCGTATTTCACCTTTTCAGTACTTCGATTACATATTTCAATAGTACTACGTCTACGTGACATTTATGTTTATTACTAATCATTGGTATTGTACATTATCGCTTCTTAAACTGACTTATATTTAAGAGCGTCATAGTTAGACACATGACGATTTACTCTTCAGTTGCTTTTTGGATCGTATGGATCTTCATTACTACCAGCTCGATTAGATTCCTCTATTAAAGAAAAAATGTTCTCACTTCATTATGTCTATTGTGAGTATTTGCAAACATAAGTAGCATTACGTATACTAGTTTAATCTCATCTCAGTAAAGCATATGAAAACACTAGAGCTTAATCATATGTATTGGTCTTTTACAAGCATATCAGTAGACGTGTTTTTCAATATTCCGATCAGTGCTTTGAAGTTTCACTGAAAACTTTGATAATAGGAATTCATCCATTGATGAATGTATGCAAACCTTAATTGTAATTACATAACGATTACACTGACCAGTATATGGTTAGTGTTTTCATGATGAAGATAAGAGAAAGTTCGACTAGATGTAAATCTTATTTCGACCGTCAACATATGACCAGCAGACGCGTTGACACAAGAATCGAAGCAATGTGAAAGTTGTGAATTGGATTTAGTAAGTTCCATATTGGTCAGATTATTAAATACTATAAAGATGGTCGTAGACAACAATAAGAGGCTACATAGCAAGAAACCCTAGAAGGTTATTTGATATAACAACAGTAAATGTTTCATTGTAGGATGAATTTGTATATTCCCGTTGATTTGTTGTAGACTGAAGCTGGTCAGTCGCCCATTGCACAAACGTGACTATCTGGACTCAGTAGTCTAGTGGTGTAAGCGGTGGCGTTTGACATGAAACGGACTGAGTTTGAATCCCACTGTGAACATCAACATTAGGATGTAGGTACATCCAGTCGATGAGTCCCAAATAGGACGAAACGCACGTCCTGGATTCCACTTGCCAGTCACAATCCAAATTAAAAAGTAAGTGTTTCATGTTAAAAGATGATGATTGTAATTCATCACTAAGGTTAAAATGAGATATTTATCATGTAACTTATTGATAAAATCAAAAGATAAAACACCTTCTGGGAAACTAGGAAAACTTTCTTTTAGTATTTTTATTTAAAAACGCTAAAAACTGTTGATCATTATCATCTAAATCAAAAGATAAAAACATCTTTCTATGCATAATTAGAATGCATTTGAATCTTTTTGTTGATTTTTCATGGACAGAGATTGATCAATCTCTGTTGTCATTTGTGCAGGTGCTTCCAGCTGACGAGTCTAAAAGAGGACGAAACGCGTCTCCTGGATTGTATTTGCCGGTCACAGTCCAACCCAAACAATCTTTCGATACATCGATTATGAAGAAATTCAGATACGATTCATGAGTAAACACCATTAAAGTGTTTATCTTTCTTTTGGAAATATACCTTCATTCACATTCTGTTTACCGTTGTTGCTTATCCATTTTCTCTTTATTTGTTCCTTACAAACATTAAACAAAATAATAATCAGTATACCATCAGTTTGCATTCAATGATCAGTATTGAGTATTTACGTCTGATCGGATACTATGGATTACATCATATGGTGATTACTGGTCGAAGTAACCAAGTGTTAACTTCTGTGATTTTAAATGCATATTCGATACCATGAAATGACTACGATTATGCAACCATGAACTGATACATGACAGTTACTTCGTTCTACTATCAGACATCCCACCAGCATGTATCCAAAACATCATAAAATAACCAAATCATTAAAGTTTTTTTTAGATGGTTGAATACGTAACAGATCGATGTTGGTAGGGTACCATTTAAAGTAGGGGAGCACAAGACAACTGTTTCGTCTTAGCATGAAACTCCTCTGAGGATGTGCACATCTAAGATTCTGCCCAGGAGGCTTCAGTTTTTATTGTGAATACTTAAATTTTAAACCATCGAACTAATATCCAGTAATTGGTATTTATAAATTCATTTTACTTGCAATGTATTACAGGACTTTATCCATTACCATCAACGGATAACTAATGTCACACCTAACAATCATGAAGTTTGTTTGTGCAATCTTCGCAACAACAGACACACAAATCACCTTCTGAAGTTAGACTTTACCATACTGACAGTGATTGACTGAGGATTTCTATATAGTTGAACATAACAGTTGTACACTGGAATGATTATCAAACTAGATTGTATTTCCTATGGTTAAATTTATCTCACAGTCTCCTAAACAACTATCCTGTATCTCAAACTAAATGGATCATAATAAAGGAAGAAATTGCTAAGGTTTCGCGAAGTATAAGAGACACCTCGATCCCTGCTAACGAACGTAAGACCAGTGACACAATAACAGGTAGCCAAGCTAATCTTCGGCGCCCTAGCACAGCTAACTAGAGTAAGAAGTCCAAAGACAGGCAAGAAGCGTTTAATTTCACAGGCAGCCTGACAGATAACAGCAACAAAAACAAATCATGCGTATATATACAAAAATAGAGAGCGTCCTTGGAATATCATAAATAGCGTACTAAAATAAACAATAAACCAATGAGATTTAGCGTGTTACCAAGTGGGAAACACGAAGTGAAGTTGAGAAGGGGACTTTTTAGTTCGAAAACAGGAAATTTAAATTTACACAATAAAATCACAAAAAAACTAGTTTGCAAAGTGAGTTTTGGGGATATAATATCCCCAACAGGAATTAAGTACTTCATCCACTTAATTTACCTTAAAAGTTTAATCAGCCTTGGTGAGTTGGCTACTGACTACAATAAATTTCACATTCCGTTACACTTTCATAAATTCATTCACATTTCATCTTCCTCATAAAGACGAATTCTACTTTCACTTTCGACTCAGTCATTCTACTGTTGATCCTATTCTCAATATCTAATCGTTCTCATTATCATTGTCATGACATCATAGTAAATTATTTGGTATTCATCATGTCACCATGATGAAATATGATAACTTGAACTAACATCCATTTGTGTCAGGATCTATGTCGATGGTGATGATGATGACGAATCGATTGGTTGATTGATTGATTGATTGATTGACACATGGTTGTATGAGAGATTTGCGATTGCTTCCATTTTAATACTATCAAAGTCTCATGTTTGTAGACATGTGTTTATTGTTATATAAATAAGGTAGAATAATCCACAACTATAGACATGACAACATATCGATTTCTCACTTAAATCACTATCGAACCACATTGTATTTCTTTTTAATTAGCATTATCTTAATGTCTGTTAGAGCGACTATTACAGGAAGCTTTTATCATCATGGCGATGAAAGGAATATTTCATTTTGATGCATTTGCTAGTCTTTTCTCACTCAGAAAAATTGTTGTGAAAACAAAGTAGAGAGTGATGGAGAAAGAGGTTGAGTGAGAGAGTAGTAAGGAGAGCAGATGTGGGATAATGAGTATGGGTAGGAACATGTGACAAATACTGAATAGGATTATATAACGAAATGAATAACTCCCATATTACTACTATTGCTAATGGCGATAGTAATAATGGGATTAATAGTGTTTGTTTTAACTAACCGGAACATGTTAGATTCAATTGACACTCACATAAACACAAAGTGATGAGAATGTGAATTGAGTATGAAAGACAAAGCAAGAAATGGAGAATACAATTAATTCACCAACCACCACTTTGTTTTTTCAAGCTAAAAGTATCAAACAAAGAAGATGAATATGGAAATATATTGAATACACTGAAAATGAGAAACAATGCAAGTGTTGAAGACAAATTCATGTAAATGATTTCCGTTACATGATTGTTTGTTTAATGTAAGTGAAAAAGTAGAGAACATGTTTGTTGTGTTGTATTTGACATTGAATGTTCATTAATACAGAGATCATGATTGTAGTCACTTGCATTGATGACTGTTATGCCATAGATGTGAAAGGCAATTTACTTTTGTTTGTTGATTATTTTCAATCAACAGTGTGTCTACGTGTTGATGGAATCGATTGTTTGATGGCGGTTGGTGATGTGGGTTTGTTGTTTTGATAATATTTGTACTACAACAGTTGATTGGTTTCAGTCATTTTCCATGTTGCTAAGGTGTCTAAAATTTTGTAGTCGACAGATTATCGTGATATTAGTTTCGTTGAATAACTTGAGAACAATTTTGTCTATTGGAGACTGTGTTTGTATGAATTCTGATTTGATGCTGCAGAGATGAGGAGAGTTGTTTTGTTCGTCGACTTTTTTTAACGACTTCGAAACTGTAGCTTTTCGTTTTTCACGTCAAAGGCTTAACTACTTCGAAGACTAGAACACAGGTTTTAGTCAGCTTTTGATATACTATGATGCTGAGTCAATGTCACTTTTTATAAATACTTTACTTTCATTATTTCTAAAACTCTTTTCTACGGTATCCAACATTATTTGTACCGTAGGAGTTAATTGGCTTTACCTACATGGTATTTTGTCAACTATTGAAATCTATGGTGTCAATAGGATCCTACTTCAATTTCTAAAGAATGCTCCGGCAACATGCCATTCAATTTAAGTTAAGTTTATATGATGAATTTATATAATTTCGGACAATCATTATACTTGAGTGTACTTTAATTTTGACTTTGTTTAAGTGGTACATTGTCAAGTTACTTAATGTTGATTAACTTGAATTAGAATGTAGATACAAGTTATCTAATATAATGGAATAGCTTAACAGGTTACATTTTCTTTAATTCATGTACTCTTCTTCGTAAGTCTGTTTGTTTCTGTTTTGACAACTTCTTTTGATGTACCGTAGAAGGGATATAAGGTTAATGTGATTTTCATATGTTTTACTTGTGAATGATCATCTTCATTCTCACTTCTTAAGCTTATTCCTATTTAAGACATTTACACAATGATATAGTCCTGGCTTGATTGTTGAATTGTATTCGTTATCATTACTTCTAGTTTACCCTTATTCCTATTCCTCACATAATATTTTTATTCAGTTATTTCTATCAGGTTTATTAAGAAAGTCTTAGCTTTACAATTATTAGCAGTAAATGAGAACACTACAAAGATTTCGTTGGTCTTTTAAGATAAAGTTGTCAGAACAAGCTTGCGCTTGATAATTTGATGATAACAATTAAAAAGGTTACTGCATTAATAGACCCTAATAAACTACTTCATATAGTTCAGTTAATGTGGTTTCATGCATTTATCACAGATTCATCTCGGTTGGATAGTTGAGAGTATTGGACAGTTATTTCGATCTAGCATGGTACGTATCAGAAGTGTTAACTATCGACATCATTAAAAAAATTGGACTTATGCCTCTTCAGGTTTTGCAGTACTAGGTCGGCATCCACTGGTAAGAGATACATTTCAGTTGATTTATGCTATGGTCTAACTCTGAGTCATTGTCATCAATAACATCTCTATAATCCCAATGGAACTGAGCGTTATTAGTTTCAGGAACATGTTGAAGTTAGTTGCTAGTTATGAGGAGTTGAGGGTGGCCACTCTTGAGGTGTCCCACACTAGAAAACTACAGCTATCCAGTGCACCGTGATTTTCAGTAGTACCTAATCGAAATCACTCTGTGACGAATACAAATAACAAATCAAATACCTATTTTTACATAAACCACCTTCAATCAACAACGACTGCACTAATAATGACAACTTTTCTTGTAGCAATGTCGGACATCTAGAAAAATAGTAAACGTGGTAGTGATATGAAAATTGGAAAACTGCAAATAAGACTCATCATATTTCGAAAGTCATTTTATACTACTTATGAGTAAGCAAAATTATAAATAGGCAATTTTATTGACATATGAAAAGATCGAAAAACACAATATGATTTCCACATATTTCCGGTTATTTCAATATCTCAATATAAATGTTTGAGTTGGATTGTGACTGGCAAATGGAAACCGGGACTCAAGTTTTGTCCTATTCGGGACTCTTTAAGTAGATATGTCTGTATCCCAGAGCTGATGTTTACACCGGGACTCAAACTCATTTGGTTTCGTACCAAATGCCATCGCGTTAACCACTAGGCTCTCATTGTAATTGATTAACAATAAATGTAGATTATCTTGTAAAGCATGGTCTCATTTAAAAAAATTGTCCATCTATATTTCGCCTACTCATGAGTAGTATAAAATGACTCAAAATTTAATAAATTTTATCTGTAGTTTTTCAATTTTTCAGATGTCATTTCAACTTCAGATATTATTCTACATTCATATCATTCTTACAGTAGCAGTTATTGAACTCCCAAGGTTGTGTCTCCTCACTAGAACTTTAGGAATTATTTCCATGAGTTGGTCACTAGTAAGCTAATGTTGATTGTCATTGAATATACCAAACTGACGAAAGCTAGAAAAATCAACCTTTGGTGGTTGATTCACTAATTTAATCGTAAAGCGCTTGTTGCAATGCTTGAGCGTGTTGGGCTCAGTCCTTGGTGGAGCCGTGGATGGGTACTGTTAAGGAGTTTAATACTGGAACGATACAGCTATTTGGTTCCAACCTCAGGTTTCCAGTGATTGTCTACATAAAACCAGTAAGCAACGTCACAAGCATCAATGCTAGTTACCCCACCTGCAACCAATTCCTTATATCAAATTAACATTCGACAATTTTTTTTCTTCAAGCCATATCAATTCAATCACATTAATCAGCGCACTAGTAACTAACTTCACAATGTTTCTGAAGCTCTAGCGAGAAGTTGTGACTAGGGTACTTCAAACTTATCTGGAGTGAGACAGTTATCATTAATCACAGTAAATTCTCATCACGCAATATCACTGGAAGTAGGAATTCGACAATTCGCCACTTTAAAGCCTTCATGGAGTGCGGGTTGTCAAAGAGGTGCAACATACTATGATGAAACAGCTGTCCAGGGCTCACTGGTTTTAAAGAGTATCCAATCAACATTAATCTCTGACGAATCCAATTAACTAGAACTAACAATCGTTCATCTGTTGTATTTGTTGTTCATATTATAATAAGATCAAGCCATTTGAACATAGTTATATATCTTTATGTTAAATTTTTCGACACAGTTATCAATGAATATTACTACTCATAAGTATAGTGTAATGTTTAATGTTCTAAATAACCATGACATAATCAATTCCAACTTCATAAACGGTAGTAAACATTGAACATAAAGCATTACTAGATCAACAATGGAATGTTTTGAAAAGTTTCTATAAAATCTCTGTTATTCCTATTTATTACAATGTACTAAATAAGAATGCAGTCAATGAAAAAACGATTTTATAAGCATGAAATATGAGTTAATTCAAGTTGTTTTGGTTATCTTGTATTTCGATAAACTATTATTTACTAAAGGCTAATGATGAAACCTAATGGATTCGGATTGGTTTATCAATGTGTTGTAATCAATTTATTGTTCATCATATCCTCCATAGTGATTATTACATTCTATCGATGTAATTGTAATGTGCTCACTAGTCTAAGTGACTTGATATTTACAATTGGGGGTTGTGGAGATAGTTGGTTGTTAATTCTGATATCACGAATTGTTCTGAATCAGACAACTACTGATCACCTGGAAGCAGTGGACAGCTGTTTCGTCCTAGTATAGGACACTTCAGCAGTGCGCATCCACGACCCCGTTGGGGATCGAACTCAAGACCCTCTGGCTCCGCGACGAGCACTTTACCATTGGACCAATTCGTGATATCAGGATTATCAACTAACTATATCCACAACCCCCAAATGTAGCTAAATATCAGCTCACTAGTGACTAGCTCCTTGAGGTAATTCCTGGAGTTCTAGTATGAAGACGTGACCGGTGGAGTTCGACTGTGTCGGGTGTGAGGCAGTCACCCACCGATGGCAATGGATGAGGTCGCGCAAACGTAACCTGAATGGACTGAGTTAGAAATATCAACCATTAGGAGCTGGCTCAGTGGTCCACTGGTAAAGTACTCGTCGCGGAGCCAGAGGGTCCTGGGTTCGATCCCCAACGGGGTCGTGGATGCGGGCTGCTGAGGAGTCCCATACTAGGACGAAACAGCTATCCAGTGTTTCCAAGTGATCAATAGTTGTCTGATTCAGAACAATTCGTGATATCAAGATTGATTAGATATTACTGGATCTATATTGAGATAGTAGATAGATTGTGGGGATCAGAGTAGTCATTAGAAAACTTTGGATCTGAGTTTCGTGCTTTATGGTAGTATGCAGAAGAACTTATTCGTCGCGGTTGATCCAAATTAGAACCATCCAGATTCACAGCCTCTAACTGTTGTCACTGAGTTATTTGTGCCTCAAATTGCAAGTGGCAGGTAGCACAAAATTCAGATCCAGGACTATCTCCTTACCGCTTCCCCACCCCTCCAACTTGCCTTCTGCCGCTAATGGATTCGGTGAAAACCGTTCTTCTAAGGTTTATTTTAATGTACGAAGAACAATAATAGTAGCAGAGAATATGGTGAATTCATTTATCTCAGGGATACACTTCAACTGTTTTATAATCTAGAAGCCATCAAAGTATTCATTAAAAACAAATCAATTAATGAACATGCATTATATCAGAAAGGTTTATAAATTTGACATAAATGTAGATTTATAACTATATAAAGCATTGAAAGTAATTCAGAATACTGTTTATTTGTAGTCTAGAATAGACGTTTAGCACGAAGCGGACTGAGTTCGAATCCCAATGTGAACATCACCATTGGGATACTGATACATCCAGCGGATGAGTCACAAATAGGACGAAATGTGCACCCTGGATTCTACTTGCCAGTCACAATCCAACATAAACATAACTTGTTTGCATTTTAGTTGAACTATACGAATCTTCTAGAAGAGAATTAATGGGATCATAAGTACAAACAAACTTTCAATAAAGACGATACCAATAAAATATCATAGATGTGAAAACATACTACAAATGAATACAGTCCCAATAAAATAGGAAAACATGTAATAGTATTCAGATCATAGAAGAGTAGTCGTGTAGAAGAAATCATAAAAACTAAGTCATGAGGATGAAGAACTATTTATAGTAGTCGTTTTGTGTGCGTCCGCATCCTGTGACAACATGAAAGTCATTTGTTTATTGATTGTCTACAAAGATTTTGATGCTTTGGTCTCATGTTTCTTGTCAAACACATTGTTGTAAACCTTTTGGTCTTTGAGTTACAATCTTCATAGAAATGTATAGCGATAATTTTCCTATGCGCTTTTCAAATTTATGTACTTTGGAACATACATGTGAACTTGTAGATACAGTTAAAGTGTTATGCCGGACCACTAAAGAAGACTAACAAACTCTCAGAACTGTGTTTTAGAACACTATTTTAATTATTCTACCTGTGGATAATGTAGACATTTTGTTTCTATGATTGTTACATTCCTTTTACCCTATCCTCCCGATTAGTATATTTTCCTTTAGTATATTGTCTCTTACGATGAACTACAGTTAGTTGATTGTGTACAAGTTACCCCTATTCACTGCCACTATTTCTTTAGTTCCGAATTAATGTTAATTTCCTAATTGGTCTGCTGTGTGGTCGGGTTTGATATATATATAAACGAATGTACGAAATATAATTCGATTCTGTCTGGTTGGTCTATCGGCTCATGTTTTTCTTATCCCGGCTTCGGACTCAGTGGGCATACGGGAGATGCGCAATATCGACTAGGCACAAGTAATTGGCACTCGGTCAACTAACCCCAAATTTCTTGTGTCATAACATAAAGGTAATAGAGGGTGAGAATACTTTCACAGTTGATTGTCTTAATCAGCCATACACGGAGTAGATTGAGATAAATTAAAAGGATGAATAGGTCCTTCATAGTATGAAATTTATGTTCAAGTCAGTCATTATTGATATTTCATCATCTTTTAAATCCAAACGATGTAATCTATTCCCCTTTCATGGTAATCTTATCCCACTTTTAAGACTCAACATTTTAGACCTTAATATGAAATAAAGAAAGGATAGGACAATTGAAGAAAGTACTTAAAAGCAAAGAAACATCAGTTTAGACAGACTCCTCTCTAACAGATATAGACTTAATCTAGTGGAAACTCTCTCTTTCATAGAGTCAAAATGCTATGCTCAAATGATAGAACTATTGATGAATTGACAATAATTAAGAAGTGTCTCATAATAAACGGTGGCTATTCGAAGAAATGGATTGAGAAGTAAGAAGTAAGTAAATTGTAAAAACGACGAACATCCGCCTATGAAAATAAACCTTATCTTCATATGTCTTGCATTCAAAAGAGATGAGACCTCATAAAGAATTAATCATATAATCAGAACAGCACTGAATTGAACTTTTCTTTCAGCTCAACTAGTTTTCTTTATGCAATTACACTATGGTGGATCATAAACTTTCATATATTACCATTAACTGATTGGAAGGACAAAACGAAAAGCTTCTACCAGGTTTCATAAGTACGTTCGTAGGAACATATGTCTGAATAGTAGTAAAGTCTTTTAGATACCTTTTAACATGAGACATAATATAGATATTTTGGAAGCATTCACAATTATCACCAGACAAGCAATACCATTATTACTAATGTTTTGCAGAGGTAATCGCTATCAAACGTTTTTGACTTGATCTATGTGTACAGAAAGACAGCATGATATGCCTATCATTACCATGGTGAGTATAATACTTATTACGTCTTGGTAGTTATCCAGATGATTGTAGATCAAAATGTTTTTGTCCTTTTCAAAAATCTATCCAGTCATTATGTAATCATCGATTATGGTTTTCTTGCAGAGTGATGTAATACTTTCTTTAACTTTAAAAATATTATGTCATCCATATCCCCCCCCCCCCCACCATCCAAAAAATCTCGTTTACTCACTGTATTCACACACATCTGCCTTTTATATGCAACAGCATATCCAATTTAGTTACAATTGGGGGTTGTGGAGATAGTTAGTTGTTGATTCTGATATCACGAATCGTTCTGAATCAGACAACCCTTGATCACCTGGAAGCACTGGACAGCTGTTTGGTCCTAGTATGGGACTCTTCAGCATTGCGCATCCACGACCCCGTAGGGGATCGAACCCTGGACCCCATGGCTCCACGACGAGCGCTTTACCATTGGACCACCGAGCCAGCTCCTAATGGTTGATATTTCTAATTCAGTCAATTCGTGTTACGTTTGAGCGACCTCATCCATTGCCATCGGTGGGTGACTGCCTCACACGCGACACGGTTGAACTCTACCGGTCACGTCTTCACACTAGAACTCCAGGAATTACCTGAAGGAGCTAGTCACTAGTGAGCTGATATTTAGTTGCAATTGGGGGTCCTGGGTTCGATCCCCATCAGGGTCGTGGATGCGCACTGCTGAGAAGTCCCATAATAGGACGAAACAGCTGTTCAGTGCTTCCAGGTGATCAATGGTTTTCTGATTCAGAACGATTCGTGATATCAGAAATATCAAATTTAACTGGAATTATACACGAATCTAATATCTTTGCTTTAACTATAACGACTTTCATTCAGAACATTTATTTTAATCTCAATGGAAAAATTATATTGAACATTCAATAGTTTTCTTAGGATTGTGACTGACGAGCGGAATCCAAGACACAAGTTTTGTTCTATTTAAGAGTCATCGGGTGGATATACTTGCATTGCAATGTTAATATTTACACCGGGATTCGTACTCAGACCGTTTCATATCAAACACCACAGCATCCACCACTAGACTATTGTGTCCAAATAATCACATTTGTACAACGGGCACATAGATAATTAAGATGAACTTGTATCTTCCAACCGATTTGTTATGGACATAAGATACAAATTCATTCTAATTAAATTTTAAACTTTTTGCAAGTTGGTAACAAGAAACTCTAAAATTAACTGATGAATTCATTCTACTTTACAAATCTTGTTCTTCTTGAATTATTCAAACTCCTATCTACTAGATGTTAATGGATTACTGAATGTTTGTAATGTGATTCTTAATCAATTATTTGAATATTGTTTCCTTTTGGGTTTTGTCTTCATTAACGTACTTAGATATTCCATATGTGTTGCTATGTAACATAGACATTGTATGTTTCAGATAACGAAGTTCATATATTCAATTATCCTGATAACAGTGATATTATTAGGAATATTATAAGATAAAATGAAGATGATTTAGTTAAATGACCTCATTACAATGATTTAGTTATAGAAACTGTAAATCTAATCACTAAGAATGAAGTGAGTAGGGAGAGCGGGAGGCGGATGGATAGATTTCTATGTTCTCCTTTCAAGCTTGATAAAGCAAATGGTAAATTAAATGACTGCATTAGATTGAATGTATATACTAAATTGTATTAAAAGAGGGTTCATAGAAATCATTTCATTACAATTGGGGGTTGTGGAGATAGTTGTTAATCCTGATATCACGAATCGTTCTGAATCAGACAACCACTGATCACCTGGAAGCACTGGACAGCTGTTTCGTCCTAGTATGAGACTCTTCAGCAGCTCACTAGTGACTAGCTCCTTCAGGTAATTCCTGGAGTTCTAGTGTGAAGACGTGACCGGTGGAGTTCAACCGTGTCGGATGTGAGGCAGTTACCTACCGATGACAATGGATGAGGTCGCGCAAACGTATCACGAATGGACTGAATTAGAAATATCAACCATTAGGAGCCGGCTCAGTGTCCAATGGTAAAGCGCTCGTCGCGGAGCCAGAGGGTCCTGGGTTCGATCCATAACAGGGTCGTGGATGCGCACTGCTGAGGAGTTCCATACTAGGACCAAACAGCTGTCTAGTGCTTCCAGGTGATCAATGGTTGTCTGATTCAGAACAATTCGTGATATCAGGATTAAGAAATCATTTCAACTGACGAAATAACTTTAACAGTAATAGAAGCTCGGTTGTGGCTAGTAGGTAGGATACTAGATGAAGAGGTATGTCTGTGTAGACTCAGTAGCTTAGTAATGTATATGGTGGCGTTTAACATGAACCATTAAGGAATCTAACTTCAATAAATAAGTACCGAATCAATTTAAAATTAATAGATTTATAATAGAAGAAAAAATTGAAGTTAAAGTCTACATCTTATTTTCTATAGACAATCTGTTAGTTGTTGTTATGTTGGACGACTAATGAAAAGTTACAGACTTTCAGAACTGTATTTCAGAAGACTATTTCATTTATTTTAGTTATGAGTATTGTAAACATTTCATTTCGATGTCTGTTACGTTCCTCTTATCCTATTCTCTCGTTAATTATATTTACCGTTAGTGTGAACTACAGTTAATTGATTGTCTACAAAGTACCGTATTCACTTCAACCATGTCATTCCTTTCGTATTAATGTTAAATTTCCAATTATTTCACTGTAAAGTCTGCTTTCTCTACATATGGAGGAATATTTGAAACACAATACGACTTTGTCTGATTGAATCGTCGGCCTCTGTTCTTCTTATTCTGACTTGAGATCAAATGGACATCAGGTAGACTTACAGAGACTAGCAAGGTAATCATTAGTGTTATTATTGTGACTGAGTGAGAACAAGGCCATATGCATCAATTAGTTTCATACAGTCAGCCATATATAGATATTTTTACCGCATAACAGTTGTATATCTTAGTTTTGAGAATTAAGGTGGTTTGGGCAAATTGATAATAAGTTTTAGTTGATTAAATTCGTTACAGAATGATGTTAGCAGGGTACCATTAGAAACGAGGGAGTGATTGACAGCTGTTTCTTCCTAGTATGGAACCCCTCACTAGTGTCCACTCAAGACTCCTCCCAGGGCTCATCATTGAATCGGCTTTCAATGTAGAATCCCAAATTCCACCAATTTGTGATATAACACGATAATCATCCGATTGTATCAGCGGTAACTATCTCAATCCCAACAAGTCTGAACTCTACTAATCACAACTTTTTACTAGCGCTTCAACAACATCCTGAAATTAACCACTAGTGAGTTGATTAGTGTAATTGAATTGAGATGGTTTGTAGAGATTAATATTAAGTGTTAACTGATCGAATAAGTCACCGACTGATTCTAATAGGATACTACTTAAAACCATAAGTCTTTTCATCCTCCTATGGGAACTCCTCAACAGTTCGTACCTTAGATTCTACAAAAGTAACCAAACAATAGAGCTTTAAATTAACAAAGTTTAATACTTCACACTACATGATCATCATTTAAATAGTAGAATTTCTCAATTCTGTCAATTTATAACCAATAACACATTCCTAATCTATTCTTATCATTAAAATAACTGTCTCAATTTCAACAAATCTAGACTTCATCAGACATCACTTTCGTAGAATTAATTGAAATCTCTTCTTCATTACTATTATTATTATTATATTTTAATCATTGAATTAATATTATTTTAATTCACAAACGTAGTAACACCGAATGAGTTGATAGAAAGAACTATGAAGTATAGTAATAATAGTAATAGTAATAGTAATAATAGTAATTATAATAATCTAATGTATATTAATTACAATTACAATTACAATAGTATCATTCAATTAACATAATGATGAATATGCATTGCATATATAATTCTGTGTATAATTATTATCCCAATATTCATAATTATTATTATAATCTTTATAAACTATAGCAAATTCTAATTGATGATAATTTACTTCGAATGAATTACAGCATAGAATTACTTCTAATTCATAAGTTTCTATCCATTGATAACTTTGATTACATAATAATAATGATGATGATGATGTTGATGTTGACTGTGTTAAATGATCTAAACGATGTAATCTTGATGAATCAATAAATGTTTTCCATTGATCTAATGTATAACGTAATTTTACTTCATTTGTTAAATTGTTACTATTCATGTATTGATTAGTTAATATTTTCACTTGAACATAGAATGAATACAAATTTTGTGATTTAAATAGACTAAGACATACTTTTTGTTCAAGAAGACGTTGATTAAAATTTGTACATAAAATTGGATTGATGAATGTTGGTTGCCATTTCTATGAAAGAAAAAGACAAGAAGAAGAAGAAGAAGAAGAACAGTAAGAATAATGTATTGACAAATTTTAATCGATTGAATACGTAATACATTCATGCTAGTAGAGTACTATTGAAAGCTAAGGAATCCTGGATGATTGTTTTGTTTTAGTGTGGAATTCCTCAACGATGTGAAATGTAGATTCTATCCCAGTATCTTTAGGTTAGTGAATACTTAATCGTTTACACAACTGAGTCGGTATTTAACAATACTTACTTACTTACGCCTGTTAACACCTCTCGGAAGAGCATAGGCCTCTCACCAGTATTCTCCATTCGACTCTGTCCTGAGAAATCCTTTCCAGCTGTCTCCAGTTACTGTTCATCCTTTTTATGTCTGCTTCCAGCTCTCGACGCAGGGTGTTCTTTGGCCTTTCTCTTTTCCGTTTTCTAACAGGATTCCAAGTTAGTGCTTGTCGCGTGATACAGTCTGATGATTTCAGCAATGTATATCCTATCCATTTCCAACGTCGTTTCCTGATTTCCTCTTCAGTTGGAAGTTGGTTTATTCTCTTCTATAGTAGGCTGTTGCTGATGGTGTCCGGTCAACAGACATTCAATATTCTGCGTAGACAGTTGTTGATAAATACCTGTACTCTCCTGAGGATGTTTGCAGTAATTCTCCACGTTTCAGCTCCATATAGAAGAACTGTCTTGACTTTCGAATTGAAGAGTCTAACTTTGAGATTGGTAGAGAGTTGTTTGCAGTCCCATATATTTTTCAGCTGTAGGAATGCTGTATTTAATAGTAGAATTCCAGATTTCATCAATTTGTGATATATAATTCGATGATTATGCATTGTTAAACAAGTCTGTACTCCACTAGTCACAACCTTTAACTAGGTCTTCAGGAACATCTTGAAGTTAGTCATTGGTAAACTGATTGCGTATATACGTTATATCGAGGTGGGCGGCAGGGTGAGAGTCGAAATTACGATCTGTAGAGTATATTTTTTGAGAGATTGGTATCCCCCCTACTTCTGTACTACATTTGTTAAACATTTAGTAACTAGGCTATTTGTGTTGTTTAACTTCCAACCTGTTTATAGACTCACTAACAGTTATCACATCTATTTTCAGAACAAACACATTAACATGAAGAATATTCTATACAATAAATGCTCATAACGTTTTTCAATTATAAATTCCAGATTAATAATCTTAAAAATAGTTGATTCTGAGCATAGTTACAACATCAAAGAGAATTGGATACACATTCAATTGAGTTATTTGTTAAATATGAATGTTAATGTTGAAATGAACATCATCAAACAACAGTTGAAATAAACAAGATAATTAATCTCTGTATACAGGTGAAATAGAAGATGGGGTGATGATAAAAATGCAATTAGATCAAGTGTTTTGTAGACACCGCCTGAATTCTACATAAAATGAAATCAACTAGGTAAGACTTCATAAAATGCAGTAAGTGATACTTAAAATTTCGTTACATAGTAACAATAATAACAAAAGAATCATAATCATTTCATTCATTTGATTCGGATGAGTTTGTATCTTTCCATTGATTGGTCATGGACTGAAACTGGTCAGCCTCTGTTGCCATACGTACATTCTGAGCCAATTGACTCGATATAGTTATAAATCACAAGTAATGTTTAAGTTGAATACAAACTTATCCTAATTAAATATATATTACTACACAAGAACGACTGTTTAATTCAGTAGCCTAGTGGTGGACGCGGTGGCATTGGGCTAGAAGTAGGATAAGTTCAATTCCAAGTGTGAACACCAATAATGGGATGCAAATACATCCACCCGGCGAGTTCCGAATGGGACAAAACAAGCGTCCGAAATTCCGCTTGCCAGTCACAATCTAACATAATTGGTTCATTTGTTTGGTCTTAATATGATTATGAAGTAAATAGAAATTGGCAGACAAAATTAAGTGATATTCTCATTCATTATGTGCATCTTGATTAATAATAATAATGACTAAAAACATAACAGTAATGAGAATATGGAGATTTGTGAGAAATCAATCAATCAATGCTCGTCACTTCACGTGGAGCACAGGCCACCGATCACTATCCTCCAACCAACTCTGTACTGAAATTCACTTCACAGATCTTCCCAATTTATATTCATTCTCTTCATGTTTATCACCGATTCTCTAATCAATGCGTTCTTCAGTCTACCTCTTTTCCTTTGAGTTTGAGGATTCCATGTTAGTCTCTTATCTTCTGACACACTTTCATGATTTTCTTTAATCAGTGTCGAATCCACTTCACCCAACGTCTTTTACCAATTTCTTCCTCACCTGGATTTCGGTTGATTTGTTCTTTCCCACAGAAAATTATTGTTGATGGTGTGTGGTCAACGGATTCGAAGTATGTTAAGCAGATAGTTGTTCATAAATAATTGTATGTTTTGCATGATGTTTTTCTTAGTTCTCCATGCAAGTTTCAGCTCGATACAACAGAATTTTCTCCAGTTCTGTTCTGCCTTTGAGCCCCTCTAGGGTTACTACTGGTCATAAGCCTGATTAAAGGAGAAGGGTTGAGCATGAGGTTAGCAATCCTATCCCGTAAAACAACAATCTTGCTATAAAAAAGAACGCTAACCAGTATAGACCTTCATAACAAACAGAAATAGTTACCATTCAAGTTATCTCATCATTAATCAATAAATAATAACCAGCATAATATTTGTCTAATCTTAATCTTTAATATAATGAACACAATGTGAAATTTAAGCTGAACTAATTGTCATGTATCAATTTGATGTATTTTCATATTGTACTTATATTGAATGAATAGGCGGTTAATATCAATTTGAAAAACTATGAAATTCTTAAGGACACAATATAAACATAAGTACTACTTAAATAAACAATTCATTGTATGTATGTCATTATAAATAGATAAGAGATTATTTAGATTAATGAAATAAAATAGTAACCGCCTTATTATTTTCTATAAAGGAATAGATTGTCATTGTAATATGAATTGATAGATACTAATGTGAATAGTACATATGAATTAAATGTATACGTTTGTACTATATCAACTTAATGAATGATTAAAGAGGGGGGTGTTGTGGAGATAGTTAATTTGTCAATGCTGATATCACAAATTGATCTGAACAAGACAACCATTAATCACCTCGAAGCATTGGAGATCTGTTTCTTCCTAGTGAGGGACTCCTCAGTAGTGCGCATCCACGACCATGATGAGAATCAAACCCAGGACACTCTGGCTCCGCGATGAGCGCTTTACCATTGGACCACTGAGCCGGCTCCTAATGGTTGATATTTCTAATTCAGTCAATTCGTGTTACATTTGCCCGACCTCACTAGTGACTAGCTCCATGAGGTAATTCCTGGAGTTCTAGTGTGAAGACGTGACTGATGGAGTTCAATCATATCAGGTGTGAAGCAGTAACTCACCGATGACAATGGATGAGGTCGGGCAAACGTAACACGAATTGACTGAATTAGAAATATCAACTATTAGGAGCCGGCTCAGTGGTCCAATAATAAATGATTGTTAATTTAACTTCTAAGGACATGAATGTTATTAATGAAAAACAGAATATGAAGAAGAGTGAAAAAACAAATAATGTTGACATTAAGCATAGTACAGTATGTTATAATTCAATAAACATTTATGTAAACCCATAGCGTCTTAGGTTCGATCCCCGACGGGGTCGTGGATGCGCACTGCCTAAGTGTCGCATATTAGGATGAAACAACTGTCCAGTGTTTCCAGGTGATTAATGGTTGTTTGATTCAGATCAATTTGTGATAATAGCATTGACAAATTAACTATCTCCATAACAACCTCCTTAATTGAAACTAATTATGTGATAATTCAATTTAAATGGTTATTTTTATGAAGACTGATTATTTAGTTAATTGAATATGTTACAGATTAATGTTGACAGGATACGATTGAAAACCAGGGAGAAATGGAAAGGTGTTTCGTTCTAATGTGAAACTCCTCAGCAAAAATTGATAATTCTACCATTGAGTGCCGACCTAATGTTGGAGAGAGTTGGACGTTCGCCGTCCACCTGAAGCTCCTGGTGCGAAATCTCGATTTTACACTGCTGTGTAGTTCCACACTAGAATAAAACAGCTATCCAGTGCTCCCTGATTTTAAATGCTACCCTGAAAACATCAATCTGTGACATATTCAATTATGTAATAATATGATTGGGATTAGTAAAATAAATTGATATCACGAATTGGTTAAAATTATACAAACATTTTCTGACAGTAACTGACACTATACAGTTGATTTGATCTAGTATGGGATTCTTTAGAAATGCGTATCCACAACCTCGCACAACTCAACAACACTAAATTACAATCAATATCAACTCAATAGTGACTAACTTTTCGAGGTAATTCATGAAATTACAATAACCGGTGAAGTTCTACTGCGTCAGGTGGATCGAGTCACCCAAATAAATCTCAAATTGATTAAATTAGATATATCAAGTCTCCAGAACTGGTTTAGGGGTCTAACGGTTAAACGTTTGCTATGCAGCATGGGTTCAATCTCTAGTGAAATTAGTGATCCCTAACTAAGACGAAACAGATGTCTAGTACAATCAACAATCTTTACAACATCCAATTACAGACTTTAATGTTCCAGATAATGATTAGAATCCACATATTAATGAATAATTGTTTCAGTTTAAAAGATTACTGTTCAAATAAGTACTGAAGAGAGTCAAACATTTGCCATTCTGGAAGCCATGGGTTCGATGCCATGAACGAATTAAGGATATACACCGAAGATAAGATTCATACTAGAATGAAACAGCTATCTTGAGCTCCCTAGTTTCCAGTGTCACTCAAGAGATAACATAATTATCACGTTACCAAAGATGCCTTGGGCTTCCATAAACTTAACAATGTGTTTCTGGTTACCCATCAACAATGTTTAAAACCTTAGTCATCTGTTCCATATATCTTGCAACTATTTCTGGCGTGTAGATTCATTGGATTCTATTGAAGCATCACTTTATCAAACCTTACTTTTGTCTTAACGGATAAAATTTGTGTGACTAACTAATGTTAGCTTTCTATAACTTCATCTTTTACGCAGCTGTCATCTTTTCAAACAAAAGAACATCTAAGATTATCTAATGATTACTGATCTCTTCTTCGTCAGCTAAGTTCATTTCATTTCGTACCATATTAAATCTGCCGCAGAAAACAGCTTCATTAAAATCGTTATCATGTATTACAGAATATATTATCCTTGTATCTCATATACAAAGAAACTTTCTTAATGGATTTATCATGGCAACATTATCCGTTTGTAGAAAATGTTCACTATTAAGTGTACAGTGAACTTATTTTACACATAATCTAAGTAACATCCTCAATTTCTCCAGACTGGTAGAGAAAAGAAGAAAATAAATTAATATGTGATTATAATGGAGATCTATAATCATGAATAATAGAACATTAATGAGAGTTCACAATATTTGAAACATTGCTGAGGAGTAGTAACCAGAAACACACTGTGAAGTGTATAGAAGCCCTAAGCATTAGACAATTCATACCTTCTTTATGCAACCAAAAACTGTTCATTGTAACCTTGAATTTGATCTGCTAATCTTTAATGATAACGTGATAATTATGTTATCTCTTATATCTTCGCCTATTCTTTTATTATCACATTTTAGTCAATCAACTTTCTTATAGTTAAATGAATTGATGTAGCTTTCTGAAGATAGGGATTGTGTTTAGTTGTTTGTGATTATCAGTAGTAATCAAGGAGCTTTAAATAGCTGTCTCATTCTAGTATGGAACTTGTCAGTGATATTTTACTTGCAATTCCACCATGAAATTGAACCCAGAACCTTCAGGATATCGAATGCTCAACCTATTGCACTACTGATTTAAATTAGCTTTCTATATTAATGTAAAGAAATGCCTTGGCAAGTATACGTGTTTGTGTGACTAAGTTGTTTAAAATAGGTATAGCACAACTTCATTTTCATATTTTCCAGATAAACTTCAACTTCATAATGAACAATTTGGATGGCAGTATACATAGATTGTGGTAACTAAGGTTATCCAAGTAGTCATTTTTTCATCAATAAACAATCACTTATTTGAACTAAATAGATATTCAATTCAATCTTGTGCCTTTTTCAAATAGTAATTTTGCTTCTGTCAGTCTTAGATTATAACACGTTTACGTGTGATTGATGAGTTCTAACTTAAGACGAAACTATGACAATTTATTCCAAATAAAAAAGAAGATTTACAACTTTCATAACTTTATATTTTTTTTCAGTAATATTTTACATAACAAGTTGACAATAATCAAAGAACAACAATTATCAGTTAATGGTTAACTTAATAATTTCAATATAGACCTACTTGATACATTCACACGAGATCACTATCATGCATTAAAGCATGACCAGGACTTTAGAATCTATTTGTCCACTTATTCAGCAGACAGTTTTGATTATTCTTAGTGTTGCTAAGTCGTTGGAATATACATTGATTTGAGAATGATTGAATTTAAGCTGATTTAGATTTGGAGTATAATCATATCCCTTTTCAAAATGTATCTTAAACTAATCTAGAAACTAATGATCCAAAGACAATTTTGGATAGATAAAAGGGATTCAAATTCGTTACGGATTCATGTTGATAGGCTACTATTGAAAACCAGAGAGCACTGAATATCCGTTTCGTTCTAGTATGAAACTCTTATATGGTCCTCTGTAGTACACACCCTAAATTCTGCTACAGAAGTTTCAGATTGGCAAAGGCCTAACTCTCTACACCACTGGGTCGATATCGAATGATAGAATTCCCAGCTTCATCAATTTGTGATATAGCTCTACGATCATCTATTATTATTGGTGATAACTGTCACACTCCAGAGAAGTCCCATACTAAGACGAAACAGTTATCCAGTGTTCCCTGGTTTTCAATGGTACCTTGTCAACATCAATTTGTCATATATTCGATCAAATAAACTTAACACCAATCTCCAAAAACATTCTCAATCCAACTTAAACAACGAATTTTTTCACTAATTTGAGTGTAATTAAATTGAGGTGGTTTGTGGAGATTTGTATTAAGTCTTAGTTGACTGATTTGATCCTAGATGGATCTTGGTAAGGTATCACTGATATAAATGGGAATTCTAAAATTGGATGCCGTCTCAGTGATGTAGAGGGTTAAACGTTTGCCAATCTAAGACCCTCGGGAAGGAATTTAGTGTACACACTGCTGAGAAGTCCCAAACCAGGACGAAGCAACTGTTCAGTACTCTCTGTTTTAAATGATACCCTACCAACATCAGTCTACGATAAATCCAATCACCTGTTTTGAATGTCCTTTTATTTGTATACAATTCACAGCTAAAGATTACTTACTCAGTAAAACTGAAATATATTTTTATTAAGAAAATGATATTTTCAAATGGATTTCTTTAACGATCAATCTTTGTTGAAGTGCTGTTGAAACTATGAATTACTAAATGACTTCTTCTGTTATAAGATACAACTCATCAACAGTGTACTACAATGATCTGATCTGTTCTTTTGTATCATACCGAATATTAGTTAAATTAACTTCTTCAAAACTTTTTCAACAAAAGACGTGACCAGTAAAGTTCGATTATGTCAAGTGTGAGGCATCTACCCACCAACGGCTATGAATCAGGTAGATCAAATCTATAGCAAATTAAACGAATTAAAAATATTAACAGTTAGAAGCAATCTCAATGATCTACTAGTTAAGCATTCAATGCAAAGCCTGAATGTATTTCAGTTGATTCTCTGGTGAGGTCATTTATGAGCATTTCTGAAGAGTTTCACACTAGGACGAAACATCTGTCCAGTACTTGTTCGACTATTTTAGAAGTGATTTCACATATGGTAGTCACACGATAGTCGCATCCTATTAGAAATTAATTGAATTCATACCACTTTAACTGCTTCTATTGAGCTAATTGCATAATAAGTGACAGTCTCTTCGTGCTTGTGAACATGTACACATATGGCTTGGAAAAAAATTAACGAAGTTCATCAACAGCACCATATTGTCACATTAAGTAGACAGAGAACATCGAATCAAAATAGAAGATGAATTCTCCATTTTGTACCACGTTCTAATTAACCTAACTAAAGGAGTGAGTTAACGGCTACAATACACAGATGAAGCTCCTAAAAACCTAACTTATGCATCTAAATAGGTATATTCATCTTCTCGGTTTATTATAGCACACGACTATCTGACCCACTACATAAGCTGATTATTCTAAACTCTCACTTCACAAGCCTCTCTCCTGTTTATCATTACTCTGTCACGTTGTTATGCATACACTCATCTTTTCAATTCATACCAATTTCTTACTATCTTGACAATGTTTCTCTCAGTTTGCACGAACTTCATATCATTAGTATTATTATCAATAATTACCAGGACAAAAATCCTTAAATTATAATAACGGGACTTTATTACTTTAGTATGGTCCAATGATCCCAACCAACACATCATGCTATTTCGTTTCTTACATTTATCGTATTCGCACATGACTTGAATTAACTTGTTAATTGTACAGATGACAGCAATCCAACACCTTGTAGTAATCATTAATTTGTACAATTTGAAGGTATTCACATTTTCCTCTTTGATGTGTTATATAATGAAGTAGGTTAGTCTCTGTTTCAATATGTGTAACCTGGATGAATTGATCCAATGTAGCTGGGGTTTAACTACGTTTAACTGAAACTAGTGATCTGCAAATTCGAGAAAGTCAGGCTGATTTCAGACTTGGCCGCTGTTGCATAGACAAGATATTCACCAGTTGTCAGGTTTTAGAGCATAGAAATACTTTCAGAGCCCAACAATAGTGGTTTTTCTTGACTTAAAAGCGATATTGGATTCTGTAGATCGAGAAGTTCTACGGCAATGTCTGTCTTTGAAAGGCGTACCCTAGAAGTACATAAAGTTTGTGAAGGCTCTTTACTTAAACGCTATTACTCAAGTCAGAGATTACGGCGAACTGTCATCTGAATTTGTTAATTCAAGCGGTGTCCGTCAAGGCTGTTAGAAATTACACTCTCATTGTTTGATTTTTCAGGAATTGATCTCTTACAAAGAGATTCACTTATTGACTTAGAATATGTTGATGACATAGTTCTGCCGGGCAAAGACGCTGATAAGTTGCAGAATCTTTGATAGTAAGCACTAATGCAGCTATGTTCGGAATACTTTTCTCCCCCTCAAAGTGTAAACTGTTACTTCAGAACGGGTTTTCGTCAACACCTGAGCTAAAGATATGAAGTAAAGTAGTTGAGCACGTCGACCACTTCACTTATCTTGAGAGTCTCACTTGCCATGACGTGATGGTCTCTGACGAAATTTCAGTACGAATTCAAAAAGTTGGTTTGGCTTACGCCAACTTACGTCACCTATAGCGTGGGTGAAATATTTGTCGCTCAATGAAGGGAAGAGTGTACTGAATAACATTTCGCTCTCCCTTACAATATGGATCAGTGGTGGCGTTTAATTATAGACGACACTAGAGTTATTAGTTTTTGACGATTGATATCTCCAAAACATCGCTAGCATCAGCTACAATCACCGAGTGAGTAATAATGAGGTTAGACGACGAGTATTAGAAAAAGGTAGTTAATCAATCGATGAGATTGTGAATCTGTATCGACTGAGGCGGCTTAGACATGTGTTACGTATGCTTAACCACCATCTACCTCGACGCGCAATGTTGGCTGATATAGGAACAGGATGAACGAGTAAGAGGCGGCCATACTAAAACATGGCACCAGTTCATGAAGTTATTGACCGCCCCAGATACATACATACACATACACATATACATACATACATACATACATACATATATCAGTGGTTTACAAGATTAAAATATGGCATGTAAGTGAGATGAAGGAATGTGAGTAGAGTTAGTGTTAGAGATAAGAGAGATATTATGGGGTGTAGAAAGGATTTGATTTTGATCAATTTGAACTCTCGTGTTTTTGCGGATATGAGGGCGGTTGTCACTTCCCGAATGCCCACACCGTGGAAGGGTATTTCTTGAAAAACCTGAAAAAGAAGGTAGATTAGTGTCGGTCTTAGAGACCTGAGAGCGTGACCGCAGAGCCCAAGGGACAACTGCTTGAGAGCTGTCACGCACGGCCCTTTTATGAAGGGATTTTTGAGTATTAGCTCCGCACTTAAAAGCCCTTAGTGGGCACCCATACCGCCGGAGACGGAAATCCGTGAGGTAGGGTGAGGTGTGACATTTTTAGGGTCGACATTTTCTAACCCCTCCTTCCTTGTGAGAAGGCAGCATCGCTGCAGATGCTGGTTGTCCGAGGGAAATACCTTACTGCTATCACACCCCTCTGCAGTCAGCAGTACGACTTCGCCCTCAGACCTTGAGTAGCTGCTTTTAGTCTCATCGTTCTCCAATCGATCTGCCTGGCATGGTAGAACCTACAGAAACATATGTTCCAGCTAGTATAGCTCGGTTAGGTCATCACGATAAGCAAGCCCGACCACCACGTCAAGGTAGCAGCTACGGTCGGGGGCATGTAAGTGGAATCAAAAACATCCATTTTGTTCTTTCGTGGATGTCCTTAGCACATCGCAATGTTGATATTCACCCAAGAACTTCAACTCAGTTTGTTTTATGTAAGACACTACTGCATTCATCATTAGGTCATTGAATCCAGCCAAAATGAATAATTAATTTTTCTTACTCCTGATTTGAATATCTTTCTAAATCTATAAATTGATAACTTTGGAATTCATTCACGTAGTATTCATTCTTAAAGTTTCCCATAGTAATATGCATCATTGTTTTATGTTTTATCTGTTTAATGAAACTGTTAAAATTTAATAATGAAGTTATGTAAAACAATTATTCACTAAAATATTTCCCATTGTAAATTAAGTAGTTTATTCAGTAGTCTTTTTATAAACTATTCAATGTACTTATTTAATATGAAACAATGAAAATATATGACATTGTAATGAACTTTTAATAATCATTTGATTGAATAATACAAATAATGTGATATACATTAGATACAAATACATTTAATATATATTACTATCTATATTTGTATTACATGTTAATGATGTACTTTTAATACTTTTTGTTTTATTTAGGATACTTTAAAAAGTTGTTGGAAGGGGTTTTTTTTTAAATTTTTTTTGTACTTAGTAACATAAATTTATGAGTGTTAGTAACTAATCGATTTAGTACAAATACCAGAACATTGATTACATAATTAATCTTTACTTTCTATTGGAGAATATTTTTTCAAGGTATACTAATGTCAATATGAGAATAAAGTGAACATATAACATACATACGCAATCAGTTTATTAATGATTAATTTCAAGATGTTCCTGAAGCCCTAGTAAGAGGTTGTGACTAGTGGAGTACAGACTTGTTTAACAATGCATAATCATCGCATTATATATCACATACTGATGAAATCTGCAATTCTACTATTAAATACAGCATTCCTACAGCTGAAAAATATATGGGACTCCAAACAACTCTCTACCAATCTCAAAGTTAGACTCTTCAATTCGAAAGTCAACACAGTTCTTCTCTATGGAGCTGAAACGTGGAGAATTACTGCAAACATCCTCAGGAGAGTACAGGTATTTATCAACAACTGTCTACGCAGAATATTGAATGTCTGTTGGCCGGAAACCATCAGCAACAGCCTACTATTCAAGAGAACAAACCAACTCCCAGCCGAACAGAAAATCAGGAAACGACGTTGCAAATTGATAGGACATACATTGCGGAAATCATCAAACTGCATCACGCGACAAGCACTAACTTGGAATCCTGTTGGAATACGGAAAAGAGGAAGGCCAAAGAACACACTGCGTCGAGAACTGGAAGCAGACATAAAAATGATAAACAGTAACTGGAGACAGCTAGGAAGTATTGTTCAGGACAGAGGTGAATGGAGAATACTGGTGAGCGGCATATGCTCCACCGAGAAGGGTAACAAGCGTAAGTAAGCAAGTAAGTGATGTAGTGTTATATAATAATAGTTTTTATAGTTTCATACTACAAATTAGACTTGAGTTAGACAACCATTTAACATTCAGGAAGTATTGGATAGATGTTTAGTTATTGTTTCGGATGTTTTAACAGTGTGAATCCACGACTTCACTAAAGAATCTAGCTCAAGAAGTTTAAGTTTCTTAATAAACGCTTAACTATATGATCACTGAAATAGCTCTCAAAGAATAATGTTTCTAACTTTAATCAATTAGCAATATATTTGAGTGGCCTTATCCGATGACGTTGATGGGTAACTGCCTTAGACTCGACAGGCTTAAACTTCACTTGACAGATTCAGCAATCTTGTGACATCCGATTACAATCAATATAGCTTACTAGTGATAACCTATTTTCGCCTGGAGCCCCTCTAGGGTTGCTGCCTGTTCCAGGCCCGGGGTAAACAAGGAGGAAGAAACTGATCTGAATTGAAAAGATAATGTTTTTTTTCTTGAGACAATCAAGGTTGAATGATCTGGATCATTAATACTACTTTGACGTGGTGGTTAAACTTGTTTATCACGATGAATGAATCGATTTATGTAGTCCAAGACATTTATTTTTTTGGCACTACCGTCTGGAGCCCCGCTAGGGTTGCCGCTGGTCCCAAGCCCAGATAAACGAGAAGGGTTTGGCATGGGGTTAGCAACCTCATCCCGTAAAACAACAACCTTGCCAAAATACGTTAACCAGTAAAAATCTTTATAACCACTTTAACTCTCCCCTGGGAGTTGAAAGATCTGTTATGATAAAAGCCGAGTTTCTTCGGAAGCCAGGAGGGAGATGTCGCTTCTGACAACCAGAGCAGTCATTAATATAGGTACATGGAACATCCGCACGATGTAGGAGACAGGGAGAAGCATGCAAATTGCCGAAGAAA